>KK116842.1:99338-148058 GCA_000611955.2 Stegodyphus mimosarum | reverse complement strand
TTCAAAATTTGCTTTACACAGCGACATGTATTTTACCATGTCTGCAAAAATGTTAGTGAGACACAAGTTTAAATCGCTTAATTATTTCTACTGCACCCTGTATAAACAATTTAAAGAAAATCTGTTTATTCAGTATCCAAACCAAGAAAGAAGGAAATTGATTAAATGATCTTGATTAAATTGCCCACTTCAGATTTTTTGATTGTCACTGTTATTATGGGCTGATTAGAATTACTAATGTTCTCAATTTAAATTTAATTTCATTTATATTCCGTTCATAATGAAAATTAATTATTATTTGAATTTCTAACTGTATAAGAACTTTAAAATATTGATAAATTAAATAAAATATTGAAAAATATTAAAATTAAATAAAGTATTGAAATACATTTCGAAGTATGCAGGCGATATGCATTTACCCGTAATCAAATTCTGCTAATAACTTTGGAAATAAATGTTATTTGTTACATTTTTACAGATAACAAATACATATAACAGCAAGGCTTGCCAAATTAAAAGTCTTGATTTAAAACTAGATATTCACAGAAAGCAAAGGTACATGGCAAAAGAATTTAAATACTTTTCGCTGAACCTGCAGGTCTGTGAAATTAAAGTTATCTTCTTTCAAGGAACTGGAATTTGCTGTATTAACTCTTGACAGAATCAGTATGTTTTAAATCAGAATGCATTCTTTATTTACCTAATTATTGGCATTAGTGGTGCTATTATTCTCAAAACTCACATTTTGTCCGTATCACTTTTGTGTTCAAATCCCTTTTCAGACTGTGCCATGAAATTATATCACGATTTATTACTAAAAATGATTAGATAAAAAATAATTTGAGCGCCCATGTGTACATTCCTCAGATTGTGAAAAAAGACGGAACCTACAGCCACGGAATTTTTACTACACCTAGTCCTCCACCCGAACATGTCCACCTCGAAGTCTTAATTTTAGATTCGAATTTGTTTTTAATTTATTTCATATTTTATAAAAATTCAAAGAATATTTTTAATAAACCCAGAGATTTGAAAGCGAGAAGTGGAAACGCTGTTTGAAATAAAGCACTATCTCCAGCGCGTCCTACTATTGCCTTTCGGGAAACTGTAAGTTATTTAGCGTTTAATTATAACTCACAAATTCGGCTATTTGAATGCAATGTTTTGACACAGCCTAAAATAGAGTACCTGCGATCTACGCGCAGCAGGATGCTGCCGCTTAGTAAACTGTAATATATTTTACTTTCAAGTTTTGCTTTCTGAGTATTAAACCAAGTGATTGAAAAGCAATAAAAGAAGTTCTTAAAAACAATTTTTCTAGTTCTTAATTTGGCTGATAAAAATTTTAAAAATAAATGAAAAATAAATAAAAATAAAAATGTATTTAAATCATGAGATGTCATATTAGAAATATTAAATATTTTTTTAAATGACAGTAGCTGGACTAGTTAGAAACATTACATACTTTTTTTTTCCTTTTTGTGAAAATTCTTTTAGGCGGCTGGCTGCTCGAGCGGATAGATTCCAATAAAACAATGTAATGATAACCAATACGCAGGCTTTACCAAAATAATAGCATGCCAGAAGATCTGTATTTAAATTTGAAATTTAGGCTTATGAGATTAAAAACATTATAATGTGCAAATGATCTTACAACATTCTCATATGAGGAGTTGTGTCGTATGCTCACGTGGTTCCAAAATATAGCTTCCTCTTCCACAGTCCTACAAATGTGTGATCTTTGAAGGTTAATGCGTGTGATTTTCAGAAAGAATTCACATCGGAAGACACTATATTAGCTTTCTATTTTCCATGGAACGATGCAAAGAACATTACTTATATCGTTGTTGATATAAATTATAGACTGCAATCATGCTTTTTTTTTTAGGAGTCAAATCACAAAGATATTCCTTGTTTTAAAACCTATCGAGAGCCCACATCCGACCTCTTAGATTTAGGCACATGTTCGAATAAAATTATTACTAATGAAATTAAGGTGCTATATAAATTGTATTTAAAAGAGTTTTCAAGTAAATTTGAAGTAATTCAGCTTAATACTTAGTATAAAATGCTTTATTTGTTTTACACCGTTTTCCTATTATTTTTAGATTAAATTCTTCTTAAAATTTCCAGAACAGCATAATCCTTATTTAAAAAAAAACGAATTCAGTAAAATGATACACACACACACACATACCGTCGTTTTCTGAAAATAAGACATCCTCCGAAAATAAGTCCTATCGTGATTTTCGGAACTTTTTGTAAAATAAAACATCCCCCGAAAATGATCCCTAGTTAAAATAATGTGACAAAAAGAATTCGTTAAAAAATGCTGTTGATTTATTAAGTACAAGTAATAATATGTTTAGCTTTCCTAATACTCGTATTTCAGAGAAATGTTTGAAACAAAATATTCCGAGAAATTAATTGTTTACAGTTCGTTTCAAATTAATTCTTGGAATTTATCTTAAAAATACAACATAAGGCAGCAGTCCATTGTTTACCTCTACAGTTCGTTTCAAATTAATTCTTGGAATTTATCTTAAAAATACAACATAAGGCAGCAGTCTACATTGAGCGACAGTGCAGGTATACAACGTTCATTCATTTCAGTCTTCTAAGTCTGATTATTTCCTCATACGTAATTTTATTTAAAAATAAAGTGAATAATTTTTAATCCCAGTTAAAATGAGTACAAAACGAAAGAGCTATTCCGTCGAGTACAAAAAGGGAATCGTGGAAGACTCCAGGGGTGTAAATCTTGTAGCATTCTGTAAAGAGAAGTTTCTGGACCTCCGTATGGTTCGTAAATGGCGTGCAGACTACGATTACCTGTGTCAACCTGTAGACCAAAAGGAAATGAGAAAAAACGCAGAGTTGGATCAGGTCGGCTGCCGTTATTTTCTGAGTTGGAAGATTGCATCTGGGAATGGATTGCAAGCAGGAGAGCAATGGCTTTGGTTGTGCGCAGGGCTGATATTCAAAAATTTGCCCTTGAAACAGCAACTGAATTTGATATATCCACAGAAGAATTTAAAGCATCGTCACACTGGTTGGACAACTTCCCTAAACGATATGAACTGTCTCTAAGGAGATCAACAACATTGTTTAAGCTGGAAGACAATGAAGTTGTTAAGCGTGCACTTGCGTTTAAGCTTTTTGTTGATGGCATCGATTTTTCGAAATACCAACTCTCCAACATGATTGCTATGGATGATTCCTAGGCCAAGGAGCTCAAACGACAGTTCACCACAAGGCTTCTTCGTCAATTTACGTTCCTTGTACCGGTTACGATAGTGCACGTGTGACCTGCATTTTGGCGATTCGTCTGGATGGCAAGAAAGTATCGCCATTTTTAATCATTAAAGGTAAAAAAGACCAGATTCAACGTGTTTCAGGAAATTATGTTATTGAAAGTGAAAAAGCCTGGCGCATCCAAGCAGTTATAAGAAAGTAGGTTGATTTTATGCTGTCACCACTGTTGAGGGTCAGAATAGAGGTTCACTAGTTCGGGATTCAGCCAGTACTCACCGCGTTAAAGACATGAAAAACTTTCTTGCTGAGAGGAAGATTGATCAAATAATGATTCCGGCAGGAATGACTGGTTACCTCCAGACACTTGACATTGCAATAAAGAAGCCATTCAAGGATCATTTGCGGATGGAAATCAATGAATATATTGAAAACAGAATGGTGAGAAATCATCGAGGTAATTTTGTAAAACCAGGCTTACAAGAAGTTGTGAATTGGGTAAAAAATTCATGGGACAAAATAACTGGTAGTGATGTTTCCAATGCACTACGAACAGACTTCTTAGACAAGTATTCATTTAACGATAGCTATATCGCAAGACATGAGAGATTCGGACCAATGATTCAACAGGAAATGGATTTGGAAGAAAATCAGAATATAATTCAGAATTTTATTTATGACGATGTTCCAGAAGAAGATGACATGACTGTAATTGAATAAATTTAAATTTCTGTATTCTGTGTAAAATAAATAATAAATAAAAATATATAAATATACTTTTATTTTTGCCCTCCCCCGAAAATAAGCCCTAGCGCGTATTTTGGACCAAAAATGAAAGTAAAACAGTGTCTTATTTTCGGAAAAAGACGGTATATATATATACCTTATATGTATGCACCGCAGCCATTAGATTTTACTTTTAACGCAGGTGATAATTCACATAAGAAGCAAAGCTTGTAATCGAATTCCTGTTATGTGCTACAGAAACCTATGTAATTATATTCAACATTTATAATATCGAAAACAAATGAAACATCTTCTTCATCATCGATTAGTAGCAATGCCTGTTATTTCGGATGCCATTTTATCAGAAATGAAATTTAATAGCACTATAACTTTGAATTGTTTAAGAAAGACCAACATACAATACGCATAAACACATTCACACTTAAAAAAGTTCAATCTGCAAATTTCAGATTAGAGTCAACTGAAAATTCAGATTGCATTCTCAAAGAACAATTCATCATTACAAATTTAAAAAAAAACTTCAAAAAATTAAAAAGGGTAAAACATCATATTTAAAAGAAAATTGTTCTGCTAGTTATGTAGTCATGCGAAAAGTAGCTTTTAAACCATCTATGAATAGTTTCAAGAAAATCGCAAACACTTATAAAAGATAAATAATTATATATGTTAGAAATTAATTTGCCTTAATTTATATGAATATAGTATATTTTTAAAAAACCAACAGATGATTTAAATTTTTAAGATTTTTGTTTATTGAATTCAGTTACCCAGTTTTGTTCCTCAATAACACAATGATTATATTAAAATATAAACTAAAGATGCAACCAAGGAATATTAGAGCTAGAATTTGTTTTTTAAATTTGGCGCAGGGCAACACTTTTTTTTATCTGCGCAATTGTTTCGTTAGTAGCTGATACAATTCGAAAGACCAATTAGAAACCTTACCTTTCACCAATTCTCATCATCCTAAGAAGCCCACCAGCAGCCGATTGCTAAGGTAGCCAGGACACTGGTAGTTTGGCCCAAGGCCCAAATCCCGCCAGCGGGCCTGCTGCATGGGCGTTTTCGTAGTTTCCATGTGGGTAAAGTTTATACGAGCCAGTTTTCCTCAGAAAGTCCTCCACGAAGGTATCCCTTCCCTTAGGCAGATACCCCTCGAGGCTTTGTCGTAATCGCATAAACAAACCAAGTCATCATCCTAAGGGTGTGATAAAGATTTATATGTTGTACGAAATCAATACAGTTCTTATAAAGAGTAAAAAATGTAGAGAAAGCCTATAATTGTTATGTATATTAAGTGTGCACTGATTTGCGGTGAATTTGACATGTACGCGATTCATGGTGACTACCTTCCATATCAAAAAGTCCTTCTCATTAGCTAACTTTAACAAATGTACTTAATATTTGCTACTTTTGAAATGGAAATGGAAAGGCTCAGAATATTCGCCAGATACGAGGATTTGAATGATAAACATCCGTTACCCATGATAGCGTAATGATTATTTATTAGTATGCACTTGTTATACTGATGTTATATGGAGATTTTATTTATTAAATATATCTGGAGAAAAACGTTAATTACTAGAGTAGATCTTTAGCTAATTTATTGCAGTATGAATCTAAGCGTGAATTAAATTATTTATCACAAGTTCAAAAACTCTCCTCTTGCTCCCTAACGTAAAACATTCATGGATATGTAATTTAACTATTTTCAATAATTCCCTGGAAATCTTTAATAATAAAGCCCAAAAAGCAAATGGAAAGAAAGGTGGTGAAAGGATTGAAGCAGTATTAATTAAATTAATTTTATCATTTACTAACTACCCCCTTTTCAAACATTTTATTTGAATTAGAAATGCAGCAATAGTGTTGAAAACATACTTTTATTTTGCTTATTACGTTAATTTATCTGATTTCATTTTTTATTACTTAGCTATTTAAGAGTAAAATAATTATTACAGTTTACCTAATTATTACAGTTAATTTGAATAAGATAAAAATTGACTTATTTTCCCTTATTTATTGCAGCATCGTACATTAATTTCTGTTTCAAAACCAAACTTAGACATTAAATGAATAAATAAAAGACTAATTCCTTTTTCAAATTTTGCCTCTTATAAAACTTTTTAAAAAATGTTACACGTATGTTAATTATTTTTAGGATGAAAGCATGTACAAATACTAACTAAGAATGAATAATCTGCTTTACTGATGAAATGAATAAAAATTAGATTTCCATTTGCGTATTTTCAATATTTTACGTCTAGTTAGAACTAGTGTCCAATAGTACTAATCGTATTTAGGACTGGTCACCACATTCGAAACGAATGGCATTAAGACATTCCTTTTTAAATATTTTTAATTAATTTTTAATTTCTGTTCAACTTCTTATATATGGTTATGCGTAAAATAAAATTCTAAACTTAAACTTTGATAGCCACTATAGTCTTGTTTTTAAATTGGTTATTTCTCAATACATTATAAAGACAGTAAAGCAGTGCTTCTCAAACTTTCAATACTTGCATCCCAATTTTCAACCATAATTTTTATCGCGCCCCTCCACACCATGCAATAATTTATACCTACACCATGCAATAATATACTTTGACGCTAAAGCTACAATACGCCCTTAATTATAAACCATGCAAATAATCAATATAAGTATTAAATTTTGTATACGTTACTTTTAAGTACTAGGATAAGTATTATGCTACTTCTCCTTTCCAACTTTATAATTGGATCAAATTGTAAAATAAATTTTATTATTTCGTATACTATTACCATTTCCATCATCCTACCTTTGTGAAACCGGATTTTCTGCGGTGGCTCTAGACAAAATATAGATCTCTCTTTTGATCTAAATATAGATAGATAAAATATAGATTAAACATGGAAAAAGAACAATTCATCATTATAAATTTAAAAAAAACTTTCAAAAATCAAAAATGGTAAAACATCATATTTAAACGAAAATGGTTAGTGTCAATTTTTATCAATTTCTAATATTAAACCTTGCTTTGAATAACTTTGCTCTGCAAGACAAGCCCATGGTAGCAGATAGTAATTATTAAACTTGTTTTTAATTTAGTATTGATAAATTAATTATCAAATACATTGCTCAGTACTGAACTGATACATAAGTACATTGTATCAGTGTAAATATGTATTTTTGTTATGTCAGAATGTATTTTGTTTTGCTTCTTTTCAGAAAATTAATAATTTTTTTAAATAATCTTTTATTTTCCATTTTTAGATATGCTCGTGGCCCCCACGTAGCGTTATCGCGTTTCCAACCGGGGCGCGCCTCACAGTTTGAGAATCGCTGCAGTAAAGCCTTTAAATCTTTCTGAACTGTGCTGCGCGCTTTGAAAATTGATTAATGTCATAGAATTCTTATATAACACTCATGACAAATGTATTTACTTAACGGGAAGAGTGAAATTAATAATGCCAAATGTTAAAGAATAACTTCAAAAAATTACAAATCAAAACCTTAATCAACCATAACTGCACTATTCTTAATTTAGTGCTACCCAACAGGGATAGTGATTAACGACTTTGACTGCCGTGCTGAAAGACCATGGTTTGAACCCTGGAGAAGGCACGGATGTTTGTAAATATATAATGTCTTTTCGGCATGGGATGATTTAAATATGCGGCGGTCGAAACTCTCTCGAGAAGTGGATGGTGGAGGAAGAAGGACAGGAGACCCTGGGACCCATTCCCATGGGATAGCTTCCTTCAAAGTTAGGGGTGGGACTGAGCAAACCCACATGTATGGTGCCCAAAGCTCTTACCAACGACAGGCGCAATTTTCCCTCCTGGCCACGATGAAATTCGTAGGATTGCTCTGACGTCAGAAAGCGAGGTTAGATACAAAACAACACAACTTAATTTAGTTTTCATATTGAAACCTTCTATGCAACATTCTTTCTGCTTACGTCGTGTTTTCTGCTTCTTTTTATTTTTAACTGCATTCCTATGAATACGTGATATTGATTTTTGAAATTATTGAATAGCTCTCAAAGCTTCCTTAGTGTTACTTAATTATATTACCAGTCACACTTAAATAAAAATGTTCTGTGCAAGTCCGAAAATTGTCTTTTAACTAAGAAAAAATTTTTCGTAGGCACGATCTTCTTCAAATTATTCATCACTCGCTCACTCACTCATTCAGTTACTTACTGGCAAGCCGCGCAAATCTGTTTATTAGTGCTATTAAAAACTTTAACGTACTTTAAAGTACACGACTGTATTCTAATCATAAATTTTGATGAAGCTTTTCAATCATTTCTTACTAATTTTTTTAAAGCTTATAGTTTAACTTTCCAAAAGTGTTTATATTTTATCTCTCCGATGATTAGAAGTAAAATCATGGCTGTTATTGTTGCATGTCTTGAGATGTAAGTTGCTGTTTAAAAGCCCCGAAACTGATGTTTACTGCGACATTAAAATATTTTAAGCACTTTTAAAATGAGAAATTTTCATTTTAACACTTTTGGTGATGTTCAAAAGATGATTTTGAGACTTTCTATTATGCGCTGGAGAGCAAGATTAGTTTTGAAACTTCAATTTCATATTTTGCAATATTTTCTTATTCGATTTATGTTTAAATACTGAACCTTTAGTGTGCTTGTTATAATTTAGTGCTTTTATTTCATTTCTGCTTTCTTTTAACATTTTGATTAAAAATATTTTCGCTTACAAAATATGCATTCTGCCGCATTTTTTTCACAGCTGCTTTTCGAAAATTTTCCCAATGAACTCGAGAAATGTTCGAAAGAAGTTGACAGCTGCCGATAATTTTAAAATTGTGCTTAAAACTCAAGAGTTAGCAAAAGCTGTTATAAATATAACAAAACCTGTGTACATGGACTTTATGATGTCAAACTGCTAAACAGGGAAAATTCGAAATTGCAATGAAAGTTTTAATAATATATTACAGAGCATAATACGAAAACAAGTGTTTGTTGAATTAACAGCATTGTTTCTTGGCTTCTATATAGAAGCAATGCTATTTAAAAACGAACTAAAAGGTATGATTAAAATATTAGAAAAAACATAATATTAATTATCGATTATATGTTGTCAAGGGATATAACTGTATTAATGAAACGCGGATTATGGACTCGAAACGACACTTTCTGCGAAAATCACGAGAAAAAACTAAGAACTTCATTAAAGCAAAATCTTCTAAAACAGAGTTAAATGAAAATGTAATTTAACAAAATGTGGCAATTTTAGTAATATATTATATCAATTTCTAATATATTTTCTAAAAATAAGACTTGAATTCTACATTTGGAAAACACGATTTTTTTTAACATTTCTGTGACGAAAACACTCGTAAGTTTATATTACCACAGAAATTTTATTAAACTTTCCACACCTATTCTACACAAAATTGTGAATTAAATGGCGTAAAAGATTAGATTTACGTAAATACTTAAAATTTTTGCAGAAAATTTTGTAAATGGAAAGCGAGAAATTTCTCTAAAAATAGGTGTGCATGTACTCAAACAGGTATATTTAAAAGACATTTCAATTTATCATTTAGATTTTAGTCATTTTTAACTCCTTACGCCTTAATAAATATAAGTGAAAAAATAAAACTAAAATATTGATAAATAGTTTCGTGGGAAGATATCTAATAATCCTGAAATTTAACACATTTTTAGGTCTAAAAAAGTCTAAGAAAAAAGTAAACATTATATTTTGATGATATTTTTATCACCTATTTCTACCACTTTAAGTAACATTCTTCTAAATAACACGATAATTGATTTATTTGTAGCATTATTCAAACTCTTGGTGTCGAACTTAGTCGGATATTTAATAATTAAAGCTTGAATTATGAACGGGTCACCTGCGAACCGACACATAAATTCATAGGCAGTGCGTAAGGAGATTCAGAGAGCTAAATGTTTTAAGAAAAGCATATATATATATATATATATATTTAATTTTATACAGTTGTAATAAATAAAGATCTCGTCGAATACCAGCACTCTAAAAACTGGTTATTTGACAGGTTATGTGGAAGATCTTATGATCCTCACAACGGAAAAAAATGCTAAATCGTTTACGTAATCTCCACTCTAACATAACATAGTAAACAAATCGAAAACTTTAGAAAGACTTATGCGTCTAATGTTGAAATGTATTCAAAATAACATTTTGAATTTCTTATGCGCATAATATCGCAATTATGCTTAAGTTTTTAAAATCGTTTTACAAATATGATTTGATATAAACATAACTCTCAGGCTAAATAACGTTTATTTCAACCTAAACCTATTCCTAAATATTGGCTAAGCAAACTCTATGATGGCTTTATCAAACATTTATATTGATCATTGTATGCTCAATATTTAATCTTCATTACATATGTCTCAGATTAAAAAAAATTAAAACGTTGTACCATTAGTATAAGCATTTATATCCGTTAGTTTAACTTTTATCTGAAGTTTCATTTCTAAAGCACATTGCTATTTTCTACATTACTTTCATGAGAATTTTCTGCTCTTAATAACCACATATATCTCTCATTAGAAACTTATGTATTTCTAATTTCGTTATATTATTCTGCTCTCATTACTGATTATTTCAATGTAATTTGCATTCCATTACACTTGCGTAAATCAGGTAATATTCTCTCCCATCAACAAATCCAAAATTATTTCTCACATTTTTCACAAATTGCGGATTTCATTTTAAAGCATTAAATACTGCACTTATTTTATATTACGTCAGATTTAACATTTGCCTCTAACTACAGACGATTAAAACAACCTAAAATATAATGCCCCAAATTTCTACTTGACATGCATAATTGATATTTCTATATATCGCAATATCATTTTAGATCAAGAGGCTTATAAAGCCTTTATTAATATCTAACATTAAGAAGGTCATATTTCTAAGTTCATGAAGAATCTGTAATAACACCTAATATGCAATAAATTTAAACTGCGTTATATATAATTGAAGACATTTCGCTTTGCTTCCCTCTCTATGCCAGATGCTAAGTATCTGCTGAATAAAGTACGATTTAATCGTGGCATGATAGATGTTTCCTTCCATCTGATTATTGGCACAGCACCTAAACGCACCGTTTTACCATTACCAGCAATACAACATTCTCCTTCTGAAAACAAACACGATTATGTTTTGTTATCTCATTATGTGCTTTTATTAGCTAAAGTGTCAGATTTCTTCCCAGCTTCAATTTTCAGGTTATTTTCTGTCCTGTTAGTAATATTCGTGGGACTGGAACTACTTATTTTATTTTAGATATTGCTTCATACAGAATATGAAGCATTCTATGCCAGTAAGGTTTAAAAACATCAGTCAAGCTAACAGTCTTTAAAATTTAGCAGTAAAGAATACGTATCTCATGTTAAATAAATTAAAATATTTTTCTTCTTTGCCATTTAGTCTTCTTCAATATTAGCTGACAGCTTTGAGATTCCAATCTCAAAGCTGTCAGCTAATATTGAATAGCCAACAAGAGCTCCAATTGCATACACCAAGGTATGCAATTGGATGCTCTTGGTGTATGCAATTGCAATAATAGAATAGAGTAATAGCCAACAAGGCTATTACTCTATTCTTTTAGCATCACTTCTGCTAACATTATTCAAGAACATTCTTTTTAATCGAATTACACTATCGTTCTTAAAAAATCGAACACGTAAAAGAATCTACACACAATGTCTCTTTTTACAAGTTACACAAAATAAAAAAGTCAGAACAAGTATTTAACATCTGAAACTATAGGCATTATTCACTTTGATACAGCTAATATTTCGTGTATCTGCCTTATTAATTATTCTGTGCAGCATAATTAAACAAATTTTAGTAGTATCTGATCGAATAGCCACACAAGCTGCATTAAACCATACCCAGAATTCATCAAGATTTTCGGAGGACTATCCTAATGCATTATTTTTCATGTGATCACGTCACATATATTTTAGACGGATTTAAATATGGCGGTCTAGGTGCTCATGGAAGAATTGTGGTATTGTTAGCTCTAAAGAAGGTTCGTATTGTTCCTACAGAGCTATGAATGGAATTCTCCTGTTTTAACCAAACTACAGGAAGACATTTCAAAAGAACACGACCTGTTGTGGCGTTATTCCACTCTTCTTCCCAATCGTGGAAAGTGGGAAGATGTTACTTCCTATTCGTGGATGTTTGTTTGGGATTTGTCTTAGTTGCGATTTTGGAAGCTTGATGTTGAGGAACTTCCCTTCATAGGAAGAAGCTGCTTTTGCTAGATTGTCACCAGTTGCCCTTTCCAACGTTGCCTTTTCATCCAAGTTACCGTTATTTCAGCAGATTTTATTCATTTCATGGGTCAGGTGAAAACTGTGGTCTGGATTTCGGAAGGAGAATATGGCTACTTGGCTGTCTGAGTTAATGGATATTTTGGAGAAATTGTTTACTGGCGCCGTGTTGATGGCAGCTTTTACTGCTGAGAGTCCCTCTTGGTGTATGCAATTGGAGTTGTTTTATTGCCCTCTCCATTTTATTTTGAAATCCTTACGTTGTTGGATTGGAAAGAATGCTGCGCATTCCGACCTTTCCTTCGATATTTGTCCGGCAGTGAAGGCTTCAACTCCTTTGTTTCTTGGATCGATGTTCTTTTGGATTTTTATTTTGGTATGGAGATCGGTTAGAATGTTTTTGGATGGAGGAGGGCTTTGTTCATAATTGTTTGCAAAACAGACGCAATTTTTGAAGCTGATACTTTTCTGAATTGTAGTATTGAAGAGCAAATAGCTTCATCGGTTACTTAAAAATTTAGTGGCATATAATGTCTGCCAAGACATTCAAGGCTGAGCTGGAGGTGGCTCAAAAGCCATTCATGATATTTAGCACAAACTCTCTCTATATCAAAGCCACCTGGGGTAATTCATAAATAAAACAGAAAATAATTAAACATAAACAACATAAAATAAGTAAATTTCTAACTAAAATCTGACAGTCCTCCTTTCAAATTACTTATAACGCGTATCCGTGCGACTTTTGGCATAACGATATCAACATTTGGTTACAGTGCATTAAAGTATAACGACTATCATAAGAATCACAATATCTACATGAAATATTTAATTATATATTTGTATAACGCACTACCTAAAGTACTAAAGCAATTTCATAATTTTTTTAAAATTATTTTAATAAACCTTTTAACAGTAAATGCACGTCCTGGATCAATGAAAGTGCAAATCAGGAAATAAATTCTACAGTTAACTTTTTAAACACCCGCACAAAACGGAATAAATACATAAGGAAAATAGAAGATTTCATTTAATGAGATGAAAATCATTCAATGAACAAGAGATTAGAAATGCGTTATTTTGGCCCAGATATTTCCTGCTTGAAAGCATCTTTTTTGGCAACAACAATTAATGCTCTTCCGTCACCAATCTAGCAGTAAATGTATAACATAAATTAATTACTTATATCTGGAATTACTACACGTAACACAACTAAACTCTTAATTACAGTACAATTGGCAGTTACGTAGAACTGTCGATATTTTTTATCTCCATTATGCCATGGCTTTTTATTGTTTACTCATACAAAAGGGGAGAAGAAAGTAGTCTCTTGAGTGCAATTCAATTATGCTTCCGGATTTCATTACTGAAGCATTTTGAGCACAAATAATAATTTAGGTTAATTTAAGACAACAAAAAATTAATTAATGAAATTAAATAATTATTTAACAGTTTCAGAAACATACAATCATTATATATTCTGAAATATAGTAATGAGGAAAAGCTAACATAAAAAAAAGGAAATAATGATAAAACAAGAAACTCTTTGCACAAGATAAGCGGCAAAGTTCTTTCCAACTTTTCTCACTCTCGTAAACTACTATTTACTTCCCGTAAGTCCCATACCCTGTGGGCATCGTTTTGTTCAGAAGTTGTAGAACAAGTTTTCTCGACTGTATTAAGGTTATTCAGAGATTTTTCTTATCTTGAAGTGTGGCAATAATTGAAAATTCAGTCCGTATTGATGGATTTTACTTTTTTCGTCATACATAATAAATAACTGGTCTTTTGATTGGGGATCAAAATAATATTTATTTATCATTAGTAAAATAATACAGAAGAAGTGTTATTAAAATTAATTCTTTTCGTTAGTTTGAATCGAAACAGATTACCAAATTGAAAATTTTTATTAAAGTAAATTGATGAAAGCTCAGAGTCGTAAGTGACCACAGGCCATCAGAACTGGGTTCCAGAGCTGACGCCCTATCCTATAAATGCTCAGAATAAGCCGCATAAACAAAATTGCGAAGGCAAAGCTAAGTGGCGTCATAAACGGGTGGGACTAATCTTGTAACTTCCTAATGTAATCTCGTATTTTATTTTAAAAGTAATTTACTATTTTCTGCAGAAAATTAAAATAATCTCTAATGTTTTACAGTAAATTAAGAATAAATTTACTTACTTCAAATTTATTTTTCTAACAAGCGGCCTTTTTATTTACTGAGAATTAAATGTAGTAAATTTTTCATTTTAAATTAACGTGATGTTTTAACTCAGTTCTACCATTTACTGAAACGGTAAAAAACATCGCAATCTCGTACACTTGTATTCCACACAGTTCCAATATTTTCAAATATTTTTAAGCTCTAGCATTAACACAAATATGTAAAAATCATTTTTAAATTAAAATTCATATCACAGTATATTTTAATTACACCGTTTTCACATATTAATTAGACAATGTCCCTTACTTTATTAAGTTTTAGTATTAATGAGGAAAAAAAGAAAAAATATTTCATACAACAAAAGAACAAGATTTCATTTCACTATTTCTCAAAATCCTAGACTTTATATTCTCTTTACGCAAATTACAGAAACCTTACATTAATAACTGGAAAATATCTAATTTCTCACAGTGAGATAAATAAGATACGAAAATAAAAACCACGAATTCGTTATAATATGCATAATTTAAGTAGAAACTATAATGGCAAGTAAAATTAGAGTAGGAAACACTATATATTAAAATCAAAATGCCGAAGTAACTTATCGGATGCAAGCTTGCAGTTTTCACGAAGAATATCGAACTACCGATATTTAGCCTAAGCCGGAAAACATTATCTACCTATTCAAAGAAATTAATCAAAAATCCTATTTAAAATAGAAGATTAAGCTTAAAACTACTTTTATACACAAATGAAAAATATAAAAGCGAAACTTTAAACTCTACACACTATATACAATACATTACATTTATTGTCCCCTTGTACACACCGATCTATTTTCACAAAAACCCAGAAAATGGCATAAATAGCGCGCAACCTCGGCATTGCGCACCAGCAATGACTACGATTCTCCAAAGCCAGCTGGAACGCCAACCTATCCTTTAAATAATAAAGGTTTTCTGTTTTCAACGCCTAAAAATAAGCCGTTTTAAAAATAAACTGTACTCAGTGTACATATGGCTCTAAAGGGAATCCAACATTTCTCTTAATTTGAGTTACAATAATAATAATATCGAAGTGCAAACTACTTTTCACTTTCAAATGCTAATGCTTGTATCTTTCGATCGAAGCAGCTGAACGCTTTCCAGCAGTCGGAAATCACACATTATCCGGACAGAACGTTTTCTTTAATTATTTCTAATAATAATTCCGCATCCTTGGATTCGATAACTCTAAATGTAATTAAAATCCCTGGTTATATAACTCTAAATATCAAGTAACATTTTATTTGGGGGTTTATTACGTCAAGAGATAACTGTGAACTATTTAAGACCAACGCTCCTGTTATAGTTGAAATATGTAATAGCAGTTTATTTAAATTAGTGTACAACATAGTATTATCTAAGGCATATAGTCTGATTAATACTGTCACGAACTTATTCTTTTTTTTTCTCAAGCAGAAAAACACCCACTCCCTTTCGACTCTTTCTAACTGTGAGGTTTTCGTTTAGCAAATTTACTTTCGGCGATTCCCATAATCACGCCTCCTGCATTTTCTTTCAAACATAACTCTAGAGCAGAATTCCTTATAAAAACTCTTCAAATCGGACACAGGCGTTTTAGCCATTCTTATTCCGATCGTATAAAATCATTTCCGTATTTTTAATGTTCACAAAACATGAATCCTTTCGAACAGACTTGACAAACATAAATTGATAAGGTATATTTAGAATTTGATTTTCATATGCAGTTATTCCTAAAAGGTTTAGATTTTCTAGTGGAGAAAACTGTACTTACAGCAAGATGGCCTTGAGTTATTTCGGATAAAGATAAACCACCGGAATAATTATAGATTACTGAGGAATACCTTTTTCAAGCGCTGCAATTTAAGTAATGATAAAAATGTCTATTTTAGGGAGTATATCCGCAGCAAAATGATATTACCCAAAGAAGAATGTCCTTTTTGGTTGCAGTGGGTTCGTTCTATCCATCACGTTAAATATCAGCAGAAAGAATCTTGAACATATCAACAATAGCAATGTCTTTCAGTTTATTATCATTCATGGGCCGACGCATCTTCAGTTAAAATTACTCTTCTCCTAATAAAACTCACATCTACCGGAAACTTTATCATTGACACTTCCTTGCACCTTTCTCTAGGAAGTTTCTTTTTCATCATCTCCTCAATTAAAACTTATGACCTAAACGTGAGAAAAAGGAAAGGAGGTGAAAACGTTCAGTTTCTTTTTTTTTCTTAAAACTCTATTTTTCTGTTCTCCATGTTTCTAACAAAACAGCCCTGTCAGATCTCCATGCAGTTTTTATTTTCTCTATCCACTATTCGACCTTCATACTTTTTCAGTCGTTTTTTCTTCGGCATTGCTACATTCCATCAAGTTACCACTTCACTATTACCGATTCTTTCTTTTTTATTATCTTCCCTTTCTCGTCTAATTCTTTCTTCTTCTCTTTCGAAAATATTTTCCTGTTTATCTTTTTAATTAAAGTTTTCTTTTAATGCAAGCACGCCGCTCATCATCTTATATTGGTCAAAAATATGTCATACTACTCTCACGAAGGCTAATTAGGGTTACCGAGGAAAATAAAACTATGCTGTGCGCTTTTTCCACAGTCCCCCAAAAGAGATATTCTCCTTTCCTAGTCACCATCTCCGTGCGTACGGCATTAGACCAAAGGCCGTATAATGACGAATGAAAGACCGTGTAATTATACGAAATGTCTTTAGAAAATAATTAGCTTCACCGACTCTCAGCTGCTTATTCGTTTCCAAGCGCATTATAATAATAAAACGAGCGAAATATAACAGGGAGAAATATTTTTTTCATACCTAACCCTTTCAAATTTATCACCTACAATAAAAACATTTTGCTATATATGTATATTTAGATTGTCTAATTTCAGATAGACAGGATCGTTTCAGATAAAATAACGCTTATTCCTTTATATGCTCTGTAATCTCCTTCTTTTAACTCTTATTGACTTTGAAAGGATTTAGTTCATTAAGTTGTCAGGAAGTGTCCTGCACTACGCTCCAAGGAACTAAAAAGGAAAGTATCCCTTTTAGTTCCGAATCTGCTTCTTTCCCGAATCTGTTCTTCACCCATCTTCACCTTCTTCAAGAAGTCTAAGAGGTATCCGAGTTGAATATTCAGATGATGAATGATGGTTATCATGTATATTTCGAAGCCTACAAAAAGCCATAAATTTTGTCCTCTGAATTAGCTTTAACATCAACAGTTCTTAAAGTTGGATCAGCGACTCTCTCTTAACAATAATGCCCTGAAAATTCTTGTTCAACTGACAATGTTGTAAAGGAGTTTGATCCAGATTAGACAAATGAAAATAAGCAATGTATTTGGAAATCTGAGAAATCGAAAAGAAATCAAACTACCTGGACGTCTGACTGAATGCCGAATGAACAGTACGCTACTAGAACATTATTATCAAACAAAAAAATTATAGCATGTTAATAAGTGGCTGAGAATGAGAATAAGAGTTTTAATGAAAAGTGTCTCAGATAATAAAGCATGGTGGCGGTGGCAATGGATTTTCTGGAGAAAAACCTGAAAATCATCTGTGCCGAATATACGTCAGAAACTTCCAAACACAAACTGGGTACAAACACAAGTTATAGCCAAACAAAAGTTTAAAACAAGAGTAAACTCATAAAATCAAAAGAATTAAACGAGAATCAAAATAAAACTCAGGTAATGATTTCAGATGCAAAACGAGACTAAAATAAACAAACATGAGATAGAGTACAAGTATATTATACATCTGTCCCAGAATAGCTTAGAAATAAACAAAAGTGCATAATGCAGGGAAGTCAATTCCGGGGTGAGGACTAAACAGGGGTCATGTAATAAACAGGGGCTCGACCCTCATTGGGCAGTCAATAATAAATAGTGCACCAACATGCGCTACTGCTTTCGACCCATCTGCAAATGCGGGAAAGTAATTTATGTATTTTTACCTATGCATAAAAATAAGTTATCTAATAAAATCTCATTAGTACCTCTTTTCTGAAGATGTTGAATAATTGCAAGAAGCCAAATCTGAGCAATTTTTCAGGGAAGATTTCGAAATAGCTCATGGCCATGTTACTTAAATCTGTACTATGATATTTCTCAAACAATGAGAGAAGTTAAAAGAGGATAATGGTATATAGAATGGTCGAGTCTTAAATAATAATTTGTACATGTCATCAAACAATGAAACATGATTAGAAATGTCAGAAAATGACAATACATCGAAGACTATCAGGAAGAGGGAGTAAAGAGACAACTGCTCAAGCCCTAAGTAAAGGGAAGGTTCGTAACAGTAAACATAGAAATTCTGGACTTGTATTTTACTAAATGCCTCGAAACATATACGCAGAGCATCGTGATAAACAAAATTTAGCTTCAGCAATACAGAAGGCCATGCAGAACCATTTACAATTAGGCCATAATTACGTTTAGAGAATGTAAGTGCTCTATAAAAATCCGAAGTAAAGAGAAACGGTCCGTGCCCCAAGAAGTGTTATCCAGTACTTTCAGATGATTAAATGTTTTAAAGCCTTCTTCCTCAGGTACAAGATATGTGGAAGAAACGTTGAGTTTTTAGTCTAGCAATACTCCTAAAAACTTTACTTCTGGTGCTTCTGAAATCAATCATTTTTCAAGATAACTCAGTCTCAGGATGAAGTTTACGCTTCTTGTAAAAGTCATCGAACATACAGTTTTCTGCTTTGAAACAGAAATCTATGTTCCTTTAATCTTTTCTGGATTCTTTTACCTTTAATCTTTTCTGGATTCTTTTAAGAGTGATTTGCAGTTGTCTTTCCATGTACCTCATATCTGAACCTTAGCAGCGTATCTGGAATTCATCGATATACAAAGATCCTCAAAAGGTTGGAGGATGTTATTTCACAGTAGAGTTTATTTTTAAACTGAGCAAACTAAAGCTTAGTGCACAGCCTTGAAACGCATTATGTTCTTGAGAGAATAGATCTGATACTAAAATGAGGCGAGGTATCTGATAGAAATACACGAATTTAAATAATCACTACACGTATATGATGATATAAACTGAAATATCATGCAAATACACAGTCCAGTCACATTAATGTGACCACCACGTACTTTCCATGTCAGAGTCAAATAACCAATCACAGGAGGCAGGTGGCAGCACAGTGCAGTTGAGCGTATATAAAGGGTGTGTGAGGGCTTCGGAAAACATTTCAATCGTTGGCGTAATGCAGAAACGAAGCGATTTATCCGACTTCCAAAAGTGCATGATCATTGGCTTTCGGGCCAAGGGTGGAAGCATTTCCGAAACGGCTGAGTTTGTGAACTGTTCGCGTGCCGCCGTGGTAAAAGTGTACCGTGCATGGCAAAATGGGACTGTCCAAAATCAGCGACGTGGCAAATGTGGTGCACCACGGGCCATAGATGACAGAGGCGAACGACGGTTGCGGAGATGCGTTCGGGCAGATAGACGGGCTACCGTTGAGCAACTGACCACCAAAATGAACCAAGGGGCTACCAAAAGTGTCTCCCAAAGTACTATTCAGCGAACATTGCTGCGTCTGGGCCTCCGAAGCAGACGCCTGGTTCGTGCACCTATGCTGACTGCTGTTCATCGACGGCGAAGGCTAGAATTTGCACGCCAGTACAGCAGCTGGACGTCCACTGAGTGGCGACAGGTTGCGTTTTCGGATGAATCGCGTTTTATGCTCCATCGGACAGATGGACGTTGGCGTATAAGGCGTGAAACCTCTGAAAGGAACCACCCTGCAACCATTGCCGGAACGGTCCAAGCTGGAGGCGGGAGCATTATGGTCTGGGGAATGTTTTCCTGGCATTCTCTAGGTTCACTGATCATTGTGGAAGGCACAATGGATCAATACAAGTACGCATCTGTCCTTGCGGACCATGTTCACCCCTACATGCGCATTGTTTTTCCTCAGGATGATGGCATCTTCCAGCAGGACAATGCGAGGTGCCATACAGCTGCCAGTGTACGTGCGTGGTTCGAAGAGCACCAGGATGAGTTTACCGTCCTCCCCTGGCCAGCAAACTCACCTGACTTAAACCCAATCGAGCATCTGTGGGACCATCTCGATCGAGTTGTTCGCGCCATGGATCCTCAACCGCGTAATCTAGCGCAGCTGGCCACGGCATTAGAGTCGGCATGGCTCAACATCCCAGAGAACACCTTCAGGGACCTATGTGACTCTCTTCCTGCACGTCTCGCAGCAGTCCGCTCTGCGAAAGGTGGTTATTCTGGCTTTTGACAGATGGTCACATTAATGTGACTGGACTGTGTATAACACTGGTAAGTTCAAAGCTAGTTTGGGAACGGAAAGGTTTTCACAAAATGTAGGCATTAATTATTCGCTTTCCAACCACACTTTCAGCATACGTGTTGCTACAAATGAAGGGTTAGACCCGGTGCACCGAGGTAAAATTTGCATTTTTATATGGGACAATAAGTAGAAATATTTATATGCAAACACTAGGGGTGTATGACAAGACAAATCGCTTAAATTGACTGTCCAAACGTTTCTGCGTATTATAGCAACTACCCAGATGTTGTAATAAGAGATTCAAATAATTTCTAGAACGGTATGATCCGAAAGAGTGCAAAGCGAATTCATGGTTATTTTTCAGTGACGATAAGCAGCAGAAATTATTAGCAGCAACATCATATATATATGATGGATTTCTTGCGATCACACCATAACTTAAAAAAAAAGATAATTCTCTATTGACAATGCATTCTGATTTTAAAGCAATTTACAAGGTAGCAGAATACTTCTTGGCTTAGAAATAAAAAGCTAAAAAGTTATGAAATCTTCAACACTTAACAAAATTATGCTAACAAGGTATTTAAAAAATTCAAAATGAGTTATTCTAATCCTGTGTGTACACTTGCTAAAAATGGCTAATTTTGAAAGCTGCTCCAATTCATGTTTCAGAAACTGCAAATTACAGACAAGTTGTTAATATCTTAATGTGTATAGCAGTTGCTACTCGGTCTATAATTTCTTTTGCTGTATCATTATAAGTATAGTTTGCGGGTAAAAATGACCAGTGTCACAGACCAATAGTTGAACATTTATTTAACACTAGAACCGCGGCAGTTTCGGTATACCTAAAACAGCGGGCTGTGTCAAATTAACCCCAATTAGTAAAAACCCGTGTTGTTATGCTAAAAGTACGCTGTAATAATTTGGCTATGACATTTATTCATTTTTAACTTCAAATTGTTATAATAAGTTATAAAAAATATGATATTACAATATGGAATATTGTATACAGTTATTAAAATATACAGACAACTTTAATAGAAATATTTAGTTTCTTACCAGTTAAGATTTTCTACACAGTTCATGCACATTTGGGCAACTTCTTTTTATATATTTTGTACACTTTCCACATATCGGTATTTTACAGTCAGAAGAAGTACCTACAGTTTTGTTTCTACACTTGAAAGCTTGGCAATGGACCCTTTTTCGTATGTGCGCAGATTCTTCAGTAGTATCCGCTTTTGTCTGTGTATCTGACTTATACTTTCTTTTGTGAATATACGCACTACGCAACTCTTTAATGATTGGTTGAAGCTATTATCTCCTCGTAAGTTTTTTTTCCAGTAACTTCTTTGTATAAAATCCATGAATTAATCCCTAATATTGTAGAATACATGAACTGGCCACCTCCTTGATCCTGCCTTCACAGAATATTTCCGAGCCATTTGGTCAGCAATGTCGACAACAAATTTTTCTGAGTTATAAAATGATATTGTTTCTGGAAGCATTTTTGGGTGATTATTGCCGATATCAACTGTGGGATGAAGGGAGCTCAATAATAAGACATTTTTGCTGGTTTTTCCTGATAAACTCTCAAAGTTATATCATCATGCTGCAGTAATAATGTATCGTATAACCGCATCTTTACTTTTTTTATAAATTCAAGTACCTTCTTTCCGATTTTGTTTCATCGTTCCAGTTAAACTTGTGTTTTTCGTTTTTAACATTTGGGACAGATTTAGTGTAGTGAAAAGATTATATGTCGTGATATTTCTTACTTTATTTTCGAAAGGTTCTATCAAACGCAAAACGACGTATTCGGAGAGACATTGATTTCAGGACGTTCCTCATTTTTACCCAAATATGGAAAGCTTTGAGCGCGTATTTACTATCAATATCAGCGGCAAGCCAGAACTTGATACCAAATTTATCTGATTTACTTGGTATATATTGCGTGAAACGATATTTGGCTTTAGACGGAAACAGCTGTTCATCAATACTTATATATGGTCCTGGTTTATAGCAAGTTATCGAATTTTCAATAAATTTCTTCCAAACTTCAGGAATGAAATATAATTTATCTGTTTGAAGGCGTTCAGATCGTGTAGTTTTTTGTCGAATCGCAGAAATTTCATAAGTTCTCTGAATCTATCTCTCGCCATAGTACCGCGAAAAATGTTGGACCCCGAACAACAGACCACAGACTATCAAGCTCTAGATTATTTGCACCGCATATGCCTCGAGCATACAAAATTGATATAAAAGCATCCAGTTCGTCTAAAGTTGTTGACCATTCATTTTTTCGCAGTTGCCGTTGAGTTTCTTCCTCTGTAGAATTTTTAATATGACGAAGCATAGGCTCATCTTTAAGTAACCTCCATGAACTAATTGCATAGCCATTTTCAATATTTCGCTTCGTATAACTGGTTGGACCACTCCTTTCTTTGAAAGCATTGTGTTAAGGAATTCTTCCAAGCATACTACTTCCAGAGGTGATGCTTTCCCATTACGTTCCATCATTTGTAACAAACGTTCTAGAGTTCATTTCATCTGGATTTGAATCTGATAACTCTTTACATTTATTTACACATTGTTCTTTTCTTCCCAGAAGTGGTTTTTCTGCTGGTACAACGTACAGGAAAATTAGATACGATATCTTCAGCCGAGGAAATATTTTTTTCATCTGGAGGAGCATATTCATCATCGCTGAAAACAATTTATTCACCATTATCGTTTTAGGATTCATTTTCCGATAATTATCGCATAGATTTGAGGGCCACACTAACTGTTAGTTTACGCATATTTCTTCTAGCCATTTTCACATAAGATCAATTTTATCTCCTCGTGTAAACAAGGTGACAAAAATCGAACAGACTGGTACACTCAAACTAATCCAAGGTAATGCGAACAACCAGTTGTGCAGTCATAAAGAACCAAGTGTTGCTCCGGTTAGACTACCGCATTGGCTATGGCAGTATTGCACCACATTCCATTCACTAGGCCAAAACAAAAAACATCGGAGAGAAAACATTCCTTCCATACGCTAACCAGAGACATTTTTCCTATACGGAATGAACGGAAGCGGAGGAGGGATCTCCAACACTGGCTACTACTACTACTACAAAATTCACAGTTGCTGTTCTGTTATCACTAACAATCTGCTGATCTTGAAGTATCGTTCTGAATACATCTCGGAAATGGAAAGAAGACTGAAAAAGCTTTTCCCCTTTTAGGAAACGTTGAATTGCAAATTTAGTACTTGTGATTATAATGGGGTCAAAATGACCCATTCCGCTGCTTTACGTATAAGTATTAAAAACTGAAAAAGGATAAGCATTTAACGTATCATATTTTCACTGATTATTACTGGTAAAAATTGGAAAAGTTAAGAAATTTTTTTCAATTCCGTTAGTAACGTTTTCAGAAAATCGGAAACAAAATTACTTTGGCGTCAAAATAACCCCATCCGCGGTTCTAGTGTTAAAATGACCAGTGTCACAGACCAACAGTTAAACAATAATTTAATTACATAAAAAGAACATCTAATTTTGAAATTCTCTGCAAATATATACAGATATCAGTCTAGAAACTTGGAACAATGCGTTGATGCTGATTATGACAGTGATCCTACACCCAGAATGTTAGGATCTCAAATTGTATTTTAGCACGGTGGAGCTACGATAGATTAATTAAGTCGTCGACAGAACTGTGTTCATTAAATTTCACTGGGCCAGAGCAAATGTGTTTAAGACATTCGTTTACTTAAGAGCAAGACTGCAACTAGTGAGGTTACTTAATCACCTGCTTGAAACGATAATTTGATGACTTTGCTTCACTGAAAAATGTTCCCACACTACAAGCTGATAATGCGAGTGCTGACCGTTTGTCCAAGAATCCGGAATTTAGCAAGCAAAGCATATTTCACATTAGGTTCATACTAGAAAAGCTCCTAAATGACAATTTTAGTATAGTGCGTATTGTCGATGAAAAGCAGCACGCAGACATAATCACAAAATCGTTCCCTAAGAAATGTTTACAGCAAATAAGAATAACTCTTGGTGTCGTAGAATAACAGATATGGTAACTTAATGAGAAGTTTCAAAAATATGAACTTCGTTTCTTGAATTTAGAATTTTTTACTTCCTTGAACTGAATGTATATAATTTTGTGTAACTATTCACAGTTACAAAAATAGATGTTTATGGCAACAGTTTAATTTTTATAATCATAAATAATAATAGTCATAAAGTGAATATGCAGGCATTTCTTATGTTTTATCATCATATTTTACTTATGTTCTAAAGCTTAAATTAAAAGGTATTTCTGAAGTACACTACAGAAAAAAGGGGGGTTACAGTACTATATCTGCCATTCTACTGGGCCTATTCACGAAATTCAAAAGACGTTTTTCATGTCTTGAAAGTGCGACTTAGGATATATATTAGATTTATATATAGCATTGTCCTAACATAGATACTTTGACACAAAATCGGACTTTTTCTGAAATAACATAACGAGCTTTTTTTCATATTTGGATTCTACGACTCAAATTATGCCTAGATAATAAATTTTGTAATTTTTGGTGAGAAATTTAAAAATTTACCTTGGCGGATTTTTCCAGTTTACGCCAAGAATAATTCACTTGGGGAACTTCTTAATTTATAGGAACCTAATTTTCTTTCCCTTTTTTTCATTGTCCACGTGCGGGGAAAAGTTATCGTTTATACTTCCAAATAATTTTAATAGAATGAGTAAACCACACTTTCGTTATTATTGCTTATAATAAAAACGCCAAATTTCAAACGGCGTCAGAATGTAAATTCGGTATATCTTAGAAAATTTTGAATAAAAAAACTTTTAATTTTTTGAGGGTATGTTTAGAAATACATCTACTTTAAGATGATGGCAAAAATTTTATCGGTTATAATTCAAAATTGTTTCGAAAAATTTATAAAAATTACTTAAAAATACAAATTTTAAAAGTAAATTACAAAAAATGGGGGAATTTTGTTTGGAATGAACCTAAATATCGAAATATGAAAGGAAGAATCAAACAAGTTTAACAAAAGAGATATTAATAAATATATATCAAATTCAATTAGCATTGAGGAGCTAAAATTTCGAGAGCTAATATTTTTAAAATTACTTACAAACACTTGGCAGTTTGGTACAATTTGAGTCGTAGAATCAAGATATGGAAAGAAATTGGCATGTCATTTCAGAAAAAGTACGATTTATTTGTCAAAATACCTATATTAGAGCAATGCTATATAGAGATCTAACGTGTATCCTAAGTCGCGCTTTCGAGAGACGAACGTTCATGTTGAATTTCGTCAACATGAACAGTTCAATTCACCCAGTAGAACCGGAGATATAGAACTGCCTCTTTCTTTTTTCGCAGTGTACATAGTTTATTATCTATTTAATATCCATTGTAATTTTTTCAAGACATATTCTCTCATGCAAACGGTGCCACTAATGATAAGTAATAACATATTATATGGTCATTGTTTAAATTAACCAGTTATTTATAATTTCAGCCTTTACTTTAACTTTTCCTTTTGCCATTTCCTCGCCAGAATGTAAATGAGGGTAAACAGAATTTATTCTGAGGTTTTGGATTGTAGGGCAGAGCATGTTTCTGGTCGTTAGTTCTCGCCACCGTTGATAATTTGTAATTATTCGGATCTGCGTTATCGTTGCCGATATTTGCATTTGATACGCTGGTTAGAGTTACTGAGACAGCTTTGATTAAAATTAAAATTGTATAGTCTTTGACTATTAGTCTAAGTTATAAACTGAATTTTCCTTTTAGTTAGTTGCATCACGACGAGCTGTGGTTAATTTTGTTTGCACAAGAACCATACTTATGTTCCATGTTCTGTTTAAATGAAAAGGTTTATTGAAACCTTTATTTAACTCTGTAGTTACTCTTAAATTCGCTTCACGTCTGTTAGGGGGTTTGGACTAGTTAATCTTTACCACATGAAGTAAAACCCCTACAAGATTAGTATTAATTTAGCACTTAGGGAATATATATAACAAAGTATCGAAACTCTGCGAAGATGTGAGCTTATTAGTACGTGTTTGTAAAATCCTTAAACTGCGCAGTCATGAGGAGTCTTGTAGGTAACTACGAACTATTTTAAACAGTCTAATCAACGTTGTCCATAATTTTAAAATAATTAAAAAATTTCAAAAGCAAAAATTAAACGGGGTGAAGACATGGAGAAGTTCAACAGAGAGAGCAAGAAATTTCAGAGATAATATTTTTAAGTCTAAACTGGGATACTAGCTATAGAACAAAAAGTATTTATGATGGATAAAGCTCAAAAATACAGAACAATCCTGATGTATCGAGCAAATGAATTTTGTATCCTGTGAAGCAGTCCGGAGGTACTGTAATGCACATGAAAGCATAAATCACAAGAATATTAAGTAGAAATAATACCCAAACAAAGAGCAAAAACAAGCACAAAAACAAGAATGCAAACATCAGAAGCTGCAATAAGTATAAACAACTTAATGATTATCTTATGCGTAAATGACAGATTTTCATGGAGAAGTTTGGATAGATCTTTATTTTATAAACTCATTTTAAAACTTATTGTTACTTAAATTAACAATTTATTATGTAGAAGTTCTTTGTAAGGAGAGAATGATATTCCTTTAAGGGTCATTATGATGCAAAATAGAGCATATCCATCCAGCCCTTAAAAGATCAATTGCACTGCCAAACTCCTTAGAAACGTAACAGTCTTTACAGCTTGACTATTTAGATGTTTTCTAACACAAGTCAAAATATACAATTTGGAAATGTGTGCTGTGTTTACTAATTTTTTTCTTTTGCTTATTGTTATAAAAACAGCTGAATAAATAACCGGGACGAAAAATGCAACATTTAAAATGGTTGAAATGGTAAAATCTGGAAAGGATAATAAATTTATTAATTTTTGTAAACACTGAATATCAGCGAGTTCTGTAGGCCAAAAGTTTACTTATTTTTTAATATTTTGTTCATTGTTCAACAACTTTCTACATTTTTAAAGCAGAAACATTTTATCAGAAATGCATTTTATCTGAATAGTGCATTTCGTTCCAATCAAGAAACGCGATCTATGCAGCGCAAAACCACTAACTACACATCTCGCCTGCTTTCATACATTACTGAGAAAAAATAACGCTTTGTAACTGTTGATTCCCAGAAATCGATGCGGAACTCAAAACGCTTTATAATTAACGATTAGTAACTCAGACTCTATTAATTAGCAATTAATTTATTCATATCTAAAAATAAAATACACAAATGGAGTGGAAATGAATAACAAACACTCAGAAAACGACGAAAACGTTAGTGATTATTTGAAATATCCTGCATCTGAAATGTTTAAAAAATTTTTGAATGTCTACCAAATATTCAGACGACATAATTTTCCAAACACGAACGTATACATACGCACATGATATTCCAAATTTTCAGTTTATTCCGTTTCTTAATTTCAAATTTATGCATGTTTTAAGTTTATTCCGTTTTTTAATTTCAATTTTATGCGTGTTTTAGTTTCTCATTTTTTTTACTTGCTTGTAAGTAAAAAGGAAGTATTGTCATCGCGAAAAATTTCCGGTATTTCATGGCGTCTGCGCGTACGTACGTATGTATGTACGTATGTATGTATGTATCTCGCATAACTCTAAAACGAGTAGACTCAGAACGTTGAAATTTTGTATATAGGACTGCTATAAGATGTACATATGCACCCCCTATTTTCGTTGCAATCGGCCTCATCAAAAGTATATATATTTTATATGTCACTTCTTCGTGACATTCAATAAAAAATAGGTAAGGAAAATATCACTCACCTTCGAATCCGGGGCTGAGCTCTTGAAATTCGTATTTTCTTCTTTCCTAGGCTGACGACTCGAAAATATTCCAAGACATTAATAATTCATCCTTTAGAATTTTAATGATTTTAATTAACAAAATGACTACACTAATAATAACAACAATTATTACATAAATTTAGAACTAATCCCATTACATGGGCCGTAAATTAGTTCGAAGTTACATTCTCCGAGGCCTAACAAACTCTGACAAAACGAAGACGCAAAAAACGTCCTCTCGGCATGCTGCCAAAAAGGTTATTCCATGATTTGTGGGAGGGGCTAAGCAGATAGAATCAAGGAGTTTATGACATCCTCCCACCTTTGAGTTTTTAATGACAAAACTCAAAAAAAAATAATTAAAAATGAGTCTTAAAGTTTAAGTCTCTGAGGAGATCTTAGAGTTCGTCCTCTACGAGAAGTGGAAATCACACGGTTCTTTTGGTTTGCAGGAATTCGTTCTCGAATGTCACATGAGTCAAGGATGTTGACTTCTAGTGGATAAAGTCTCTGGACTGGTCTAATGAAGGTACCAAAGTGTGTCTTGACTTCTACTACACGAATTCTTCCATCTTTGCCTGGATAAGTTTTTACCACTTTAGCCAAAGGCCAATTAATTCTCTTTATCTCATTATCACCAATGAGTACGATATCTCCTTCTTTGATCGATGATTCTTTACGAACTTTTGAATAATCTTTCAGTAAGCCTAAATATTCATTTCGGAATCTGTTTCTTAGATCTTGACGTATCTTCCTTTTATAAACAAATCTCTTTTCTATCTTTTCAGAATCAATCATGTCAAAGTCTGGTACCCCAATTTCTCTGATTTCTTGGAGGAACATTGATGGGGAGAGTGCTATTAAGTCTTCAGGATCCTCTGAAAGATAAGTGAGGGGTCTGGAGTTGATTATGCTTTCTGCGTCACATAATATAGTTACTACTTCCTCTTCATTTAAACATGTTTTTCCGAGTACTTTTTTGAGAATGTTCTTCAACATTCCTACTAGTCTTTCCCAAAATCCCCCCCACCAAGGGGCTGATGGAGGGCTGAACTTCCACTGAATTTTTTTCTTAATCGCGAAGTCTTCAATTTTATTCCAATCAATGGCTTTCAGAGCGTTGGACGTGCCGACAAAATTTTTTCCGTTATCAGAATAAATGGTAGTAGGACGACCTCTTCTTGCGATGAATCGGCGGACGGCCAGGATGAAACTGTCGGTTGACAAAGAAGTAACTAATTCCAGGTGGATTGCTCGATAGATTGCACATGTAAAAAGAACAATCCAACATTTCTTGTTTTCTTTTAAGTACAGTGGACCGCAAAGGTCAACTCCAATGACTTCAAATATAGCCGCGTCTCTTACACGATCTTCAGGAAGAGTTATACTGATTGTTTCTAGACGGCGAATCGAAAACCTTTTACATTTTATGCAGCTTCTAATAACTTGCCGAACTGTTTTCCTATTCTTGATGATCCAGTAATTTTCTCTGAGATTTGACATTAATATTTGCGTACCAGCATATTCAAGTTCTAGGTGTTTTTCCATAATTAATTTGTTAACCAGTTGATGTTTATTTGGCAATAATATCGGAAACCTGAATGTCTCCAAATCCTTTCTTGTGGCAACTCTTGTTTCCACTCTTAGCAATCCATCATTACCTTTGATAACCTTCAAATTCAGATGTTTTCCGTCACTGAAACTTTCTAATTGTATTTCTTTCAAAATCAATTTTTCTGCTTCTTGAATTTCGAAAACCTCCAATTTTCCTTTCTTTCGATCTTTTTGACCTTTCTTCAAATTTCCACAAAATCTTAGTACGTATGCCATGATTCTCGTAATTTTACCAAAAGATGATATATCTTCGAAGAATTTAAACTTGTTTATCTGTGAATTCGTGGCAGAAGTAACAGTCTTTCTTTTTTCAGCGTTAACAATTTCAAAGTCTGGATTAACTTCTGTGTTTGACCAGTCCTTTTGAGGATTTCTCAGCCAATTAGGACCATTCCACCATTTAGATTTCGCTAAAACATCTGCACTGCATCCTCGAGAAGGAATATCAGCAGGATTTTGTGATCCTGGAACATAATACCAATCATCTGGATTTGATAGGTTTCGTATTTCTTTAACTCGATTTGACACGAAGACTGCCCAGTTCTCTGATTTTTTTATCCAGTAGAGAGCGTTCATAGAGTCTGACCAATAAAAAGTTGGTAAAGAGGGAAGTTTTAATTCTTCTTTCACTGTACGAGCTAGCCTTGCCTCAATTGTGCAAGCAAGGAGTTCGAGTCTGGGGATTGAAATGGGTTTCAGGGGTGATACTCTAGATCGGGCTTGTACAAGCTGGCATGAAGCAGAATTTCCATTTTCACTCCTTAGAAAAATACATGTAGCATAAGCTGCTTTACTTGCATCACAGAACACATGTAGACTTAAATTCTTGGAGGTTTCCGGATCTTCTATCATGCATCTGGGTATAGTAATAATTTTCAAAATATTAAGCTGTTTTCTCCACTTTTGGAATTTTTCCGCTATTGAAGTAGGGAGTGCAGAATCCCACGTGACCTTTAATTTCCAACATTCCTGTAGCATAATTTTTGGTATTAAAGTTACAGGACAAGTAAATCCAATAGGATCGAAAACCCTATGAACCAATGATAATACTTTTCGTTTTGTCAAGATTTCCCCCTTATGTTCATCATCCTTTATGTCTACAGAGAGCAAATCTTCATTTAAGTACCATTTTAAGCCCAAAACAGTGACGCTTCGTCTTTCGATAGGCATTGAGTTTTCGGTTTGTGAGCTAAAATCATTGTGCTCCCACCCTCTAAGTTCGAATTTACCCTCTTCCAAAATTGTTTGGGATTCAACCATCAGTTTCTCCAATTTTTCTTTGCTGTTGACACTGCATACCAAATTATCTACATAAAATGATTCTAAGAGAATATCTGCAGTTTCTTTATAATGGTCTGGAACATTCTTTAGATGGAATTCTAACGTGGCCCCTAAAAGAAATGGACTTGATGATATCCCGAATACAACTCTCTGGTGTTGATAAGTTATGTTTTCGCCTTTTCCCCCTTCTTTCCAAAGAAATCTCAAAAAAGGTCTGTCACGTTCTTGTAGCCGAATTTGTAAGAAAGCTCTTTTTATATCTGCAATTATTCCAAATTTACCGTATCGAAATCTGTTTATCAAAGAAGGTATGAGCTCGATAAGATTTGGACCTTTTACCAAACAGTCGTTGATTGATGGAAAGTTTTTTTCTTTAGCAGAACCGTCGAAAACAGGACGTACCTTAGTGGTTGAATTTTCTTTAAACACTGGCCTATGAGGCAAATAGTGTTCTTCGGCTATTTCCTCATAAGATTCAACCCTTTCGATGATATCTTCTCTCTCCCAATCATGAAACACTTCCTCGTAATCGGGTAATTTTCCGATCTTTTCTAATGATTTGATGCAGTTCACAAGTCGTTTTTCAGCTATCTTTCTGCAACTACTAAGAGGGGGGTGTTCCTTTATCCATGGTAAATTTACCATATAACGGCCTTCTTTATCCCTTTTAACATTTTGAAGAAAATGTAATTTCGCGGCCTCTTCTAAATCCTTTTTAGACCAGTCTTCCCCCTCAACTCTTATACCCACCGTGTCCAGTCGCCATAATTCTGATATATCCAGATCGCTAATATGGAGAGTGAGCAGAGTCTCACATCTATTAGTATTTTCTCCAGATTCTCCCATCAACGTCCAGCCTAAGCGTGTATGGATGGCAACCAGATTATCAGATATCTGCTTGATTTTACCCGTAAATAATCTTCCAGCAAAGTCAGCCCCAATTAAAATATGTATTTCATCTGGATCATTTTCATACAAGTAAGTATTTTCATTAATACAGATATCACTTACTATAATACCAGAGTGTTTAATCTTATTGATAATCTTAGAATTACTGATCTTGGGTATAGATAGACAAATTTTTTCTTGATCCATAACATCTAATTCGCAAGTGAAACTCTTATCAATATTACTTATGTTAACCCGATATTTTTTGTGGTCTTCCTTTTTTTCAATGCCGCCAAATAACCCATGGATAACAGTATCCTCTCCTAAACACTTTAGTCCTAAAGTAACTGCCAAGAATTTACTGATATAAGATTTCACAGATCCACTGTCAATTAATACTCTAACATAATAATCTAAACCGTTTACATTAATACATACAACCAGAGTTTGTAAAAACACTCTTTTCATAAATGATTTATTAACGAGTACGCCATTACCAATATCATCATTAAACATATTACTGTTTAAAGGTTTACTTTCAGCAATTTTATTTTCCTTTGCATAACATAAAATGTCCAAGTGAGATGATTTCGAACAAAATTTACAAGTTACCCGTGCTGTACAATTTTTCGATAGATGTGAACCACGTTTAATGCATTTGAAACAATAACCATTTTTCATTAAAATATCTTTTCTTTTTTGCATTGGTAACGAAAAAACAAACTTACAGTTCGATGAATCATGGTCAGAGGAATCGCAAAATATGCATGCGTAGGTTTTATATTTTTTATCAATCGTCAGCAGATCGGCGGCAGTGAATGTATTTCGCTTTTCTTTTTTATTGCTCGATTGCGAAAGTTGTGTCTTCAATAAATCAGGATCTCGCTGCGAACATTTGTTTATCTTAAAAGTGCTTTCGTTGGCATGATTTATAATATGTGAGCGTTCCGTAGCATTCAGTCTTTGAGATAAAAATTCTACAAGTTGATCTAAATCATAATCAGAATCACCAGTCTCTCTATTAAAATCAAAAATTAAATTTGGAGGTAATAATTTTAATAACATAGGCGTTAGAAGGTTACCGTAAGTTTCCGAACTAATTCCAAGAGATTTTAAACTTCTAATTTCGGTTTGGACTTGGTCAAAAAATTTCCTGAATAATATTGGGTCTCTAGCATTTTTTAAAGGAGGAATTCGTAGTAAACCGTTCATGTGAGTATTAATTAAAATATTCTTTTTTCCAAAACGAGATAACAAAATTTCAATAGCAATATCGTAATTTTCAGGCGTTATAGCTAAACCTTCTATTGAACTAAGTGCGGATCCTCTCAGATATGTTCTCAAATAATTAAACTTAGTAATTTTGTCTAACGTTTCATTATTATGTATCGCGGTCTCAAATGTGTTCCAAAAAGTGAGCCACTGAGAATTATCTCCATAAAAATGATTAATTGTAAGCTTCGGTAATTTAACGCTAGCCTTTTCTACTACAAAATTGTTAGCTATTATTTCAGGTACTGCTTTCGATGTTGTTGAAATTTCCGTTGAATTACTTTTTGATAACTCGCGTATTTTCTTTCCAGCACGAAATGTCCATGTTATTATTTTGTCTTGGTATTCTGTGGCGCTTTTAAGTTCATTATCTAATTCTGTAATATCTACAGCAGATTCTATTTCTTCATTTATAGCTTTTAGTTGATCAGAATTAAATTTCAAATGTTCTAAAAGTTCTTCTAGGACGTCAATAGAAACTTCAGAATTGTTAATTTCGGTTTCAATACCTTTGACAGTTTTAGTAACTGTTGTTCTAATATTAGCACGTTTCTTTTTTAATTTATTCAGAATGTCGTCAGCCATTATGTATCAATATTTCTTAACAAAATTCACTATGTAATCAAATCAAATCGATTAAACACAAATCTAATCAGTACAACTATTCAAAGAGCTCAGTGTCCCGGCAGGGATGCCAGAATTTTATATGTCACTTCTTCGTGACATTCAATAAAAAATAGGTAAGGAAAATATCACTCACCTTCGAATCCGGGGCTGAGCTCTTGAAATTCGTATTTTCTTCTTTCCTAGGCTGACGACTCGAAAATATTCCAAGACATTAATAATTCATCCTTTAGAATTTTAATGATTTTAATTAACAAAATGACTACACTAATAATAACAACAATTATTACATAAATTTAGAACTAATCCCATTACATGGGCCGTAAATTAATTCGAAGTTACATTCTCCGAGGCCTAACAAGCTCTGACAAAACGAAGACGCAAAAAACGTCCTCTCGGCATGCTGCCAAAAAGGTTATTCCATGATTTGTGGGAGAGGCTAAGCAGATAGAATCAAGGAGTTTATGACAATATACTATATATCCACTCTGTTACTCTGCACAGTGAGCTCAGTTTCTTTATTCTTATATGTGTGTAAATTGCTCATTTTTTGTTTAAAAAATTATCGAATTACATTGTTCTTATCTTCCGGTTAAGGTATTTATGCCTTTAGTTAACTTGCATACTATAGTTGTAGAATTACCAACAATTTAAAAGTTGTTTAAGTGCGGCTAAGCCTAATTTGTTTTGCCGTAGCGGCCATATTTGTTTACATTTGAAACTTAACAGAACAGTGGCTTTGTTGCCATTCTAGAGAAACTAAGCTTCACAAATACAAAATAACATATTCTGTTATTGTTGCGAATTAAATTATAATCCATTCTGGAATTATCATTCAAGTTTATAAATTATCCCCATATATTGACACAGCATAACCCCGCAAGAAATTAAGTCAGTTTCTACGCCTTCAGTGTCTTTTTGCCGAGGGAGACTAAAAGTAAGCTTTCAGTTTTGTGCACCGAAAAATCTGCCAAATTGCTAATTTTTGCGCAGAAACTGTAATTTTAATTGTAAAAAATTGTTTTTTAAATTGTTTTAACTGTGTTTGGTGTTTTATGGTTTTCTATATCTATCAATTTTTAATATAGATATTTTGAGTTCTTATCTATTGTTACGGATTTCGTTTTTATTTAGCTATTTATTTGGAATTCTAATTAAAATTGTTTTATTTTGCAGTGCAACGTAGACGATTTTTGAAGAGAAAGCTACGTCGGAAAAGTAAAAATAAAACAGAGCGTGCATTTAATATTTAATAAATAAAGATCTCGTAATTGCTGTTGCCATCCGACAGAATATTCTAGTAAGTAATTAAAAGCTTATAAAAGCCAAATTAAAACATCTCATCTCAGTTCAGTTGTTGCTGTTTTAAGCGAACTGTTGTTTACTTAATGTTGTGATTGATTGTAGCGAATTCGCTGTGAGATTGGATTAACTTTATCTGTTTTGAATTGAATTCTGTTTAACGTTTGAGATACTGTGAATATCTCTGAGAAAATATTTCAGTATTTTGATTTTATTTCGTTTGAAAAGAATAAATTTTATTAACTTTTGAACAACTTGTGCATTCAATCCATAACGAATCCGTACGCATGCAACAGTATTTTTGCCTTGTAACGAACGGAGAACTGAATTAATTGAATGAGAAACATATCTCTATTTAATTTCGAGGAAATAAGGCAGGAAAAATGTGTATAATTCAATATTCCGTACAAGGAATTCATGTGCTGTACACATAAGATTTTTTAATTATAAAGTGGAATTTTATGGCTATATAGCATGTAGAATTTTCTTACCAGATATTTTATTAAACATTTTCATAAGCGTTCACATACTGCACTTTAGTGAGAATTCCAGATTATGTCTTGGAGATTTTTCCTTACAGATCTATATATTATATAACAAGATACATTTATTCTGTAGGCTGGCGCATTTCTCGAGTTTATGAGTAAATCTTCAAACTATAAACCTCAGTGAGAGAGAAAATCTTGGCATTGAATCAATATTAATGGTTTGTCTGGATGCTTTAGATCCGAACGTAAAAGTGATTCGCTGTTCAGTTGTCAACGATATTACTGAAACGTTTTCTAAAAGCGGTGACAAGGCTTCCGATATTTCTGATTTTTAAAATTTAATCATCCCAAGCAAATCTTAAAAATTAGAAATATTTAAGGTTTTCTGATGGCGGCACTAGCCATTGTAAGCTTTCTTCACTACTAAGGCCAGAAGCAGTGATCATTTTGTTACGGAAGCACTTAATAAGCGGAGACCGTAACCTCCTATGATTGCATCCATGCCTTTTCCGGGATTCTAACTCGGGATCTTCGGTGTGGTAGTCAGAGTCACTAATAATTTTCCCGTCTGGGCGGCGAAGCAGCCATAAGGGTATACGTTCATAGCCATAAGCATATGCTTAAATCAAGTCAAACAAACTCTAAAGACAAGTTCTCAGCGAAGAGTTGAAATCATTTAAACAATAAAAATTACATTCGATTATTCTCCGAATACGAAAACTGCTTTTGCATGCCCTTATATAAGATAAATCTTGAGAGAAATTCCAGATATTTTTTCTCATGAAAATATCAGCTAGATTTTAAGAGCATTCATATATTTTTATACCTTTACAGTTGTCTCTAAGCGCAATATCTGCTTCGCTCAAACCATTTACTGAAATTTACTAGCTCTTATGGTCATTTATTTCTTTGGTAGAGATCTCATTCTCGCAGTCTCGACTTTGGGGTTATGGTGTGCCAATAAAAGCACCTGGTTTAAAATGTTCAATAAAATACCTTATTTTCAGGAAAGGAAAAATATTTTAATATACGTGCAACAGGTAAATATTCCTATTTAAGAATAAAAAACAATATATGTCATATGTTAGCTACAATTTGCTCTGCAGAACCGCGCTCTCTCGATGAAATTCGTAATCGCTTTTTCACATATCTGCAGACTGAAGTGATTAATGACTCGTTCATTTTACTTTTTAAGCTTCTATCTTTTTTTCTTTTATTTTTTGGTGTTGTTGCTGTTGTTTCATCTTTGAATCGGATTTTTTGGGGGACTTACAATAACACTGCCACATATAATAATAGCGAATGTTTCAACATACCGGTTAGATCCAGAGAGTGGTAAATTAATATTTGTTGTCAAGCTTGCGTCCTCATATTTCTTTATTACTCTGAGAACTGTTCTTTCATTACATAGCTGGGCGAATATCATACATGTCTGACAGTCTTCATAAATTTGACCGAAAATATTAAGCACATTTTAATAAAAAATAAAATTTTTAATATTTTTTGCTCAGAAGTAATTGGGTATTTGAAAATTATTTTCCGTAATTATATCGATGTGTTCGTAGGAACCTGTCATACAACCTGCGCATGAATTCCTCTCGTAACTTAAATTGCATGTATTAAAGGTAATAAGCTTAGGAATCGTTTACGTGTACTTAAATTTGCGGCCACATGTTTTGTACATAAATATTTTTTCATACATAAAATTCCATATCTCATCATTCTGAATTTAATAAATTGAGAAAATAGCTCAACTAGAACACGAAATGTAGACAAAAATGCTGCTGATAAGCCTTCACGACAGTTTTTGTTACCAAGTTCGCAATATTTATGGACTCTAACGAAATTTGGATTTTTTTTTTAATTTTGGGCAAACGTAGTTTCAAAACAGTAGGAGTGATTTTAAGCTGTTTAGTTACTTAAGTTTGCTGTAAAATTGTCTTTTCTAGCGGTGTATTGAAACGTCCAGAAGACCTCCCAACACCATATAAATAGGGTGTTACGTATTGGCACACATTTCTTTTTTATATATGTTATATTATTTCTTTAAACATAATATATAGACATAACATTTAATAGCAGCATCCTTATATTTGAAAAGTGATTCGACACGAATACGTGAAGTGAAACGAACACGAATTTGAAGGTTCAAACTAATACATTTATTTGCTTCATAACGACAGCTCGTCTTCATTATAAGCTTATTATAGTTACATTTGGCTTAATTGCAAGCAGAGATTTGCTGTCCAAAAATATAATATATTCTTCTGAATCACAAAATTTTCGCAATTTTGGATTATCTCCAAATATATTTTTTTAAGAATGAAAGCTTCAAGCAAAGTATCGCATTCGGTTTATCTGTTTTAGCCAAAGTCTGGTATATCGTTTACATTTACATAAAAGTCTTAAATACTAAAATTGAATTGGATTGGATTGTACTTTTATACAGTTTTTCATTAAAAAATGTTATGAGCTTCATAAAGTACCATTTAATGTTGTTCATTAAAGGTTGTAAGGTTCCGTGCAGACGAACATTTTGTTGTCATTCAGATTTTGTGTTTTAAGGCTTAAAAATCACAAAGTCCATTCAGACCTGGTGTCCACACACCAGTTGCGCACGCCTAAATGTGTAGCTAACTCAGCGAAACCGTCAACCGATGTTTGCTTCGCTGTGATGGGTCTCCTCTTATACCAAGTGGTATAATGTTGAAAAATTAAAATATTTAGGCAAAATTCTTAAACCAGTTTTTGTCACTTAGTAAGGTCTGTTTGCCTACTTGCGAAGCTCGAATGCTCAACTACATACCTATCAAATTTGTGAGTTCTGATTTATCTCAAACTATATTTTTAAGAAAGGGTTCTCAGAGCTTCAGAGTTCAAGTGAAGTGTCACTTCTGGTTATTCAATGTTGGCCAAAATCTAATATATTGTTTCCGTTGATGTAAAAGTCGTAAATACTGAAACTGAAAAGGTTTTGCTTACATTTTAATGTAGTTTGGCATTTCATTTCATTTCTACTACTTCGGGTTTTGCGCTTCAAATAAATTACCACTTCTACTGATCCAATTTTACCCAAAATCTATTCAACTCTTTATTCGAACATAGAAAGCTTAAATACGGAATATAGATTTGGAAATTTGACGTAAGAGTTATCAGCGGGGAAATCATCGTAACAATAGTAGGAATATGTTGTGAGAACCCTTATTCTACTGCTTACTTACTGAAAATTCACTCTCACATTTTTTGACAGAAATCATTACCTCCGTTATCTGTGTATAGGGATTGGCAAGAAAATATGTGTCATTGTAAAAATATGTTGTGAAGCCCCTAATTCGAGCTTATCCACTGAAATCTGCATCTAATTTTCGATCCTCGTAACTTGATAAATAATAATCAGTTGAGTTCTCCCTATCCAAAATATTAACTTTTGAAATACCGGTTTTGTCGCTATCCGAAGATACAGAGTCGCAATGTAACTTTTTGGAAATTGAAATGGTTTAAACTACACACAAATTATTTTAAATACTAAATGTAAATTTTTTACCGTTCAAAAAATCAAATTTATGCTAATAAAACAGAGCATATAATACTTAAAAGGGAGAGAAAGGATCATTTTTAAGGATCTTTTCATAGATTAAATCCAGCTTGCAGACTGGCTCACATACCGAAAATTTCTATTACGGATAGATGTCGAATTTTGAAGAATATCTCCTGTGTGACTGATGTAGAAGACTTTCAAATAGGACACTAGGTTTGAATGCCAGAGTAATGCACGGATTTCTTTTCTTTAAAACTCAAAATATTACGCAAAACGTGCGTTAAATTTACGTAGCCTTTTAAATTCGTAATTTCTTCAGTCATTGTACAAAGCAAATACTGAAATGTTTCTTTAAAATATCATCTTTGTATTTGTTTGGTTCATTATTAAAAAGTGCTAACAATTTCTCAAAGAAGAATTAGAGTGAGGTGAACTTTGTAAAGCGAAGAAAAATTGTAATGATTGTTTGTTTCATCTTTTGCATTTGGTTCGTTCTTCATTTCCTTAAATATCAATATGCCTTTTCAGTATCACAAACTAAACATTTAGACAATGCAACTCATGCATCATCTTGTCCTTGTTCAAAACAGCTCAAAAAGAATTCTTCTAACGCAAAAAATGGGTGGAAACTGCTTTTAAATAAAGGCTGTACTCAAATATATTAGGTGTAAAAAAATCCTTCAACCAAAATTAGCATTGAAATGAGAGTTATGCTTCGGGAAAAAAGAACTGAATTAAAATTAGCCCTTTGAGCATGAAAAAATTATCCAGGTAATAAACTGTTTTTAAGCTCTCGTTTTCCTTTCTAGCTAAACGTTAGGAAGTAACACTTAGCTTACTAAGTATTCTAATTAAATTCCTACGGCAACGGGGGGTATCTTCCACTTAATTACCGCAAGCGTCAGAGCAAAAATGTCGCTTGGGTGCGAAGTATTTTAGTTCCTCAGATATTCGGAGGAAGTTTAATGGAACATTCCAGTTACGCACTTTTTTTACACATTTTATGAATTTATTACAGCCTGCTTTGCTTATTATGATTTTGAATTTCCATGGAAATTTACAAGAAATTATGCACTTAATTTTAAGGCTTGATATTCACGAAAATGAATAAGATGTCACATCTGAATAAATTGAAATTTTATGTAAACTCTGTTTATAAATATGGTAATACATAAATTTCCTTGGAAATGCAAGCGAAATTTAAGAAAGTGATATCTTTTCACATAACATTGCGAGATATGAGAATGCATTAAACGGGCAAAGAATAATGAAATTAAACAAGTATATCAGTTCCTTTGAGCTACGTAACATTAATTTGTATTCTTTGCTTTTTTCAGCTCCTCATGATTATAATTTTAACACTTCTCGTAGATATACGTATTTCTTCTAGTTGGGTTACTTATCTTTTATTAGAACTTGATTATTTTAGCTTCTCTGTAATATGGCAGATGTAAAATGTAACTTTTAGATTAAATATATAATTTCATCTTAATTCTTTCCGGTACAGCATCGGTTACTAATTTAAGTATGTAAATGATACAAAACGTACAATCATTGGTTTCCATTCTTAGTAAAAATCTCTTGCCAACCTAAAAACCTACTGGCGCATAAATAAAAGATTACTCAGAAATGAAAACGCTTTTCCTATTTGTTGATGATACGAAATATCAGAACAAACTTTTATAAACATTAAGAGACAAAAACTACACAAAATAATACATTAAAACTGTGTTAAATCAGAAATTCGACTTTCGCTTTGTGATACATTATTTTTTTCTTTTCGACATCGACAGAAGAACTAGTTTTTAAGTAAGGTACACATCAGCCTATTGGGTACAGTAAATTAAATTTAACAAAGAAAATTTGGAGCTTAGTTCTTTGCCCTCCTGGTCTTGGCAATGTAAAATGAAGAATGCTGAACGAAAGACCAGAACCAGAGGAAAAATACATGGTGAGGATACTGCTGTTGATAATAAGTAAAACGTGTTGATGACGAGATTATCGTGAGTACTGGAAATTTGCTGTTGCCTGCATCTGGGCGCCATGACATTTCTTGACACAAAAGGCTAATAGTTATAATGTATATCAACAACTATGTAATTAAATTTTAAAAAAAGATGCTGTAAACTCTAAATTATTAAGAACTTGGCAATTTTCTAATATGTTACATAGTTCTGAGAATGCAATACCTATTGTAGGTACATTTAACTATAACAGTGCATGTTGAACATACTGATAAAATAACCACAGGGTGTAGATATAGGTACAGGTATAAAGACGAAATCAGTTCAAATATTTCTGAATCTCAATTCATTAAGTAAAACGCTTTAACAAAATTAGGTTACACAAGAATGTATACGAATGCATGATGCGGTTATAATATGCAAATAATAGCGAGCGACATGTCCAAAATTTCCAATTCATATACTTAGTTTATACTCTATACACGTCGACATCAACCTTCCAGTGGCTGCAGCAAAAGAGGATCTGAGTTGAGTCGGAGTTGATTCCTTCGTGCGCATAACTATTGAGTCGTCAACTGTTCTTAGTTGAGTCGGAGTAAAAGTTCTATTCCTACGTGCACATAACAATAGATATCAGTCAGCAACGTAGCGGTTGGCTGAATCTTCTGAATGCTGAATCTATGATTTTGTTGCCAAACTCTATGAACCACAGGACTCACATTTAACCATCGGCCACTTCTGTCTGCCCTGCCTCTAGTCTCCTAATCGCAGTTCTTCGGGAAAATAAATACCTAGAGGTCATTGTTACAGATTGGCTGTCCCAGATTTCTTACCTCAGTACCACAGAAAAATTTTCAGGCTTGCTCTAAAACATGTAATTTTATGCTCCTCGCAGATGGCATATTTCAATTATAGCGCTGCATATTGCAGTTTTACTCAGCAATTCTTATTTGACAACATATTCAAATTTTATACGGATTGACTTATTTTGGAACGACTTTGTGTTAATTTTGTGTTTTTTTATTAATTTTTGGAAACCAGTATACTTTTATGAAATCCAGTTTTCGATGCTTCGTTACAAAAATTTAGGGAAATATAGAATACATGTTTTAAGCAGTAATATTAAAAATAGGTGTTTAGAATACATGTTATAGAAAGCAACATTGAAAATACAAGTTTAGAATACACATTTAACAAAATAATCATCGAAAAAAATTGCAAGTTATTAATTAAAAAATTATAATAAATTTGTAGAAAAATATTGAATTTTACCCAGTTGTAAGTTCCTTACAATGTGTAGAAACCTTTTGAAGCCATCGTCATTTTACTCTTTCTAGGATCCAGTGAAAATATAAAAAGCCAAATAAAATTTAAAATCTGTTTCCCGATTGCGTTATAAGGTATTTTCTCCTTCCTTTTTGCATGCCTTTGTGGCGTAACGGTTAGCACACTCGGCACGTACTTGAGAAGTCCAAGGTTCGTGTCCCGGCGAGGGTATTGCGGATTTTTTTAGCTTTGTAACTTCGAAAAATTCTAAAACTCTGTACAGTGCCGCTCGAACTAAAAAATGGGGTGGATGATGATTCTTCACCACCAGGATTTGGCGAATAGGGTCCGCTCATGCCCAGTCGCATTTTAAAAGAGGGAGTATAAAAGGTATTTTCTCCCTCCTTTCTGCATGCCTTTGTGGTATAACGGTAGCACAACTGCCGCGTATTTGAGATGTCCAGGTTCGAGTTTCGGTTAGGACATTGCTCATTTTTCGTGTTTCTTACTATCAAAAATTACCTAATATCTCTACAGTGTGTGCGCTTTACATGTCTCTACGTGCTCTCTATTGTGCTTGCATACAATCCTGCATTTGAATCAGCAAAATTCAAGCTTGTCAGGACTAAGTGTTCGGTGCATACTCTTGGCGAACATATTCGTGAAATCACTAAGCCCTGATCTTGAACAGGGAGCTGAATGCAGCTCTGTTCTGTGATTGAAAACTGTGGTTAAGTGGTAGAAGAACTACACCTACGAAGGATTTAAAATCCTCTTTTATTAAATTCCAATTATATACAGCCACTTCCCAACTCGGCAGGGATACAGAAAATAATGACCGCACTTGGGTCTAAACTGAACAATCAAATAATTTAAACTAAAGTTAAATAGAAATTAAATAGTCGTTGCTCACAGTGCTATAAGCGCGACGTTGGCCTCTATGCTAAAGGGTGCGTAGCAAGATTTAACTAATACTAACGCACTTAGATTTACTTCAATAAGTAACAGAGTAACAGCGCTAAGGCTTAGAATTTAAATACTAGTTGCCAGGCGAACGTCGAACAGAGCAACCGTGATCTGAGACTAAAAGCTCTCTCACTCTGAGAGGTTCCTACCTATCGCTTAAATATAAACTTGGCTCCACTTCAAATTAGCATAAAGCTGAAACGCGCGCTTATTCTAACGGGAAGTTGAAATAAGAACACGTAGGAAAGGGGAAATTAAAATAAAACTCTGTTAGTTTAAAATAAAACTTTACAAGCTATGGTTTACCTTTAAATACTCAAAACACTCAAACTTAGGCTTTTATAGCTTCTCCAACTATCCAAATAAATTGCAGTTCCGGTTTTAATCCACTTTTTAGTAAAATCCAACAATATGCTCTACTATCGTGAAGCGCTACCAAAAATAGCTTGCCTAATTCCCTGTCAACCCCTCCGAAGAACTGCTACCCCTCAACTGTGTGCCACTTGTTATATTTACTTTTCCTTACTTCCACTAACTTCCATATACGACCTATTGCTTCAGATGACAATTTTATGTTATCTAAAATAGATTTGTAAAAAAACTGCCTCTAATACGTTAATGTATACGAAGCCAAAAAATGCTCCTCCTGAATTGTACCAGTTTATGTCTCTCTGACAGTTTTATATATTAAGAAAAATATTTTATCCATGCTCAATTTAATTACACAGAACCATGATCCATGCCTTATCGACTTCTGAATTCCACATTTCTTCCCTGTCATATTTTTTCTACAAACCTATTTAAAATCATCCGATTTTAACTTTTTAAGTCTAAATTTTGATTTCAAAATTACATTTACGTACAAATCCTACCTTTATAACCTCTGCTTCCTTTAAAATGTCCAAAAATAATTGCTGATCATGACACAAAGGAAAATGAACAACCTATTCGCTACCCCTCGCCTTCCTAAAGTCATCCTCCCGCTCGAAAATTGAAACTTTAAATTCCTCTCTGAAATTGCCTGAAACTACTCTAATATATTTCAAATAAACAAGGTAACAGACAGTATACGAAGCTAAAATAAAATTAAATTAGAAGAAATCAACAAAACTAGTTTACCTTCAGCGGAGAAGAACACTTCTAATTCCGCTAATGCCTCTCTAAAGAAGAAAATGACATGTTTCAGTTTAAAACACGCGGGGCTGTGACATGATAGCTGAAATGAAGTATTCTAGATTTTTTCAGATTTCCATCATAGAAGACATTCCACTGTCAGAAATAATATTAATGACCTTGACGTGCTTCCATTTTACCCTTCTGTTAGTTATAAAGTTGCACGGATTCCCCAAAAATTCAATTTTAAGGTCAGTTTCACCCCTATCAATAAAATTCACGGTTCGACTCTAAAAGATTGCGTTTCCGACATTAATTCTTGGGGAATTTATAGTATATCGTGTCAGTGTGGCTTGCGATATATTGGCCAAACAAAAAGACGATAGATGGCGTTGCCTCCTCGCGCGTGGTTCTACCCGAGGATACAAAAAAGGCGTTACTGAGGTTGCTTTCCCTAGATTTTTTGTTCTCCTGATGACGAGGGGCCTGTAGCTGCCCTCGAAATCGATTGAGTGTTTTAGTAAATGTACGCCAAATACAAGGTTGTTTCAGCAATTTTGATGGTCACACTGGCGTGTTTCTCTTCTATTCTATTCTAGAATTTGCTGAGTTGTCAGAAACACAACCGTCCGAAAAGTGTGCCAAATGTAAAAAACGTCATTGGAGCTCAAGATGTACCAAATTAAAATATGATTAAAAATAGGAGAATAGCATTTTATAACATATATAGCAAGACAAAACACAAATTTAAAATTCCGCCTTACATCATTTTTAATGCAAGTAATAGCTACTTCATTTAGCGGCTAACAAATAGGTGACACATTTTGTTTTGTAAATTTATACAGTTCATCAAGAGACAATAAACAATTGTTTGTCATTTAAAATAATATGACTTTCAAATTGCCACCAGACCGAATTAAAAAAAATGCCAAAATTCATTTAAAACCATATATGGTTTTAAATAGATTTTGGTAATTTTTTTCCTTTTTAGTAATTCCTTTAATATCAAATCCTGCAATATTAAATTCATATATTTTTAGAAAAGTGATTTACTTAATGAACAACTCTTTGGTTTCTTATTTCAGATTATCATAGTTAACAAATTGTGGAAAATTTCATCATATGCAGGGAAAAAATGTGTGGACAGCGTGTTTTAAATATTGTAAAGTTTAACTATGTCTGGTATCTGTATTCTAGTAATTTATCACTATGTAGCTAAAAGCAACGGTTTATGAAAACGAAATGTGTTTAAAATGGCATTCTTACATTCGTAATGCGAGTATATTTATTATCTGCATATAATGATAGAAATATGGTATTAAATAATTTGTGTGAATATTTCTAGAATTCACGACAAATGAGTTTTTACCAAAATTATTCTCAATATGTATATTAAAAAATTAGGTAAAATGTACGTAAATTTCTGCGTAAAATATTTGTTTTTGCAAAGGAAAAAAATGCGCGAGTTTACGTAAATTTTCACTAAAATGTACGAAGTAAAAAATGGAAAATTCACGCATATGCGGTAAATATACGTAAATTTTCACCAAAAATATACTTAAAGCCCTGAAATGCATGTATATTATACGTAATAACTACGAATAAAGCGCGATCATTTGCATAAATAGACCTAATTTCTATGTGTAACTTACGTATATTGTAACGTAAAAATATACGTAAATATTTACTATTTTTTCCGCACACTTTTTATAATATTTTTACTTTCAGGTTTTATGTTTTTTATACTAAAAACCGTTCGTTTATTGCAGGTATTTTTCGCGCGCTATTTACGAATGCATGATGCCTGGGTAGTTATAAAATTTTAATTCTTATGAGCTTTCAGTGTAATTTTAATTGCATATTTTAAGTTTTTGCAAATTACACATTTTCAGAAATTCTTTTATAATTTTGGGAATAGCAACTCAGTTTCTGAAGTAAATCGCTGCAACAATGAAATAACATGGCCGCTGAAAAAATGTTAAACACGAAAATGAATTAAGAAATGCTAAATAATCCAACGAAGTACTAAAACATAAAACATTGAAAGTGAATAACATTATGAATCATTAACATATATTAAAATATATTAACTTGAGCCATCATTTGAAATACTGAAGCTCTATCTGTTAAACTCTTCCCGCTACACTTCTCTTATTGCCGAAGTGGCAAAAGAAAATGAGTTTCGAACAAAAATAAAACATTAGAGTTTGTTTAAAAAACTAGTTATCCTTTGTTTTACTCTTGCTGTTTCATCTATAAAATTATTTAAAGAAGTTTGCTCTTTATATTATACTGATAGTAAATTTGTCCTCAATAAACGAATCCCCGATTAATAAAGTTGAACAAATTTAACGAAATTAAGTTGAAAGTAAATAGAAGCTGAAAAATATTTAGACGCTGTTAACTGGAGCAGTTATTAAGAAATTTAAAAAAAAAACTCATCTGAAGGTAATGAAATAAATTTTTAATGAATCAGAGCTCGCTCATAAGTAAAGCCTACTTTTTTCGTAACGATAACTTTGGTGTAAAGTGCTTCTTCTATATGCACCATAACCTAAAAAGCGACGCATCAAAAAGAAGTTATCCAGGTAGAACGAAACTGCATATATCCATACCTTTTGATAGAATGTCAAATGATTAATATTTGATGGCAACTGGCTGAATATCTGGAGCTCCAGCGAACTACAATGAAGCAATCGGATGTTGTAATACAGAGGATAGGATAAAGCTAATGCATACCTTCCATGTGAGTGATGTTCCGTTGAACCACGTAGACAGTACCAATGCCTCACAGAACGGTTTGCGAACAGTACGACGAGCCAGTGTTTCAGAGAGAAGGTGCAACTAGCCTAAACCAAGCAATTTGGTCAAATCGCAGGATGGCTAGACATTTGGGTCGGAGCGATGCTGCCATTGGACCATGTTGGCAAGACTGGCTGAACTACGGCCGTATAGAAATAAAAAAGATAGCAATCTAACAAGAACGACGAAATACCTAAAAATGAAGCCTCAAGATAGGGAACAAACATCTCATCTCATATGGTGAATAATCTTAAATCTTCACAACGCCCCTTCCTCTTGATTACTCAAGCCCACCAGCGGCCGGGCGGTAAAGACGCTGAACACTGGTAGTTCGGTCCGAGGTTCGAATCCCGCGAACGGGCTGGCTGCATGTTCAGCAGCCAGCCCGCTCGCGGTTTTCCCCATGTGTAACGTGTATACGAGCCAGTTTCCCTTAGAAAGTTCTCCACGAAGGCATCCCTCCCTTTAGGCAGATAGCCCTCGTGTGCTTTGCCATAATTCAATAACCTAACCTTAATTACTTACCGAGGTAACCGTATTTTACCTATTGGCATACACTGGTGTGCAAAAATTAAGGACGAGACGGTTTTTCCAATATAACTTTGTACAAAAGCTTTCCAAATCAAACATTTAATACCGTAAGATCCCCAATACGTAAGGACATGAGTAATGTAAGCAACACTTACTAAAAGAGAAATCAGAGGAATAAAAAGAAGCTTTATTGAAAAAGTAGCATGGAGCGCAATGCAACTGAAGGCCGAAACATCCCTGTGATGGGTGTCCAGCAAGAAACATCCGGTCTTTAATAGGGGATATGATCTCCCCTGACTGCTAGGCAGGTTTCACATCATTTGTGCATGCTGGATATGTGGTTGTTAATGAGCTGTTGAGACACTGCTGCTCGTTCCTCTTGTAGCACCAATCGCAGTTTCGGAATCGTTACTGGCGATAAGTTA
>KK116842.1:61973-98426 GCA_000611955.2 Stegodyphus mimosarum | reverse complement strand
TTTTAATAACTGCTTTAACGCGTGCAATCTCTTTGCCAGAAATACTGATCTTTCACCGACAACATGCTTTATACTACTCAGACACTCCCCCATTACGTCTACCTGCATATCTGCACATGTGCTACGGAACATTACCCTTAATCTCCTTCGTCGTGCGTACCCTCAGACTGAACGTGAAAAAGTACGCTTTAGAATTTATACATGCAGGTTAGGAGGAAAGTACGCCCCTGCCACCCGATAAATTTTGCAACTGAGAAGGCTCTGCTACATCTTTTAATTCCTTGCAAACTCTCTGCGCATTTGTGACCCAGTGAGAAAGCTGTATCGTGCGTACCCTCAGACTGAACGTGAAAAAGTACGCTTTAGAATTTATACATGCAGGTTAGGAGGAAAGTACGCCCCTGCCACCCGATAAATTTTGCAACTGAGAAGGCTCTGCTACATCTTTTAATTCCATATTGCAAACTCAAAATGAAATTTTTTAACAACTCAGTTTTTGGAATGTAATACTTCATAGTCATAAAAAGGCTGCTGTCATATGGTTGCCATAAAATCTGTCATAAAGGCTGCTTGCCTATCTAGAAATGGACAGCTAAAAACGAAACCGAAAAGGGGTCATTGATCTATTCAGTTATGTCAAGTACTTATAACTGGACCATGATTCCTTCAAATGGATAGAGAAGGTTAAGGTCTTTTGTATAAAATTGTTTTCCAGTTTTATATTGCTAGTAAATTATACAACATACAGAGAGAAAGACTCATAGCACATAGTTGAAACTAACAGGCATACGCATTTAAGTTTATGTTCGGAAGTGCAAAAATACACGGACATGTGTTTCCTAGCATGATCCTGCTTCTTCTGTCAAACTTCCTCTGCTATCAATTCAGAGTTCAGTACATTCTTCTCCACTAACTGAATCCAAGGCCTACATTTAAAAAATACAGTTGAATATTTAAAATCTCAGAAGGCTCTCAAGTGCAGGACATTGTATAGGCAAAAACTATGAAATACGTAAAATAAGTAATTTAAAACAGAAGTTAATCGACTTAAGCCAAAGCATTAGAATATTAATTCTTGTAACCTTTAGCAGCATCATAGCTTTTATGCTTTAGTCGAACTGCATTATTATTGTAAAAAATGTCTTCTGTGTTCTTAGGTTTTTCTTGCATATGTGAGAATAAAAAAAAGTAACTAAGATTAAAATATACTAACTACATTTCAAAAATTAGAAACAAATTTCTGTCTCCCAGCTATGTTATTAAAAAAGGTCTGCCATATAAATAAAATTATTAGTCATAATTTCTCTATCTGTCCCAGTTCACCTAACAAATGCGAATCGTAAATATTTAAACCACTGGCAATTTAATTCGAAGGTTGTGTTCATCTTCCACTAGGAGGTTTAAATGCATTAATGAGTTTCGGAGATTTCAAATATTTCATTACAAACTATTTAGAATTTAGCTATATTAAATGCGCAGACTTTCTTTATTATTCATGTGCCAAATACGGCGCAAGACTGCCAAATTAATTATGCAGCGCTTAGCCCACCTTCTCGTTGTTTCGATATTCATATATATTATCAAATCAGAGTATAAATAGCTGAATAAAAGTTGAGCTTTGATATTTCCGTGTTCATTACATATTCTTCCACTTTCATCGGAAAATTGCTTTTCAAAGAAAGCTATACCATTCTGTATAATCTAGCGAGGGCGAAAAGAAAAGACGAAGAAATTTCTTTCATGAAATGAATTTTGCGTTTGTCCTATCCTATTCGATCCTCGGGATATTGGGGATTATGTCCATAAAGCTACAGATTCAGAGTATTTTATAAACTAAGCCAGGGCGCAATAAATAGAAGCTGCTTTCCGAAGCTAAGACGCCTATTCAGAGCAGAGGCTTCTGGGTATTGAATTAGGTGTTATAGGCAAGCTTATGGGATGTACGAAGAATGAAGTCTGATCGCCTGCAGTCCGGATGATAAAACAGTTATTTTTTTCGTTTTTATTTGCGGAAGAAAGCTAAGCACTTACAGCGGAAGTAATAAATTCTCTTACGACAATACCATTTAAATTATCTTAAATGTTTGCAAATTTACTTGGATCTCTAATTTTGTTTCTTGGCATAATATGTTTACTCATAAAAATTTATGTTGTTGTTTCTTATCCTCACTTTTCTGACGTTGTCAGTTCAAGCCCACGAAATTCCTCGTGGCAAGGAGCGCTAGATTACGCCTGCCGTTGGCAACACCCTTGAACACCTTTGAGGTGACAGTGCGATTTAACTCAGTTCCGACCCCAATGTTGATGGGGGCACCTCGGCAAGACGGGTCCTGGGGTCTCGCATCACTCTGACCTTTCACCAAACCACACGACAGGACTTCCGGTTCATCGAATATTTAGAGTGCCGCCATGCCGCTCCGATACTATGCATTCAAACCGTCCATGCCTTCGAACCCGGGTCCTTCGGTACGGCAGTCAGCGACGCTAACCACTATACCGGTCGTGCAGCACAAAAATTTATGAACCATTTTTATGCTTTTTAACCAATGAACTATACAAGATTAGAGCATTAAGCGCAAAACGAATGGGAAAAGTACAATAGTCAAAACACAAAAATGTGTTTGGACATATGACCATATCTATACAATGTAACAGTGACAGTATGTAATTTTAGCACATTGTGTTTAAGCCTCTAATTCTGGATGGTTGTTTAGCCATTCATGTAACTTACTACATATTTTGCCCTACAGTGCAATATTTTCTATAGCTAGATTTGTCACAGTTCAGAAATGGCCCAGATAGTCTTGGATTCCTAATTTTGTCCAGAGGTGTGTACTAAATAGAAATAAGATTTCCCTTTTGAAATGAATCATAAAAGCTGAAGAAGAAGAAATTATTAATTTACAGAAGAAGAGAGGAAACAGCGCTTTGATTACAATTTTTCTGAGATGCAGGTATTTTGGGATACAATCAGGTAATTTTTGCAATCCTAGTTGGTAATTTCAATAATAAATCTTCGCAATATTTTGCAACTTTGCTAGACACTTATTGAAGAACAGTCTGTGTTTCAATATTCAGAATATTCCTGACGATCGAGCTCTTTGCTTAAATATTTGCTTTCATTAAATAAATGTTAAATTAAAATGAATGTTTTGCTTGTAGCATTAACTGAAAATATTGTGGAACATTAAAATTAATTTTTCAGAAAGTGTTCTAAAATAACTTATTACGAAATAAATATCCTGAAATAACTAAATTATGGCATTCCTACCTGCACAATTAACAGTCTTTATAGACAGACTTCCGCGCCTTGTTAAGGTGATGCCTTTTCAGCTAGAACTGTAACCTTTTACATATTCTTTGTTTTGTTTATGCGTCCAAGGATTTTCCTATTTTCAACAAAACAAGTATTAAGATACAATTAATTTATTTCAGTTGTGTTTTTGCGTTTAATATTAAACCCTATATTTATTTGATAAATGCATATTTTAACCGCTTAAAAATGCGGCGATGGTCACGCAACTTCAATTGAAAAGCTTCTTGAATACTTGAATTTTATGCAAATAAGACGCTGTTTCTATATTTCAGTAAGGTGGTACAAATAAATTAAAAGAATGTAAGGATGAAGTAGGTAATCTAAAAGATACTTTAGAATGTATAAGAATGCACCTAAATTAATCTTAATTCACTCAAATTAATCTTAGAATTCACCTAAATCAATCTGATGGTTTCTAAATAAATACATAGTACTACACTGCGTTATCTTTTTATAGTACTTAACCAAAAATAAAAGCCCTTTTATAAATTCACAAGAATTTTAATTTATTTGGCGTGTAAAGAAGAGCAAAGCTATCCGAATAACTCGAATTCCGTATACCTGAAATCCTTATTACTAGAGTTCTGATATCCACTTACTGTTTCTGACTTAAAAGGAAACTTTACACAGTATCACGTACTTACCACTCTAACGATACTTCTTCCACATAATTGTACTATTTGGCAAAGTCTCAATAATTGCACCTCAGTTACAAGATGTGCCAAATTCATAACGATATTAGCTTACTATTAGTAGTACGCGACTTTCTAAAATCTAGAACTAGATTATTTATATAGTTTCTGGAGAGAATGATTCAACTCAGAAAAAAATCAAATACAGAGGATCGAGAAGTTTAAAAATAAGAGGTCAATGCAATTAAAATATAATTTTACAATTTCAGAACTATCCACTCGTTTTTAAAGTGAATCAATTAATATTTCGAAATATTGCTGCAGCATTCCTAATCGTCATCTTTCTATTCAAAATATGTTGCGAATATATAATGTTAGACATTCAGGCTTTAAATTGCTTATCCATTGCCTACTAGATTCCGTAATTTCCTTGAATTCGTGGGAGAGATTATGATAGATGCGTTATTTATACCCATGTTGACAAACTGAACGAAGTCTTGAATCCTTATTCAAATCTTATGCGAAGACGATGCGCCGTTTCATTGCATCGAAATTGAGTCGCGGATCGGTGCATTTTGAATGCGGGCTAATTTCGAAATACCTTCTGACGGTTTGCATAGCATGTGATATTCATGCAACTCAATAGATGTAAATGTTCAAACCTACCGGATAATTTATGGATCCACACCTTTGCGATCATCTCCGTCTTACTGCTTGGTTCCTTTTGCGTAGGTCAATTTTAAGTTTTTGATTAAGAACGTCTAATTTTGAACACATGAAAAATAAAAAGAAACAATAAGGAAGATAAAAAATTTAAAACAAAATGGAAGGGATTTAAATATAAGGTATTAACATTGTAAAGGAAGCAAACTAAATTTTAGTTGTAGTTTTTTTCTTATTCAGGCTATTTATGGCGTTTCATCGAAGCCGGGACAAATGTGAGGCACTTGCCTCGGGTTAACGACTACAGGAGGCCAATTGACTGCAAAATGTCAGAAACTCATAAAAGGAAATTTTTATTATTAACTTTGAAACACATCACGTATCACAGTTTCAAAGTTTATTTAAAGTTGTAGATTAGGTACTTTTTGAAATCAGGAGACATGAAAAATGAGCAATGCCCTCGCCGAGACTCGAACCACGGATCTCACGAATACGCGTCGATCGTGCTGACTACTACACCACGAAGGCATGTTAAGAAGGCGGGAGAAATGCCTTATGTACTTCCCCTTTTAAAGGGCGACTGAGGATTAGGGGATCCATAACCAAATTCTAGTGGGAGAGAATCATCGTCCACCACCTTTCAATTCGGGCCTCCACTGTAGAGATATTAGGTTATTTGGAAGCAGGAGATGTAAAAAATGAGCATTGCCCTCGCCAGGATTCGAACCGCGGACATCTCGAATACGCCCCGGGCGTGCTGACTACTACACTACGAAGGCATGCTAAGAAGGCGGATAAATTCCTTATATACTCTCCCTTTTAAAAGGTGACTGGGAATTCGGGGAACCAGTCGCCAAATCCTGGTGGTGGAGTATCATCATCCACCACCTTTTTTAGTTCGGGAGTCACTATAGAATCATTAGGTTATTTTGAAGCATGAAACATTAAAAATTTGCAATACCTTAGCCGAGACTCGAACCTCGGACCTCTCGAATACGCGCCGAGCTTGCTGACCACTACACCACGAAGGCATGCTAAGAAGGCGGAAGAAATACCTTATAAAGTAATAAAACTTTGTTGGCACTGATTTTCATAATTTAAAAGCGTAATATTCTTGATATTGCTTTTATTCTTGGAGTTATATAGTTGATTATATTATTCATTAATCATTGCTTTTGTTGCCGTCTTCTCGATCAAGTTGACTTCTGTTGATTTATGTTTGATGATCAATAATGTCAGAGTAATAAACAGCAAAATTATTTTAAAGGGAGTTCATTGATTTACCTTATTGCCTTCCTGCAATCAAGTTTGTTTAATACAAAATTTTCATTGCATGGTTTCCATTAATTCTAAGGAAAAAAAGTATGTTCTTTTTTACGTAATGCAGCTGAATAACACAAACATCAAGGAAATTTATTCTTAGTAGTCCTGCTGGTACATAGTACTGTATATACAGTTTTAAACTTTTCCGTTGGAGCTAATGTTCGGCGTTGATTTACAGTTACGGTTGTATGGCATTTCTCCCGCCTTTTTAGCATGCCTTCGCGGTGTAATGGTCAGCGCACTCGGCGCGTATTCGAGAGGTCCGAGGTTCGAGTCTCGGCAAGGGCACAGCTCATTTTTCATAACTCCTGCTTCAAAAAAATCATAATGACTCTACATAGTAATGGAAATACATAGACCAAGTGTGCAGAGGAAATGTCTTGCCGACGGCAACCATGATTCTGGACTGTCTGTATTGTAATTTTAACTGCAATTTCCACTTTAAAAAATTCCATCTGAGTTTAGATAAGTTTCGTATATTGCGTCGACTTTTCTGAAGTCTACGAAGTGAATTTGGAAGACGAGTTGATGATGCTGAAAGTAAAATATACCGTATGACCAGTTTCTTGTTTCATATTTCATATAAAGCTGTCTTATTCCAGTTTTCGTCACAAAGTTTGCCATTAAATGTTATGCATGGTTCACATATTTGCCCTGTTTTATTTACATTTAAACTCCATCAGAACTGTACAGTTGGTTTCATTCACTGTTATCGGTGGAATAGAACTTAGTTACTGCAAGATCATTAAACGAATGGTGAACTTAATTTTCTTTCAAGCTATGACTTATCTTTTCCTGCGTTTTCTTGAATTGCTTGATATAAAAAAATAAAATAAAGATTACATATTTTGAATTTTATTGAGAATGAAGTAACACAAAACGTTCCAGCTAATTTAAAGTAACTAGTTTTACTACAGATTGCAAAACACTGATTTTTGCCAATACTGGAACCCCCTCACCAAAAACCAAATATCCGTCATATCGGTAAGATATTATTCTGAAATTATACAAATATTATTCTGAAAAACAATGTTAATTATTACCAATGATTAGCGATATTACGAATAGTTTTCCAAGAAAGCGTTTTAATTTTATAGCATTTACTTCTGAAAAAGCAATTGTATTAAAAATTAAAGTAAGAGTACTTCTGTATTAGCATTTTTGTCAAAATAGAAATTAAACAATATGTTATCGAAAAAAAGGTTAATAACATCCGGTAATAACTAACATACTTAGGAAATAATTGTAATCATAGACAACTGATCTACTAGTAACCGAGTGGATAAACCGACTGAACAATGACAATTTGGACCAGGTTCAAATTCCCGCAAGTGTGGAGGTGAATGACATTTATATGAATATTTTCCTTTTGACGTGAATGCGAACTAATTACTCCTTGGCTCTACGAAAACATACTTTCCATTGGGCGAATAAGCTTTGTGTGCTTTGCCACACTGAATTAAACAAATAGCAATAACAAAAAGTAGCTTCCTTGTAAAAAAAAGATTAGAGAAAACATGAGATATGTGAAAATACAGCTTTGAGATGAATATATCAACAGAATTTGAAGTGAATTGGAAAAGCAAGTTTGATAAATTAGACTTTCACTAATCAACTGATGAAATAATTTTTCAAATTATTTCATTTTAGAAATAAAGTAAATAAATGATAGTTATTTTAATCTCTCAGCATAAATGCAGACAAGCAAAATTAACAGAGATAGCTTCCAATTAACTGAATGACATTGGAGTTTTGAATTTAAGAAAAAAGCAACTGAAATTAAATATGCAAACGATGTAAATGCTGCGAAAACTATTTCAGAAATGTCTGCTTTTAAAAACTATTTCAGAAATGTCTGCTTTTAAAAACTACTTCATTGCATTAATTCTGGTTACTAAATTAAATTAGAATTTTTAAGAAAGATTCAGAAATGCAGTGTAATTCAACCGTGCTCAAATTCGAAAATTGTATGAATATAAATTCAGTTTTTATTAAGATAAAGAAACCTTCAGAAGACGTAAACTAATAAAAAATGTGCAATTTTTGCTTACATTAAAGAAAAACATTCAGCATGGCTGTTTTTTCTGTAGAACATAAATTAAGCAAACGCAATTTTTCAGTTTTGTTTAGTGAAAAGAAAGAAAAACTGCAAATAAGAAAAAAAATCTAAAAGGTTTTAGATTTTAAATCACGTCTAAAGGAGCATTTTTTAACATTTTGTATGTAACATTATTAAATATCATGTTCTTCGCACTTAAACCATAAAATTCAGTTCAAGAGCAATCTCGCAAAATAATTTTAAAATGAACATGCATTTAGAATTTCCGATATACAGTCTTGTGCGCTGAAGTTTAAAATGTTTTTTTTACAACATTGCCATTGCTCGCTTTGAAATCGTTGAGTTTGTTCATCAAATATTCGTTAAACTTTTACAAAATATGAACCGTTATTTTACCTCAGTGCTAGAAACATAGATACATTTATGCCGATTCTTCATTATTTAATGTCTTTAAACATAATACAGGGCGATAATATTTGGTGGCAATAATCTGAAAAGTGAAACACCGCTTGTAGTGAATCAACGCAAAATGCCAAAACGAAATTAATAGTCCTTCTGGGCAAACTGGCCCTTTGGACTAAAAGAAACTTGAGATTAATGCATAAATTTCATACTATTTCAGTATCATTCGCTATTTATCGAAAGAGTATTTTTAACATCTTTGTTCCGTTGTTGTAACTTCATCGTTTGGCTGACGGAGCACTTTCCCATCGCATTTTTGTTGCTGTGCATTTCTCATATTAATCTATAAAATCTGGCAACTGGAAAGTAATGTTTAGTCTCTGCTAATTGGCCACTTGTCTATTCTACTGCGCAGCAGATGAACGCTGACTCGCAATGTACTCCCTCTTGTAACTGTTCCTACGCTGTAATAATAAATAATTAAATGATAGCGTTGGTAACGCATTTCTTACTACGCTGAACTACGCACTCTACCTACGCACATTTTTTGGTCCGCCGACCCACAGAAGAAATTAAACCTATGGATTAAACGCTATCGGTTTCCAACTAAAAGTAAACAATGAGCATGGATATCACAACTTTAAATCGCAAACGTGGAAACATCAAAGGACAATTAACAAGGATTTCAAATGCTATAACAGCCGCAGAAAAGCAAAATGAACTGGATATTGCGCAGCTACAAGCTCATTTGGATACTGTGGTAAATATTCATGAAAAGTTCGAAGTGCTGAAAAACGACTACTACAGAATACTCGCGGATGATGAGTTTGAAGAAGCGGAAGCTTTGCTGTCTGAAGTGGACGAGGATATTGAAAAATTAGAGGTAAGTCTGAAAACCTCTATTAATAAACTTAAAAGTTCTGAATCTGTAACAAATCAAAATAGTGACAGCCCTAAACACGAAAGTTATTCTGTATGTAATGATGAATTTAAAAGGGCTTTAGTAAAACTGCCAAAAATTCCTCTTCCGAATTTTAGCGGAAAATTTGAAGAATGGAATTTGTTTAAGACTCAATTTAATAGTTTAATCAAAGAAAATCCGGAACTTTCTGAAAATGAAAAGCTCCATTACTTACGCGGGGCTTTGAAAGGAGAAGCCAAATCATTAGAAACATCAGACGATAACTTTTCTTCACTTTTTAAAGCTTTAGAACAAAGATACGAGAATAAAAGAATAATTGTAGACTGTCACATTAAAAACATTCTAAATACTCCATCAATAAACCATGAATCGGCTAAAGAGCTTCGCATAATGTTAGACAATATTAAGAAAAATCTTAGATCGTTAAAAATCTTAGATTTCGCAAGAGATAAACTATCGAATGTTCTGTTATTAAATGTTGTTCTTGACAAATTAGATCGCGAAACACGAAAACAGTATGAGCTAACACTAAAAGATAATGAAGTACCAGATTTTGATACATTTTTGGAATTCTTAGAAAGAAGATGTCAAATTTTAAATAGCATCAGTGCTAACATTCCATCTAAATTTAATTCGGAACGATCGAAATCTCTTTTGGTTAAATCAAATAAATCACCTAAATTGTGTATCGCTTGTAAATTGCAACCGCATGCATTGTATCACTGCGATAAATTTAAACAAATGAAATTATCTGAACGAGTGAGTTTGGTCAAAAAACATAGGCTTTGCTATAACTGTCTTAGCGAATTTCATTTATTATCTCAGTGTAAATCGAACAGTGTTTGTTATATTTGTAAGAAAAAATCCGATCATCATACATTGCTACATGCATATTCGGCGCCGCTGACGAATTCCAGTGCTCATGGCGTAGACATGACGGGGACATTAGAGCTTCAGGAACCAAATCAACAAAACATAAATTCGTCAAGGTCAATTGATTCGCATCCGCCAGAAAATGGTCGTATATCTTTCTTCTCAAATGGAAATAATAAAAGTGTTTTGATAAATACTGTAATAATTTATATCAGAAATTCAGCTGGTGAAAGCGTACCGTTGAGAGCGATCTTGGATTCGGCCTCTGAAAGTTCATTTATGACTACGAGAGCAGCCGATGCGTTAGGTTTGAAGAAAGAAAAAATAAACGTTCCGATAAGTGGATTAAATGACACATCGCTGAACATTAAGAAAAAAGTTTCAGCTTATTTATCGAATGAAAGTAATGATTCACATTGGGAAATTGACTTACTAATTGTGCCTAACATTACTAATTTCACACCCTCCAAAAGAATTAATGTTTCGAATTTGTACATTCCACGGAAAATCAAACTTGCTGACCCATTATTTTTCGTTCCTCAAAAGGTCGATATTCTGTTGGGTGCTGAATTATTCTTCTCAATTTTGAGAGATGATAAAATAAAATTGGGAGAAAATTTGTTCTTGCAATCAAGCTGTTTTGGCTATCTTGTTTCGGGTAGTATTTCAGACAATAATTTGTGTTATACACCAAAACACTGTTTCTTGTCTAAAAATTTAGAAACTCTCAACAAAACCCTCACAAACTTCTGGGAAATAGAAGAAGTAGAACCACGCAAAATTTGTAATGACGAATTAAATTATTGCAATGAACACTTCGCGAAAACACATTATAGGAAACCAGACGGTAGATACGTGGTTGAAATGCCACTCAAACCAGAATCTTCGGAAACAATGTTAGGAAATTCTAAAGAAATCGCATTGAAAAGACTAGATCAGTTGTGGACACGCTTGGAACGTGATCCTACCTTAAAAACACTTTACGTAGAATTTCTTAATGAATATGAAAGTTTGAATCATATGGAGGAGGTGAAAGAAGATACACTTATAGATGAAGGGTATTATCTACCACACCATGGCGTATTGCGTCCCACCAGCAAAACAACTAAACTACGCGTGGTCTTCAACGCGAGTTCGAAAACGTCAAGCGGGCATTCCTTAAATGATTTATTGTGCAAAGGAGGAGTGCTTCAAGAAGACCTCTTCTCGATTCTAATTAGATTTAGAAAACACATTTTCGCCTTTACTGCTGACATCAAACAGATGTTCAGAATGATTGAAGTTAATCCTTCGCAAACTAAGCTTCAAAAAATCTTATGGAAAGACAGCAAATTCGCACCGATTAAGGTTTACCAATTACGAACTGTAACGTATGGGACAGCGTCCGCCCCATACTTAGCCACTAAAGTTTTACAACAAATTGCCTTAGATGAGGGAAAGGACTTTCCCTTAGCTTCAAGAGTAGTTCTTCAGGATTTCTACATGGACGATTGCCTTTCTGGTTCCTCAGAATTCAACGAGTTAGAAAAACTTATGTCAGAATTAAAACAGCTTCTCCAAAGGGGAGGAATGACTTTGCACAAGTGGTGCAGTAATAAGGCACCATCCACTGAACTGCAAGAGTTTACGCTTGATCGAAATTCGGAAGAAATAATAGTTAAAACGCTAGGAATGTTTTGGAATAGTTTAAGTGACTCCTTTACGTATAAAGTAAGCATAAGCGCTAATCCTAACTTCACCAAGAGAGATGTACTATCTCAAATAGCACGCATCTATGATCCACTCGGACTCTTGGGTCCTGTTATTGCTAAGGCAAAAATCTTTATGCAGCAGTTATGGTTGCTTAAGCTAGATTGGAACGAAACACTACCTCCAGATATTGCCGAACAGTGGGAAAACTTCATTAGAACACTACCACATTTGGAATACATTCATGTGCCAAGATGTTTTTTAAACACCGATACCAAGTTGGTAGTACTTCAAGGTTTCTCAGACGCATCTTCAAAGGCCTACGGTGCAGTGATATACATCCAAACTGTGTCCAGCACCGGTGCAGTAAACAGTACACTTCTTTGCAGCAAATCACGCGTTGCCCCTACAAAATTCATTACAATTCCACGTCTAGAACTTTCTGCATGCCTTCTTCTCGCAAAACTAACGGAAAGGGTCCTAACAGCTGTTAAACTTCAAATAGACTCTGTGAAATTGTACTCTGATTCTACAGTAGCCCTGGCATGGATCAAGACTCCTTCAAATCTGCTTAAAACATTTGTAGGCAACCGAGTATCACAAATCCAGCAGATATCTAAAGACTTCGAATGGCATCATATTCCTTCAGAGTTCAACCCAGCAGACTTAATCTCCAGAGGACTGGACGTTAAAGCACTTGCCGCTAGTGAACTTTGGTGTTTCAAAATTAAATTCAGCTATTCCTCAGACTTTGCAAAACGCCAGTAGTTCAACTGACAAACTTTATACTGATGAACTCAAGACTGTTTCTAAAGTGACATTAAGTTTAAATAATGACTCTTTTTTTGATAGCTTACTTAATATCACTAACAATTTTCATAAACTAATTAGAATTTTAGCTTTTATTTTTAGATTTTGCAGAAGGTGCAAATCTCTTAAACCGCATACAGGAGAACTCACATGCGAAGAATATGAAGGAGCAGAAAATTATCTGCTAAAACACATACAGGTAAAGTATTTTCCTGCGGAGATATCAGCCTTAGAAAGGGGATCTTCAGTTCCACCTACGAGTAAGCTTAAATTTTTGAATCCCTTTTTAGATCCATCCAGTGGATTAATAAGAGTTGGTGGTAGACTCTCACATTCAGATTTAAATTTCAATCGTAAACATCCAGTTATTTTGCCAGCTGGAAATAAACTAGGAACTCTAATATTTCAAAAATTTGTATTTTACCCATTATGGATAACTATATTTCTACTGTTGGATAATTTATTTATTCTCATTGATTTTTTAATTATTATATTTGTCGTATGTAATATTATTATAAGTTTGTATTCATACTTTGTTTCTTTAATTTTGAAATAATGTAATGTTTCAACGCCGGGCGGGATGTTCCGTTGTTGTAACTTCATCGTTTGGCTGACGGAGCACTTTCCCATCGCATTTTTGTTGCTGTGCATTTCTCATATTAATCTATAAAATCTGGCAACTGGAAAGTAATGTTTAGTCTCTGCTAATTGGCCACTTGTCTATTCCACTGCGCAGCAGATGAACGCTGACTCGCAATGTACTCCCTCTTGTAACTGTTCCTACGCTGTAATAATAAATAATTAAATGATAGCGTTGGTAACGCATTTCTTACTACGCTGAACTACGCACGCTACCTACGCACAATCTTCATTTTTAAATTTCAAATTATTACATGCATTATTATCCTTCTAAAATTTTAATGCTATGACTTTAAAAAGATATAAAAATTATAGTATAATGGCGTAATATAAGAGTTATAATATTTTGATTTAATGTGGTTGCTTTGTTTAATATAAAAATGTACATATACAGCTGATTTGATTGCATACAAGTGCTCTCTTTTACCAGCTTGCCTCAGATGAAAGATATTTAAGCACATCTCTGCATTTCAGATATCTATGAATAAGCTTTCTAAGGTACTTTTTGTTACTTAATCAATTTTTATGATTTATATCTTTACTATAACTTTTCCCTTTCTCAAATCTTCATCAGAGAGCAAATGAAGTTATAAAGTATTTAAATCGAGGAATTTGAAGGTTTTAGATGCAGAGCGTTTAGCATCGGAACTTCAGATTTTTTTGGTATTTCTAAAAACATTCTATTCTAAAAACGTTCTTTTATTCTTGTATCAAATTTAAATAAAAATATTATTTAATAAATTAAAAATATTATTAAATAAAAATATTATTCAACCCCGTAAGTAATCCCTCGTAGAACAAATTCATATTAAAGAACTCTGAGATAAAGGGTGCATAAAATGCTAATGCGAACATATGTCGATACGTTTGGCAAAAGAATTCTGGGACGCTGTCTGCGCGAGATAAGAAAAACAAATTCTCAAAAAAATTCTCAGAAAGGAAAATGTTAGCATTACAACAATCTGTCGGAAACACCAAGCAAACGAATTAGATTCTAATATATAATTTTCACCAAGTAAACATTTTATAAGTAATGAATTGCAAAATCTAGCACTTGACTAATTCAGTTTTCAAATACAACAAACATTTGTTTTTCAGTAGAAATACTATAATTACACAGTTATTCGGATGAGCAATCATTTCTAAAAATTACGTTTCTTCACACCTTAGTCGACCTTACCACCAGAGTCAGAAAATATTATTCATAAACTTTACCAGAAAGAGGGATAAACGTTGAACAGAAACTTATTAAATTTACGCAGCAAGCTAGTGTAACAAACAGAGAATTTTAAAATTTAATAAGTAACCTTAAAAGTCAAACCGAAACAACTTCAAACAAAACAGTACAGTTAAAGCCAAAAGCAAATTTAAGTTCAAGAACAAAATTAAAAGTTAACCAAACTTCACTTTAAAAGGATAAAAAGATTAACACTACCAAACTTGAATTTAAAGTTAACCAACTAGAGCTTAAGTAAAAAAAAATAATTTTCAGCCATTTACTTTAACCAGAACAAAAAAAATCAAATTAATAAAATTACTGAATAAGATACAATATTACATAACACTTTTTACTTAAGTCTTAAATAAAAAAGAAAACACAGTGTGATAGTGTGTACGACAGACGTACCTCCGCCACTTGCGAGTATTTAAAATAGCAAACAGAAAGTTAAATTTCAAATGTAGGTAACTGGAGTATGAAACTACCATAAAGTAGATTACTTAAGCTGCTTTAGATAGTTAACGATATGCATTTAAATTGTTAACTAGCAATATGCTAAAGCCGGAAGGAAATTCGTCGAGCTGGGGATATTAAGACGCGGCTGCTAGAAGCTATAATCCAAACATTCAATACCCTGAGCTTAAATACATCAACAAATAATTTGCACTCTAGTGGGGACTACGGAAAGAAGAAGGACTAGCAGATCATAATAATTGGTTAATTAACATAAAATAACTTATAAAGTATTAAGTAATAATAAAACTTGTGTCCATCTATTTCGAAACTTCTGCACGCATAGAAAGATGATTGTATTACAGTACATTCTTTATATTTCTCATGCAAATTAAGTAATCATAAAATTTCGAAACATATCAGTTAAAACCAATTTCCTTGTAATAGAATTACTGTATTCAAATTAAAATACTCCATATATATAAGATATTTCCTAAGTCCCAGGAAGTCTTCGAAATGCAGGAAGAATAAAATTCTTAAAATATAACATGCTTAAAAAAATCTGAATTTTTTAGATGTTTTTTATTTCAGATTTCGTAAGCCATTATTATAGTACCAAACTCACTGTCTTTGAACGGAAATTGAGTCCTTCTAATTTTCCATCGTAATGAGTTTATGTCATTTTTCTTTCATGTTCTATGATTTTCCAGGCAAAGTGATATGATACCTAAAAGAACAAAATGTACCACTGCAGCACCGTTAAATCTCAATATGACTCTTAACAAAGTTTAAAAAACAGTATGATTATATTTTTTATCATTTTTGACTTAAAAAATGCCGAAAGCCTGATTATATGTAGCATTCAAGATAATTTTATATGTAGTATCCAGGAAATTGCTTTAATGAAGGCCATCAAATCTTTGAAGTAACTTTTCTTGGAATCATTTATCTTAATGAAATTTATCCCAGGAATGCAGTAGAATTTAATAATACAGGGTTTTCTACAATCAATACAGGAAAATAATAAAATGAATTAGGCCTTCAACTTTGTTATTACATAGTTAAGGAATTACGATCGCTGTATAAGGAAATGAAAATAAAATAATTAACGGATGTTAATATAAATGGATATTGCTCAAAGATTCCGGCCACTAACTTCATTATAAATCAATTTCTTTAATTTCTTGGATACATATCCATCATTAAATGAATCAAACATCCATTATATTAATCATTATTTTTTTTTAGTTGACGCATGAAAGTAAATGATCTTTTATTTACGTAGATATTTAACCTAGTTACTGTTCGAAAATTTAAAAGTTTGGAATAAAAAGATCTACTGCATGTGAACTATAATATTTACAGGAGGAAATTTTAAATACATAAAACTGTTGCATGCATGCTACGAATGGCCTAGAGATTAAAATAAGCATAAAACAAAACTCACAAAATAAGTTAATTTCTTATAGAAGAAAATGGCTCTAACGTTAATATTAGGCAAAACTGTGACCCAGCCTGATATTCGTTTTATAACAGAACAAGGAAAATTGACACTAAACTTTTCTTTCCAAGAGAAAAAAGTATTCTTCATCAGGCAAAAGAAGATAAATGAATAAAATTTATGAGACAATGATCTTAAAAACTTAAGAAATCTAAGATGGATACTAAAATTATTAACTCAGTAGATTTAGTTGAATGTTGGATATTGCAAATAATCTCAATTAAAAACACTAAAACAAATAGAATTCTATAGCACTATTGGCAAATAATAGGTAAGAGAGATATTATTAAAAGCGCAATACATGTTAATATGATGTGTAAATATATATCTTCGCAATTTTATGAAATTTCATAGTTCATAATCTCTATCTGGTTATCTGCATTTGCTTCAAAGTAAACCATTTTCAATATTTCCTGTTCCCTAAAAAAATAAATTATTTTCCTAGGCCATTAAAATTTTTTATTAAATGTTGTTTTTAATTCCATGATATGCAACAATTATTGAACTAAGATAATGGTTCAACGTTTTTAATTTTCATTCTGCCAAATGAGTTCGAAAAGCTCGGATTCAGCCAAATAAAGCCGCTTTTGTTCATCACAAAGTGCAGGCATAAGAATATACTTGGAGTAAAATTTAAGAACGATTATAAAAGTCTTTCCATTCATTTGCTTATATTTCCTCACTAATATTTCAGCTATATTGGAGTGTTTTAAAATTGCAGGAATTTGAAATAAAGAAGTCGGAATCTAAGTTGAAACTTGTTTGCCAGCAATACACCTTTTATCAATATTATATTAAATTTAGTACAGTTGTTATTTTTATTAATATTGATTACAAAATGTATTCTCATTTTTATATACGCACTATATTTTCCTTTTCTAGAAATTTGTGTCAATAAAATAACACCTTTAAATTTAAATTCGGTATGCCTGATCCAAAAACATTCCCTCAACGAAATTAATAAACCTATTAAATATAGCTACAGAATGCATAAAAGGATAATAAATTATTATTTATTTAATTCAGATTATGGACTGCTTACATTTTCTATTTCAGAGTAACTTTCATTTAGACCCACTTTACACGCAGAAATAAGTATACCTGAGCAACGAACCGTGGTTTTTAAATTAAAAATTAAAGGGTTCGCAGTTAGTAGGTACCACATTTATAAGATTATGAATTTACTATATTTACTAAAATCTATTCCAAAGAATTATGTCTCAATACAGAAGGTATATTTGCAGTTGGTGTATTTAATAAAAAATAAAAACTAGCTTTGAATTAGTTCTATTAAAATGCTGAATTTAGAGGAATTCCTTTTTCTGACGGAAAACGCAGAACCTTTAAATAAGAAGCTTCGTTAAAAGACAGAAATTTTATTTCTTTATTATACAAAAAAGGCTTACAGAAACATGATTTTGTTCTAAATACAGGAATATAAATTTCTATTCCTCTTTCATTGCCGTTAGATGTGTAGTCTGCTAACACCACACAAATTCTGAAGAATCAAACTTCTGAAAAATTACGTAAAATGGTTGATTGGCTAATTGATTATGGCAACGCACACAAAACCTATTTACTTTAAGCTAGATGACTTCGTGGAGCACTTTCAAAGAGAAATTGTTTCGTCTTTATGTTTCACACAAAGGTTCATTAATTTTGCGGCATTACGCTTCCAAATTGCAGAAAAAATATTTTATTGCTGGATAACACGATTTCTCTGTATCATCAAATATGGTATATGATATTTAACTTAAAAATTTCTAGCCTTCAACTTTAAACCAGGTGTGGTGTAGAAGAGGCGGAAGACGACCAATTGCAATAAAATAAAAGATAACACCTTCGACTTCTATGAAGCAGTAAATTAGAAGTAGTAATTTGTATCGCAGTTCGGATTAGAAGAACGATCCCATTTGAAAAGAAATATGCACTGACAATACATATTATTTTACACATTTTTTATTAAATTAAAATATTAAATTGCTTCATATTTTGCTGCAGTAAAAGCACATTTTTTGTTTGCTCAGCTAATAGCTGCTATAATGAAATACTTAGAATTAACCGATAAAATAGCCACTCGGCGGAATTTATAATTCACCGAAATATTGGGCAGAATCGAAAAGGTATAAGATTAATCTTACATGAGTAATTAGGGCATAAACTGTAAAATCCTAAATTATTAACAAGTGTCAATGTTAGTATTCTGTAAAGAGTTTATGATTTAAACGAAATCTAAAGCATAGTGTAAACGCAGCGTAAGAGAACCTTGAGAACACCTAAGCAGCCTGCAGATTTACCGTGAACCAAATCTAGGCAGTGATCAAACTGATCAAAGTTTCACCCGCTCAGTCACCGACATTAAAAGAATTACATTAAAATACCTCTTGCTCTAGGAAAATTAGTATGAAATCATATGAATCTTTCTAATGTGTAAAATAATCATTAGTTTAGGAAATGAATTTTTAATATTATACATGTTCGCTTCTGGGGTATTTGCATATAATATGCACTACTTCTGCAGATATCAGTCGTAGGCGGTAAGTAAAATCTTTTAGCTGTTGGTCGAATTCAGATGGTCTTATTTTCTTTCTTCAGCCTGTAGAATTTGATCCGGATCGAATTTCGTTCATTTGACACAGATTTAATACCTGGCACCGTTTGCAATAACATTTTCTTCAAAAAAATAAAATAATTATGACTCTTTTAGAGCAGTTACACATTGCAGACGCTTTATATATGTATTTATGGTTTAACATTCAGCAATATTTGGCTTCTTTTCAATATATACAGTTTTGCTGCTGAGTTAAAAGTACATTTACTTTGATAAATATGTTTCGCATTGACTTGAAATGTATGTATTTATTCTACAAAACATCATTTCTCATTCTTTTAACGACTGTAGTCATTCTTATCAGTTGCAGACATTTGGACTCGAAGAAAAAAATTTTAGAGCGTATGAATGCACCATGCGCGCATGAGATATAGTCTTACTGTAGTTTTGGCTTTATTATGCATTAAAGTTTCATGCATTGCATTTATTATGTAATGCATTTGTCATATGATGAATTTACGTTTCGACTGTTTCATGAGCTTTGTGTTTTGTTGTTAGGAAGAGAAGGCATATTTAGATTCATTTTCTGCCCAGATCCTGATTTTATTTATGGAAAGCGTTTAATGTTTATTTCTAATGAATTCGTGCTTATTTCTAAGTTACGTAAGAAATAAAATGTTTAAGCTGATTTTCTATATTGCTTTTTCTTTTATACTAAATTTCATAAATTATAGTCTGTGTGTGTCTGCGGGTAATAAGTATTAAGCAATTCATTATTTAAAGCAAAAGGGAAATCAGACTTAAAGAAAATGCTTTGTTAGGAGATGGAATATCATCAGTTTATTATATGAAAAAAAAAAGAATTCTTTCCTTCCATTACTATTTTTATTTCATTGCATTTTTGTATAATTTTCTTTCGGTTAAATGAAAGCAGTGTTCTAAAGCAAATTAGTTAATCTAATTTAGGGAATGACTTTAGTGTCAAGACATCCTTTTTTATTTTCGGAATGAGTTTTTAATTTTTCAAGAATGATTGGCGTTTTACATTTAGGCTATACCCATTGGATTGGAGAATAAATATTTTCAACATAACACTAAGTGAAATAAGTGTGATTTTGAAGATGAAAAAAAAGTAAATTTTTCGCGTCATATAAGTTCTCTCATAAATTGAATATGAGGCCCATAAAACCAGCAAACAACTTCAAGCCCTATTCTCAAACCGAATGTGACAGAAGACAACATTCGATGTGAAACTAAGTGAGTATTTTCCCCCCACAGTTTTTATATATTTTTGCTTATAGTTATTTGGCAAGCAGAAGTTTGGTAGAGTAAGAATCCTTCACTTAATTATTCATTTCTCGTTAAATTCTTTTATCTAACAGAACTGAAATCCTGAAATCCCCTGAGTTGGCTTCCATCCTAGATTATTACATAAACCATACAGAACTGGTTACCAGCTCAGCAGTTTAAGGCCCTTGAAGGTATTAATAGCACTGTGTTTCTTAGGAAGCCGAAGCTCTTACTCATCGTGCATTATACATGCATGCTTATTACTACATAATACAAATATAAAACATAAATTCAAATACGTGATGCAATTACGTAATGCATATACATTGTACGTTCTTGAATAAGTACTAAAATGTAACCGAGTTATTAAAATATTATACAAAAGTGATTATACCTTATGAAACTAATGTATGCTTCCAATACCTGTACTTTATACCTATACACTAAACATTTACCAATACTTGATAGATCAATAATTTGTACCATATCATTACAGATATGAATTATACAAGCATGTACAAGTACAATGTATTATCAATCTACTTCTTTACGAGTATTTTTACATAGAAATACATTATACAGCAGGTACAAGTACAATGCTTTATCAATCTACTTCTTAATAAGTACTTTTACATTCCTGGGTAAATACTAAAACTTGATTCAAATACTGATGCATTACACTTATGGAAATTTACCTTACAGTATACAGTACTTTATCCAGTAACCTATACTTTATAATATTACTGCATATAATAAAAAATTTAAAAAAAAACCACCGTAAGTATATTTTATAAAGTATATTATACAAATAATGTAATACCAATACATTACATAGTTGCGAACATTTAATATAATTGCAAGTATATTACAACTAGTACATATACGGATAAATGACAGAAGTGCATTATTTAACAAATACTTTTATGATGCTTCTTATCCACTTATTGATTAAATACCTATATAATAGCGGATAATTGCATCTTACAATATATAATACGTATTATAATCGCTTTTACATTAGACAAATAATATGGACACTATTTCATCAGCAAACAATTTAAATAGATACGATCCTGATTATATACTAATATTTTGTTCAGTTACCAATTTTTTTTTCTTTTTTGGCATAAACTGAAACATTGCACAAATACAGATTCATCTTACAAAATCTAATATATTATACAATTGCTAATACTTAAGCAGTTATTGTACCTTATAATGCAGCCTCGTACTAATGCAAAAAACTACTAAATAGTTATTTATACAATTGCTAAAATGTTACGAAACCCTTAAAAATGAAAATACTAAATGTGCAATTTCCAAAATATTATTACCAATATATGATACAATTACTGATATATTACAAGGCACGTTCAGTTGCAAATACATTAAACAATTTATTTTACCGTAGCACAATACAAATGCACTACCATAGATATGGAGCATTCTTGTTTCTATAATCTTCGTGCAATTACAAATGGGCTATCCCTCGTATCCATTTACAATATTCTCTTAATGACCTGATTAGGCTGAAATTCCTTGCCTGTATTAAGAGTATTTATCTGCACACCAGTCAATAATGCTTTTGAGCCGCGTGATTGCATGTAACAGAATTGGTGTTCTGCAATTCGTCTTATTGGTAGGACTTGAAAAAACGTTTTTAGCTTAAAAGTCTCTGTCGAAGGTGAATCATTTATGTTTGCGACAACTTCAAAGAGAATCGCTATCAAAACCTAATCAAAGAGGAGATGCAAATTTTTTTATCCTTTACTGTCTTTCGGCACAGCGTTCGAGAATTTTATTCTCACAAGTCATGTACAAGTTCGTCTTTATGTATGTGAATGTAAAGTTCACGTAGATCATTGACTGGATCAGCAAAATTCTTTCTTACTGAGATATAATCTTCTGGAAATTTACGAATAAAGGAAAAGGATTTCTGTTGCGAAGAAAGCAAATCTTGTTTAAAACAAGTAATATAAAAAAAGTTTAAAGTCAATTCCTACTTAGGTCAACAAAGAAAAATTTAAAAAATACAAAAAAAATTTTAATTAAAAATTTAAAAATTTTTAAAATGTGAAAAACTGTAATAACATCAAGTATCATCCACTACATGTTTAGAAATGCATTTGAACTTGAATAGATGAATAAAAAATATTTTATTAACGATTAAAAATTTGAATAAGATATAGGGAGAATGTGAGCTAATAGTAGGAATTTAAAAACACAATACCATATCAAATGTATAATGGACTGTAACTTTATGGCTGAAACACTTCGCAATTGCGGAAAAACATAGAGACAACTTTTGCCTTTTTAAACGAACACTATAGGTATACCAGCAGATCAGCGTTACATAAGCAATAGCTTTATCTGACGTTCTGTTGACTTGAAGTATGACGACAGACTACTTTCATCCATGCACGTTGCACGATATTACACGGAGGAAATAACATAATTCTTGCTACTACAATAACATAATTCTTGAAATTCCATAAGCAATTAATTATTTTTTATTTTTTCAAACAATGGCCTTAACGGTTGCAGAAGACAAAATCACATAAAATGGCCTATCGCGTTACCCAGAGTGTAAACACTTTTTTATAACGAAATAAACTGGTATTTCCCTGTTTCATATCTTCATGAGCTAATTAACGAAGTTTAACTTCCCAGAGTATGAACTTTTCAAGTATAAAATCTTTGTTTACAGGGATGAAAAGAACATATGAATTCTCAGTTTCCTTAGTTTTCCTGCGACTGAAGCTGCAAAATTCTTTTATGGACATCCAGTATTCTGGAAATTATAACTTTGATTACTTTAAAAAATCTGAATTTTTGATTAAGCTACTGCACAGCGTACGACGCTACATCTTGTGTTAAAATATAAGATATGTTAAATCATATTTTTTTGTATTATTTTAGATGAAAGAGCCATTGAATGATGTTTTGATTCCTATTCACTGAGGGAAAACAGAAAATTGAGATTTAGTCAAAAGGATTTGATGCTGCGTAATATGCGGAAGCATAAGGAGTGCAATGATGGAAGTTGTTTACATCAGAGAATACTTAATAAACAAAACTATTGATACAGTCAGTCAATCATAGAATAAAGTCAGCCAAAGCACACTTCCATTATGAGATTATATAAAAAATCTCCCCATCTCTGCGACTAAAATTCCGTATGAAGCACGTAGATGAGATAGTATTTCATAGTTTGGTTTCGTTTGTTTGATTATGCCAAAGCACACGAGAGCTAGCTGCGTAAGAGGAGGGAGGAAATCTGGGAGGACTTTCTAAGAAAACTGTCTTATATGGACATTAGACATCGGGAAAACTACGAAAATGCCCATGTAACCAGCCCGTTCTCCGGGTTTGGGACACCGGACAAATTACGAGTGTTTAGAGATTTTACCGCTCGGCTGCTGGTGGACCATAATATTTTATAGAATCGTTTAATGTTGCAAGATATATAGCTGGTAATTGCTTTCTTTCATATGTAACTTGAATATGAACCAATTTTTCTTAAAACGTTATCCACGAAGCCATCCCATACCTGAGGCAGTGTTTTATCATATTTAACCCGCGAACATACGCACCGGGTATTTTGGACCCGATGCTTTCTATTGCTCGCAGATATTTTACGAATTTCTCAAAGCTTGCACCTGCACTTCTGGTACCTCATTGGGTATTTAAGTAAGAGGGATTCCTAGGAGCAGAAAATTTTAAAACAATTTTTTCTGTATGGAATAGTGAGTCTGGATCAGTTTTACCCACTTCGTGTGGTAACGTGGCATAGACAGTCGTTAAGCGAGAAAAGAATTTGATAGGTTAGACCCAGTAAGAAACGTTTCTTAAAAAATACTTAATAATTCTCAAAAAGCGCATTGCATTTCTGAGTATTGCACTGTTGATGAATAATTGCAAAAGTTTCGCGGAAGTTACCTGTTTCACCAGTGCATCAACAGCAAATCAGCGAAATAGGGTAAAATTTTCGCAGTTTGTAATTCTTATGCTGTTAGATCAACAATGAAAAACAATGAATTCAACAAGGAAACCAGTCATTTAAGTCACGCCGAAATTATATGAAGGCAATTGCTGTTGACATAGTAAAGGTGCAACTTCCCGATAGATCGGAGAACACAAATGTACGGCAGAATATTCAAATTAATTCTAAAAGGATTCTAAATTTACCAGATGAAAGACCGGCGAAACTTCCAAAGAGATCTATAGCCTTCATCGATGTGAAGTGTGTCCAAAGAAATCTGACAGAAGGATTTATATATTTGTGAAGAATGCGATAAACCGTTGTGTAAAACTCGTTTATCTATTATATACTATAATTGTTCAAAAAAGCGACAGAAGATATTTCTGTGAATAAAAAAAATATTTTGAGCATAACTAAGAAAATTAAATGAAACTGCCAACTGAATATAAATGCTCAGTAATGAAAGTTTAAAACTTATTTACTTAAACGTTTCCAGAACAAACATGATTCAAAATGCTTATTTTATTGTTATGTAAGCACTTTCGTGCAAGAAAAATATCCTTAATTGTATGTATTAAATATTAAATATTTCAGAATGGAAAACGAATGAATGTTGAAAAAGTCATACAGAGGCAAAGAAGTTAAAATTAGTTTCTTTCGGTTTGAAAATCGACTTTTAAATCAAATAATACATACGGATGCTTAAAACGTATTCAAATAACGTGTTTAGGTATAATGTTTTACTTAAAAATGCCTGTATCTTACTGAGAAGCTATCGTAAAAATTGCAGTCAAATTGCCCTGGTGCATGTGGTAATGTTATAGAAAAGGTCGCGTGTGCTGAAGGACCTTAGCCCTAATCAAAGCAGGAGATACAAATCTACAAAACGAACATATAGCTCATCAATACCTGTTTCATTTTATTGAGTTAGAAGTCATGATTAAAGCAAATCCACCGTAAACAGCAACACTGTTAGCGCACAATTTAATTCACACTGGTTATCTTGTAAGATCTCGTTTAGTTTCTTAACCAGTTGTACAGTCATTAGGATTTTTTGAAAGCAGGAGAGAGGAAAAATGGGCAATGCCATCGTTGGGACTCGAACCACGGACCTCTCGAATACGTGCTGAGCATGCTGACCACTACACCACGAAGGCATGCTAAGAAAGCAGAAGAAATACCTTAAACACCCCCTTTTAAAGGGCGACTGGGGATTAAGGGACTCAGTCGCCAAATCCTGGTGGTGGAGAATCATTATCCACCACCTTTTTGTTCGGGCGCCACTGTACAGATATAAGTAATTTTTTAAAGCAGGAGTGATGAAAAATGAGCAATACTCTCGCCGGGACTCGAACCACGGACCTCTCGAATACGCACCGAGTGTGCTGACCACTAAACCTCGAAGGCATGCTAACAAAGCGGGAGAAATACCTTATACAGTTATTTTATGTTAATTCATTTTCCTGTCCTCTTCATTTCCCATTTTCGTGCCAGAATGTACATTTTTAGCTCGCGTGATATTCGAATGAGTTAGAAAGGAGGTAATATTTGAGGAAGGTTGTAGAGTGTAGCGTCAGAGCGTGTTCTACCTGCTGAAGTCCAGTGGTCTCTTCTGTTAATTTCTATTTGAGTTAAGCAAAAGGATCCTTTACAGCCTTTTCCTGTCTCTGTGGTACTCTTGGGATAATTCCCGTAAAGTCTTAAGACATTTGGTAGGTTTTATGCTTCCAAAGAACAAGAGACTTTATAATCTATTATTCGCTGCATAGTGATCATTGATATGATAAAAATGCTTAAAAATTGGGTACTACGTGAAGTTACTGGTTACAGACAGGTAAAGCCAATCGAAGTATGTCGCGTCTTTCTGTTTTTATTAAAGTAAATACGAAAGGTGTGCATCGTATTGTAACAGTTGCTGAGACCTTCTGTGGCAGTTGTAGTGTTCAGTTCAATGTGGGATGCAAACGAATTTCCAAACTGAGGTTCATTTCACATATCTATTGAAAGAAAGTAACTGTTATTGTAAGGTGTATATTTCCCAGTGCCATCCACCATTTTCGTAGTATTACAAAATACAGTAGATTAATCCTGAGGAGGGCTTTCGGAAATTCCCCACCCCCAAAAAACTCCTTATTAAACAACCAGTATTGTTCAACAGAGATATACTTTCTTCCTGTTTCAGAATAAGCGAGATCTTGTGTTGGAAGGACGACCATCCGGCTCGCGATATACACCATTCTTTTAGTTCAGCAACGGATTATCATTTTTGAATTACTTAAGTAACTGTCAGAGAAAATTATTACTAGTTATACTTGTATCGCGTAAGTTAAACGTCCTTCAATTTTTTATAGATGAAAGTTGTCATCGAATATCGAGACATCTGATAAGCAATGATGTATAGTTTAGAGCCATAACTGTTTCGAGGGACAAAACTTTTTATTCAGTTTTCTGTAAAACGATGTCATTCGGTTTCCTTAAAATTGACAACATCGTATCTTCTTACATGCCTTTGTAACGTTTAAAAATAAATGTCTCTTTTAAGAAATTATTGTATTTAGACATTTTACATTCTACCTACTTTGTTTTATTTCTAAAAAGGCTACTTAGATAGTTTAATTAAAGTTCTTGCAGAATGCCCTCAGTATATTTAGTTCCTATATCTGAGATGATTTTTGTATGCACGCACGTCTCTTTTAACTCTCAAAGAATTTCAAAACTTAAAAATTCTTGTTGTGTCTATGTAGACAGAAGAAAGAATTTTAGATCAATTGTCTTGATCTGAACACTTCAGATTGTCAAGGCACCAGAAGATTCACTTTTTTGGTTCTCCATTTGATTTGGTTAAAAAATGTTTGGTTGGTTTTATATGAAATTATATTTATGTTATGAAATTGAGCTTTCTTTCTGTACATTCCTGGAGAAGATTGGAGAAGTTCCTAAAAATGAATGTGACAATAAAAATGAAATCGCGTTCATCGGCCATAGCAAATAATTGAGAAGTTAATAATAAAAATTTCATTTACATATGCCTTCTATTGCTTTTGTAACTGAAATGAAACGAAAATTAAATCTTTTTTAAATTAGTAAACTAAATATATTCTAAATTTCTTAATATTATAAATACATGATTATATTTGGAAAGCAATTATTTATTATCCATATTTTCCCATTAAGAAAAGATTGTATACTTCATATTTATAAAAGTAACGCATTACGTATAAAAGTAAACTACGCATTCTTTATCACTTAGCGTCTGATTTCTTTATAACGATCCAGCTTTATGATGCGGATATCGATAACCGTATTGATCGATACCAAGAATGCTGATGCAGCAGACGCTTGATTTTTCATTGTGGTTGGGGGTTACTCTGAATCGGCGATGAGGGCGGATCCATAAGACGTTCATCGGAGACCATAAACTACAGAAAGTTGTGTCGGAAACCACTTCCATAGCTCTTTTCTTTTTTTCTCCGAAGGAAGAGGGAGATATATCCGACGCCAAGGCTTAGCTTTGTGATTGAATGCATTTGTCGCGTGCGGTGGGATTTCGGAATCGATATTTCTGGTGAGTTCAATGCTTCAAGAGCAATCCCTTAGCTGTCTTGAGATGGATTGCTCTTTATTGCTCTTATTATTATAGGGATATATTCATCAGTTGTTTTGCGCATGTGGTACAGTGCGATACAGTGCAAATTTTTGGAAAATTTGCTTCTGACTCAATGCATTTTTACTCATTTCTAGGATGCAAAACATGTGTTTTGTTCACTCATTTACGTTAGGACCTCATAGTTCGTCTTTTATAGCAAATTTTAGTTCGAGAAATGGATCTCGTAAATAAGCTGAAACGTATCTTTACTTAGCACCAAAGTTTTTAGTAATTCTTTTGAAAGCACGGCTTATAATAGAATGCAACCTTTCAGAAATATGTTGAAGCTGAAGTGAGGATAGATAGAGTTTATTTGCTACCTAACTGGCAACAATTTCGTCTGTAGTCTAAAAAATTAAAGGGATACAAGCTTTTGAATTTGTAACATATTCCTTGCAATGTTTCTGATAAGTAATCCCAAAATTATGATATTTATCAGTATTAATGCAGCCTTTATGTTCTTTATTTTGTTACTTATTATTAGCTGATTATTCGTTTATGTATTATGAGATGACTGGCATAATGAAAATCGATATGTGAAGGTGTTAACATAACAAATATGTGATTCACAGAACACTTTTTTTAAACCTAAGCATACTTAAGGTTTGCTATTTTTTGTTGTTTATAATATCTTACAAAATAACAGTAGACTGTTATTGTACACATTTATAACTGTTAACAGTAGAATGCCCGACGGAGTCCTTTCGATTCCTCACGTTAAATAAACAACCATATTTTTCTGAAGTTTTCATTTTAGTTGTTTTCCTTCCGTGACTTTTAATGAATTAGTGATGTCTATGACTTGAGAAAATCAGAAATATTTAACTTAATTTTTATAATATTTATGGGCCTATATCCCTAGAACGCCCAATGGAGTCGCATCGACTTCGTGGGAAAACACCGGCAGTTTCTTTCATTTTCTTCCTGTTTTGGAGTCATGATCTTGCACTGTACTTTCTTTTTGAAAGAGTGATATATCAGTTATTGTGAGATTCCTATTTCCAGCCACCCCCCAAGTTGAAAAAATGATCAGTTCTTTTCACTTGCTCATCCAGCTGCCTTATAGTCTGGGATGACTCCGTTCGCAGTTATGTCGTTGCTATTGTGCGATATTTTTCATAAATGTTCCTGCTACTCAGTTTGTTTGAATATATTTAAAAAATGGCTCCTAAAAAGGATTAACGCAAGAGAAAATATAAAATCTTTTACGTGAGCTATCATATAGTGAATCTGAAGGGGTGAACTATCACACATTGCTGACGAGGATTTTGAAATAGTTGATTTTGAATGCGTAAATGACTATTCATCAGATTCTGATGGAGGTGAGAAGAAGGAAATTTCAGAAGGTGCTTCAGGTAATACTGAAGCTTTCACTGCTCCTGATGGCACAGAATAAAAAATGCATAAAAATAAAACAAATTCTGGAAGGTTTTTCAAAACAAAATATTATACTGATAGATAGTGGACCGACAAATCTTGCTAAAATAAAGATGTGATAATAGCGTGTTGAGTGCTTTTTTTTATTTATAGACAATACAGTTTTGAATAATATAAAGAAATGCACCGAAGTAGAGGCAAGGCGCGTCCTCGAGAATGACACTTGATCTCTTTCTATAGACGAGTTACTTGCCTTCATATGGATACTATAAGCTTCAAGTGTAAGTGGTACGAAAAGAATAGATCTTCATTCCTTGTTGTCTAAAACCTGGGCCTGAATTGTTGCACTGAAACTATGAGGAGAAACAGGTTTTGTGAAATTCTAAGATTTTTACGACTTGACTTGAAATCTATGCTTTCTGCACACTTGCAAACAAATAAATTAGGAATGATATCTGAAATTTGGAATCGCTTCATTGATAATTGCATTTCTTGCTTCAAACGGGGGGAAAATATAACAACAGACCGACATCTGTTTACAAGCAAAACACGATGTGCATTTACTCAATTTATGCTATCAAAACCCGATAAATACGGACAAAAGTTTTGGTTTGCTGTTGATGAAAAAACAAAGTACCTCTTCAATGCTTTCTCTTATCGAGGAAAAAATGAAGAACGACCATCTGAAGAAAGATTATCTGAATCCGTTGTTATGAGACTGATGAAACTGTTTCTAAACAAAGGTCTAAATGTCACAGCTGATAATTTTTTACATCATTTAGCTGAAGAATTGCAAAGGAAGGGAACAAGCTTGGTAGGAACTGTCAGCAGGGCAAGAAAAGAAATCCCAAAGTCCATGAAAGATTCCCGTGAGGCACTATATGAATCTCAAATTTGGAAACATGACGAAGCAAGTGCTACTCTTACAGTATATCAAGGAAAGAGAAAGAAAAATGTAATGTTTTAAGTACCCTTCATCCATCTCTGTCGATATAAGTAGTAATGAAAAGAAAACTCAAACAATTAGTTTTTATAATGCAACCAAATGTGGTGTCGACGTAATTGATCAGATGGCTAGAAAGTACACTGTAAAAGCACCTTCTAGAAGATTGCCTGTTCATTCTTTTTACAATATGTTAGATTTATCTTCTATAAATGCATGGATTATTTAAAAAAATATTACTAGAAAACTAATTACAAGACAAACGTTCATCCAGATGTTAGCTGAGAAAATACGCCATAACTACATTTGCCTTACTAATAAACCACAAAAAATGCAAGCAGAGCAGACCTACCAGAGAGGTCAGTCCCGAAGAGGAGGAAATGTGAAATGAAACTTTGTAATGGTAATATGACAACTAATATCTGTATTTCATGCAATAAAATGCCGTGCGGAAAATGTCATGGCAATGTAGATTATACATGCATAAGCTGCATTCCTGAATTTTAGTTTAAAAAGGATTGTAAGTTTATGCATTTTGTGAAAAGCAGGCCATTTTTTATTTTCTTATAATTGTAAATTCAGTTATGTTGTTTTTTTTTAATTAAAACTTGTATCTATTGTTCTTAATTTAAAATTTAAGTGTTTTAATTGAATATTCATTATTGTGTTCTCATTTATGTGTTTACCTTATAAATCCTACTGGAGTCGAAATGACTCCGGCGGGCATTCTAGGAGGATGAAATTTCGTTCTAGTGTTAAAGCAAATGCATTAAAGAAAATTTATTGGAATCATTCGGATAGATCTTGAATTTTATATAACAGTAGAACGACAGTTGGATGAGTGTTAAATGAGGGAGGAGCGAAGATATGTTATGTTAAAAAAATGACACGATTATCGATATAATCTTGAATGGTTTATTTCATGGCCACCTATAATAAGGAATCATTTTGGTGCATAAGTAACCGTCGAAAAAACGTTTCGAGCCAGACATTTGAAGATTTTTTTGAGTTAATTTCTCTAATGATTCCAATCTTTTTCTAGCATTTTCTTGCATAAAATATGCATTCAACGGAATTCTATTTGCCAGCATAAAACAAAAAAGGTTGAAGCTTGAACCAGTCGTTTATTTTCGTCAGTTTCCCTCTTTTTATTGTCCTAGCTTTTGCAAATTAAAATTTTTTTAACTCCATTTCTGAACAGTCCTCTAATGTGCGTTTATACAAATGAAAAGCGTGTTGAAGGTTTCATAAGCTAGCTTTTTTTTCTATTAAAGAGTTAATTATTCTATTTTATTTTCTTCTCAATGCTAATGTCTTGTTTATATATGTTGGTCATAGCAAATAACCACACTATGAATCATACGAATCCAGAAACGCTGTTTTCTAGGTCAACCTTAACAAATCCAATGAAAGAAAATAAATAAATCATGGATATTCTGCAGTGCATGATCTGTTCTATAGCCGAAGTAATGCAAAAACGAACTGTTCAGTATTAAAGAAATATTGCAAAAGATTGTCTTCATTCTAAGAAATACCCTTTGCAGAGCGTGGAATAAAAGTTTGGAATTCATTCTTTAGAATACTTTTGGGAATTCATTTTTTCTATACTCACACTATTTTCACTTTGCAATCTTCTTCATGGTTCAATTGAAAGATAATTTTTACTTTTATTCTTCTGAATTCCAAACTTTCTCTTTAAAAAATTGCGTTGTAGAAGAAAAATTTCCTTTCTCTTGTTTCTTTTCTAGTGTTTTATCTAAACTGTGTAAATAATATCCGATCTGCAAGATGACTTTTCTATCAACTTATCTGCTAGAGTGAGTATCAGTTAGTTACACGCTGAAATAAACTAATAACATATTTTTAAGACCTATAGATATTTATTCGGTACTACATACATTTTGCATCATTCTTCAATTTTTTAGAACTCTTTATTTTCCTAAATTCCCTTGTTCTGTTCGAAGTACATGAGAAACAGACAGATACATTTCTTTAACTTATGCTTTGTTTCTAATTTTTTAAAATGCCTAGAGAAAAATTAATTATGTAAGTAATTTTTCCTACCCTCTAACGAGATTGTCTGTTATAGGGAGGTAAACTACAGAGAAATCCTCCTGCAAGAATTTGGAGAATCAGGAACTTTTTGTCAAAGTGAGCCATTGAGCCATTAACAGAAGTTTGATTAGACATTTGTTGGAAGAAGGAACTTCTTACACTTGCTCTCAAATATAATATTTCATTTTATAACTAATGGTTTTGGCTGGGAAATTGAATTTGTTTTAGAAGAATCAAAATCTGCTCCATGGTATATATGTATATATCTGTAAAAAGAACATCAACTTAAACTGAAACATAATCAGTGACTTAAAGCCTTAGCTTCTGAATAAACGCAAATTATATTTCGGCTTGAAATTACGTTTTATGTAATAGAGTTATCAGAATACATATCTTGATGTTTTAATTCAGTTAGACTGGGGTTAAAATTGTAATTATTATAAATATTCCAGTTTCGTTTTGAACCGCGCTTCAACTTTCTTGAAAAGTACCTAGTTTCTGTAGATAGAACATTCCATTTCGCTAAATTCATTGGTATACAATGAATATTATCTTTATGGTAGCTGTAATGAGACAGTATTCAATTCGTTCAACCTTTCTATTGTGGAAGGAAGGAAAGGAGGGAAAATGTCCTTTTCAAAAGTCGACAGCATGCAATAAGTTTTTCAGAACGGATGATATAATTAGGAAATGGGCAGGGAGAAATGGAATCTTGCAGTGAGCAGCTCGTTTCGTTTTGAGTTTCTGACCCCAAAATCGATAATTCAGTGCAGAACCACAAATTAAATGCAATTAATAAAGATTTTTCTGTATGAATGAATAACGCCATTACTAAATAAATAGTGGAATAGGAGAGATGGCGTAGCAGGAAATGAAACAGCAGAATCTCTTGCTAAAGAGTGAAAACAGTTGAAGAAATAGGAAATAAAATATCCCAAGAAAAGTAGGACTTTGCTTGCAACTGTCAATAATCATTATATTAACTACTAATCTAAAAGGACATGGCTTCTTCACATATTTTTATACCAGAAAAATTCCCGACAAATAAATGTACATTTATGAGGAAAGGGTGATTCTTAGCATTACGTACTCAGGTGCAATCTGACAAAGGATCATCACACTAACCTTTATCAACAAATATACAAGCACTTAAAAATATCATAAAAGCAAAGTATCCAAGAAACAAAATATGCAAAGTAATTCAAAACCTTCAGAACATGGGTACAGATCTATGCCAAATCAGTTAAGAAGACAGCAAGACAACAAAGAAAATATTTCAGACTCACAAATATGAAATTATATTATATGAAAATGATTATGTACAAATGAAATACAAATGATTCAAGGATGATACAAATTTCAAATCTTATTAAAATGACTTCTGTTGCTAGATTGCGGCATTCGGATAGGATTTTTCATAGGATCCTGGCAACGCGGAGGTGCACATGGAAATCGGGTGCGTGCAGGTGCGCGGAGCCTAGCGTTAAGCACTCGTAGGACCCCTGATGGCTGTAGTATCTAACGTTAGCTAGGTTCAGCAAAATAGTTAGTCACCAATAGTATTAGAGTATGTAAATATTTCTGTAAATTATGGTTTTGATATTTGCATATATTCTGTAAAATTTCATGTAATACCTGGCGCAGTGTGTGATTCCGTGAAACTGATGTACTAATCCTATAATCTACGCAGTACAACTTTTAAGCTTATTATATACTGCCCACTTGTAACAATACAGGAAGCAATACTGTGTATTTGCATGAAGCGCCACTTTTGCGCATGTAACTCTTAGTAACAATTTTTCGCTTGTCCTCATATCCGATTCATTCGAAACTCTCTCAAAATTGAGACGGAGCTGCACAGTTAGGGTAGTAAGACCACATCTGTGCAACTACGGTAAATTTCTGGTGTCCTTCTTCCTGTATGAATGAATTAAATAATAAGAATGAAAAAGGTTTTATCACAGGCAAATAGTATGAAGATATAAAATTGTTTACTATTAGTGCGCATTAGCTGTCCTCTATACTTCTGTCTGTCTATCGGTCTATATGAATGTAATGAAAAAAAATTCCGAATTTTAAATCTTTACGACGCCTTTTTGTGCCTGGAAATAGCAAACTGTTTCTGTTTAATTTTCCGTTCAATCTAGAAATAATGTGACCCAAAATTCAGTGAAAATTTACATGAGACGAACAGATATTGTCCCGGTAGATATTTTTCTAGAGAAATATTGTAGAAAATTAATGCAATGCAAATATGGTCTTGCATTAATTAAACTAAAGCTGACAATGAAATAAAGAAAGCAAACATTACAAACCTTAGAAAAAAATAAGGGAGGAAAGCAAAGAAAAAAGAATCCTTTACTACATGCAGGAGTCAAAGTCAAATATTTTTGGAGATGTATTACAGCAAGGAAGTCAAACTCGCGGCCCGCGGGCCGCATGCGGCCCACAACAATTATTTTTGCGGCCCGGCCAATATATCGGCAAATAATTATATATAATAATAAAATAACATATCGAGGAAGAAAAAAATGAAATGTTTACTGCTAAGTACTTAACGATAATTTATTCAGTGTTGTTAGATTAACAGCGAGCTTTACGCATCCACCGATAGCCGAATGTGGCCGAATTCATGGTCCAGTTTTCCAATCATAGTTTCGTACGATATATTGGTGTATGCATGTGCATGCACTTTGCTTTATTATTAATTATTACTTAATTCATATTGTTACGGATTTCATAGTTATTTATTTAGTTAGTTTTTTTTTATTTAGAATTGTAATTAGATTTGCTTCATGTTGCCTTAGCAACGCAGACGATTTTTGAAAAGACAGCTGCGTTGGAAGGTTAAAAATAGAACAGCGAGTGCATTTATACCTAATAAATAAATATCTCGTAATTGCCATCCACAAAAATCCAGATATTTATAGATGTTTCCAGTATATTCGAGAAATTAATTATAAAGCTTATAAAAGCCGAGAACAAACAACTCATCTCAGTTAACGCGGCTCAGCCGCAGTCAGGATTCTAGTTAGGACTTCTCTCTACATTGCAGGACTTTGGTTTATTGCAACCTTGCGATGCAAACGGCATCTCTTTCATACCGCATATTTGGTTTTATTTTATTTAAGGAAATTGCAGGTCAGGAGCTCTATGCAATTCCTCAGTGAGCTGGATAAGTTGCTCATAATTGGCAATATCCCAGCAATAGTTGTCCAGACTAGACTAGACTCATCTCAGTAGTAGCTGTAGTTCTAGCGAACTGTTTGTTTACTTAATGCTGTGATTGATTTGTAGCGATTTCGCTGTGAGATAGAATTAGTTTCTCTGTTTTGAATTGATTTTTGCTAAAGGTTTGGCATTTTGTGATATTATTAGAATATTTTGGAAGAAATATTTCAGCATTTAGATTTATCTCTTGTGGAAAGAATAAATTTTTGTTAAATTTTTAACGTCAACCGTGTTTATTCCAGCCCTTTGTATTCAGTATGTCTATATCAAAACCAAGTGGTAGTAAAATTAAACGAAAAATCGCTGACGAACATAGAATATTCCAAGTAAAATGGGAATTAGAATATTTTTGCTATGAAATCTCTTCTCTACGTATAATAAAACAAAGAGTCTGTGTGTGGGGGGGTGTGTCTTTCGTTCGTGTTGCGAGTAAGCTAATAGACCCAGGGCCACGAAATTTGGTACATAGGTGTATCTACACAAGAGCCAGTGCACCTCGAAGCGATTTTTTCGAAATTCGAATTAGAATATTTTTTATTTTATGTTTTGTGACCAAATGGCGTCATTTTGAGACATAATGGGCTAGAGGAAAGCGAGATTTCACTCTATACATTTCATTTTTACATCGTCGTGAAGCGTAGACACTTAGCTATTTTACGAACTTAAAATAAATTTCGTATTCCAATAAATCGATTAAATACGAATTTATTTAGGAAGGTGAGCTTAACACCTTTTCAGCGTAATGTTTTTAAAAAAAACTTATTTTAAAAAATGGGCTGTTTATTTTCCTTTGATTTTTGGACACGTTGAACTTTAATCCTTTCGACTCCCTTTAAAAAAAGAATTTTGGAAAAATAATAATATTTTGTATTTTTTT
>KK116842.1:45650-61269 GCA_000611955.2 Stegodyphus mimosarum | reverse complement strand
ATTCTCCAGCCCAGCAGTTACACCAGAACATAGCGTACCTTCCGCTCCCTGTTCCAGTTCAGGACTTAGAACGTAAGGATAAGAACCCTTTACAGAATTTACAATGTTTCCTAAAATGATGCACAGAACACTAAGTCCTGATAAAGTTCTTGATGTGTTTATACCATTTGAGTTCTTAAGATTTTGCAAAGGGAAGTTGGTTAATTTATTTATTAGGATTATTAATATTTGTATTAAGGCATATTGCTTATTTCGTTGTATGCTTTTTATATGTAATGCATTTTTAACTGATTTTTTTCCGTTGTTGTTTGTTTCTTTTTCGATAAAATTGTTCTGCAGAGTAAAATTCTGTGAAGTTTTCAAATTTAATGATTGGTGCTCTCTTTAGGCATTTTTCTGGTACACTTAAAAGCCAGACGAAGGCTGGCCGCGCAGCGGCTAGTAAAAGATAAAATAATCTGCTTGATATGTAATAATACTATTAATGTACCAAGGTTATATAATATTAAACGTCATTACGAACAACACAAATCGAAATATAACAATTACGAAGGATTAATGAGAGAAGAAAAGTTGAAAGAGCTCAAGTTAGGAGTGAAAAAGCAACAGTCCATGTTTAGTAAAGCATTGCAAGAAAGTGAAGCGGCGGTACATGCAAGCTACGTCTTGTCCGAGTTGATAGCTAAACATTCGAAGCCTTTTACTGACGGTGATTTCATCAAGGAATGCCTAATGAAAGCTGGAGAAATTGTTTGTCCTGGAAATGTGAAGGCTTTTCAATCAATTTCATTGTCTCGAAATACAGTTGCGGAAAGAGTTACTGATTTAGCCGTGAATTTAAGTGATCAGATCAAAGCAAAATCATCTAGTTTCGAAAGTTTCTCCATTGCCTGTGACGAGAGCACGGACATTAGTGGCAAAGCTCAATTAGCACTGTTTCTTCGTTCTTGTGACAAGAATTTTAACATTTTTGAGGAATTACTGGAACTAATACCGATGCCTGGTTCTACCACAGGAGAAGATATATTTACTTGTGTTTTTGGACTTTTCCAGAAATACAATCTACCTTTGGCAAAATTAAATTCTGTAGCTACAGATGGCGCTCCATCAATGACCGGTAAAAACAAGGGCTTCGTAGCATTACTAAGAAAAAAACTTAGTGAAATTCACGGTTCAAATATTCATCATATGCATTGTATTATACATCATGAAGTTCTATGCACGAAAGTAATAAATATGGAGAATGTTTTGTCATATATAAAAAAAGTTATAAATTTTATAAGATCTTGAGGTTTAAATCAGCGTCAATTCACTGCTTTGTTAAGTGAGTTAGATAGTGAATATTCGGGTTTGTCCTACTATATATTGAGGTACGTTAGTTATCTTGCTCCAAGATTCTCAAACAATTCTGGGATTTGAAAGAAGAAATATGTTAGTTTTTAAAAACGAAAAATCAAGACGTAAGTTTGTTTTACGATCCAATATGGATACAAGATTTATTTCTCTTGGTTGACATAACCAAACACTTAACCGATTTAAATTTATCGTTACAAGGAAAAGATCATATCATTACGAACATGTTTGACATAATTAAAGCATTCAAATGTCAACTAGTTCTTTGGGAAAAACAACTTAAAAATGAAGATTTGACGCACTTCCCGACGTGCAGCATGAACAAATCAAGTTTAGATGATACTTGTTCGTATCAAAAATACGCAGAAAAAATTGCAAATTTAACAACTGAATTTGAAACGAGGTTTAATGATTTTAGTTCCCTCGAAGACAAATTTTTTTTGTTTTCTTCGATTTTCTCAATAAGTATTGACTCAGTACCCAGCCATATGCAAATGGAGGTGATCGAGATTCAATGCAACTCAAATTTGAAAGCAAAATTCATTGAAGTGGGCGTGCCTGAATTTTACAAATATTTACCAGCCAGGTTTGAAAATACTCGAAAATTCGCATATGAAATTATTTCCATGTTTGGTAGCACTTATCGGTGCGAGCAGTTATTTTCAGTCATGAAAGGTAATAAGTCTCCTATTAGAAACCGTATTAATGATGCTCACCTTGGGTCAGCGTTGAAAGTTATCACTGCAAACAAAATTTCTCCCGAAATAGGAAAGATAATAGCAGAGAAGAGATGTCAAGTATCAGGACGTAAACATTAAATTTTTCTTGTTCTTTTCTATATAAATATATACATATGTTTATTATTGTATTATTCGAAATAAATCTACGTTTCTATGAATATTGATTTTTTTTTGCGGCCCGCCTAAAGTTAAACCTTGTTTGTTTGGCCCAAGTGTACCTATGGGTTTGACATTCCTGTATTAGAGGGTACCGGCAATACTCAAATACTGTTTCCGATATCTAAGTTTATCAGTGTTCGTAAGTTTATAAATATAATACTAAACTTCAAATAGCTTCTGAGAAAGAACTTCATACTGACTGAGCGTGCTGGATAAGAATGAGCTGTGAATGATTCTTACTTTAGTACAAACATAATTAGGAAAAAGAATCTAAAGTATATCATTGAATTCAGAGATAATATATAACGTTGTTCCATTTTTATGAAACTTGAGCCTGTTGAGAGCAATTCATTACGATATAGTACATTTGGATAAAGGAAGCTCTGTAAAATACAAAATGAGCTGTTAAAAAATTAACAAGAATAGTATTGTTAGGATAAAGGATTTTTATCTCCTTTTTTTAATAAATAAATAACTGATTAGCATTTTATGAAATTCATCTGAATTTCAGATTCCCATGGTCGGCTACCGGTTCCATTATTGAGCATTTTATGCAGTCTTCAATTTATAGTCTGTTACTGTAAACTTATATATTACATTGCTTTAATATAGGTTTAGAAATTCTGAGACAAACAGCTGAATCGTTCAAGGGAAGAGATTTCGCCTGATGGACATTGCGATATTTCTAATTTTTATTACATTTAAAGCATTTGCGATATTTAGAGATTTCTTGCTGCCTAATGAAATTCAGGAAACTTTCAGAAAACATTATTTTGAGACACAAGACGGTTTTTTCTATAATGTTGTCTCCGTCTCCTTCTTTGGCCAAAGTATAAGAAAGCCATGATTCATTTGGGAACTAGGCTACTTAGATTGATTGGATCTTGAGCTTATTAGTCACTAAATTTTAGCTTTTGCTTTGTGGGCGATATTCTTATGTTAAAGAAAGTCCGACGTTATCTATTGTTCCCCATTGAGCTATTTTTAACGTTCACCTTTCTCCATAAATCGTATTATCTTTTGGAGATGGAAGAAAATTTCAGTTTTCCACTTTATCCGAAGTATTGCCTCCGCAGATCTCAACGAGGCGTAACCTGAAACATCAGTTTTTTTGCATCAACATTTTTTGCATCATCGCGCATGATGTCAGAAATTTTAATGTTTATATACGACTCATATATTCCAGGAGAATATTATATATTATTAAAAGCGTGTCATGGTAATTTTGTGATAGATTCGCGTATTTTACCATAGCAGATAAGTTTCTTTTCGACATCGTAGACGTCATACTGTTATTTTCATAAATGTCCATTTAAATTTTCTTATATCTTTTTTCTTAGATCAGGTTTAAATTTATGAAGGCGAAATTATCAATTATTACTTTAGATTCTACATATTCAAAGAATAGTGATCCATTATAGCAACTGCTAAGACAGATTAAATTACACAGGTGCATAATATAACACCTTAACACTATGCAAATAATGGCGGCACATACTTTCTGTAGTAACTCAATAAAACAATGAAAGGCTTACTCTGTTTTCACTAATACCTACACTGGAAATATTCTTCGTTTTCTTGCTTTTTTTCTTCCTCTTTTTATTGTTGTTTTTAACTCTAATTCCAGTTTCTTGTATTCCACAAAGTATACTATAAGCCTGACACAAATAGGTTATAGCACGAGCAAAATAAGTAAATAAATGTACAATAGCATTGCAAAAGGAGAAAAATATATATATATATATATATATATATAAATAAGCAAAATAAAAAATTTAAAAAATAATAAAATAAAGATATAGCTCAATAATCTAAATTGAGAAAGGAATTTCAAAAAGCAGAAATTATCCCTTTAACAAGCAAAAGTTCGGAAGTAGTTGTTGACCAAGATACAGACAGATGCTTTAAAGTGCCCTGAAGTATCTTCCTCTACAGGACATGATAAACGCACTCCAGAAGAATATGATTAATATCTTCATCCCCGCTACCTCAGAGCTGCACAGAGCACTTTGAGCTATTTATTTAAGCAAGTCCGAATCACTTTAAACAGCTCTTAAAATTACCATGTCCTGACAAAAATTAAGTAGATGAAAATGTGATGAAAAGTGATCAACTTTTATTCTGTGAAAAACTGTTAGAAGAAACCTTTTGGTCTATTGTGCTTTTGGAAGGCTAGATATTCCGTTCCATATGCAGGCAACATCAATTTGTATAAAACCTGGACACGGAGATTTAAATCAATGGGAAGTTGCGTGGCTAGCTTTGCTAGAACATCAATTCTCTCATTTCAAAACGTTCCCTGTCCATGAACATAAGCAAAATGAATGTCGATATCGAGATATTTCAAGGTCTTAACAATAACTTCAAAATTTCTCTGAAACTTCTGTAGCAAGCGTAAAGAAGAAAGATATTCATTGCATATTAAAACGCACATTAATCTCAAACCACTGCAAGAATTTTGTATTCTATAGAAGGTTTTAAGTATATGAACTTGTCGATTCATTAGGTTATTTTGATGCTTGAGACGTGAAAAATGTGCATTGCCCTCGCCGGGACTTAAATCAGGATACGCGCCAGATGCGCTACCGTTAAACTACGAAGGCAGGCAGAAAGAAAGGAGAAAAAACCTTATATACTCTCATTTTTAAAGGGCGACTAGTGATTAGAGGACCCAATCGCCAACTATTGGTGGCGAAGAATCATCATCCACCACCTTTTATTTCGGCTGCTACTGTAGAGTCATTAGATTATTTTGAAGCGAGAGGCATGATAAATGTGCAATTCCTTAGTCGGGCGTCGAACCTGGACCTCTCGAATACGCGCCGAGTGTGCTACCTTTACACCACGAAGGAATGCAGAAAGAAAGGAGAAAATCAGCCGTTAATACTAATTCTAATACCTTACAAACTACGTTTTAAAACCAGAACTTTCTTCGTTATTTTTGCACTGTTTGAAATCTCTCACTTTTTAACCATCAAAGACAACTAAAGCAAGCCAACCTTATTCATCTTACTTTCTCAGTAAAATAAATTAATTAGTTTTAAGAATAACGTCGGAATAACCAACAACTGGTATAGGACTCCTGTTAAATGAATGTGGCAAAGATGGAACTGGGCCATTGTCGTTAAGAAAATTTGCAATGTGTGCCTGCAAATACCCTCCTTCATCGCAGTCCTCAAAATGTGTACATGAATGGGTAGAATAACAACGATAATAAAATATGAATCATAACTAATAACTCTGTAGTCTTAAATAAATCTTAAACAAATCTTCTTTGATTTTTTCGTAGAACTCTGCAATTTACTTAAAGAACCACTCCAAACCCCTGGTGCATAGGAAATGATTTCCCGCCTATAGGCCAATTTAAGAACATCTGTTTTAAATCCGTAAGTGCTTTTAGAAATTTCAATTAACCCTGATTATACCTTTTCGAATTTCTTCCCTCAGTATTGTTACCCAAGATGATTCTTGAATAATTAATTTGAGTATCGTCTCAAATTAATTAGGAACGTCTTCATGTGATAAACTCATTCTACAATCCAAATTCATCTTTTTGCGAACCATCGTAACTTTACTTATGAACGAACTGAGTTTCAATTCGTAAAGTTTCGATGACTGAAAAGCAGTATCAAGTAAATCTTGAGATAAAGAGCAAGCATCAATGAAACTTTTGCACTGAATAGTTAAAAGTAGATTATCTGCAAAAGCAATTTTAAAACAGTTTTGAAAAGTAGATTATTCATACAAAAGATCATTAATTATAAATTTCCACAAAAAAGATCTAGAGACTGACATTTGAAGGCCCTTTTCCAACTTTATTCTTTCCTAATATTGCGAAGTGAAAATTCTAATGTCTTAGTATACAAAATATCCTTGATCGGGTAGAAGATGTTCCTGAATACATTAGCACGTTTCAATAAAATTATGATTACTGGCCACGAGGCATTCTCAGACGCCCTTTGTATTTCTAGAAACATCAAAATCGTGACGTATTTTTTCCATTTACCTTGCTTTACTATGCCACATGAGCGAACAAACACATCTTCAGCTGAAACTTCGTCGTAAAACAATATTGAACTTCCTCCAAAATATTTCGGCTTCTTTAAGCGACCAATTTATTCTGTTTATACAAAGTTTTTCGAGACTTTTGCTCAAGCATGGCAAAAGATTGATACATGTAATACTGTTAATACTAGACTGCTGAACTTCTGGATTGTGAGGGATAGTCATAATTTTAGTTTTCTTCCACACAGCTGGAAAATATTTCTGATCTAGGCAGGTATTAAGTAATTTGTATAAGATAGACAAACATCGTGAAGATTCGGAATCATTTCATTTCAGATTCTGTCCGGTTCAGAAGTTTTACCTAATTTTAAATCCTTTATAACATCATCAACTTCAGCTATGGTAAAAGGAAAATCGTCATCTTTATAATAAGAAGAAGCCAGGCAGTTCAGTTTCTGAAATTTCAGTATTTTCGAAAAACTTCGTTTTAACACCAATAAAATAAAACTTCTTCCAAACATTTTGCATCGCGAATGCATTCATAAACTATTTTCAAGAATAAATTTACTTTTCTCTAACTAAGGCGTAAATTTAGCCTTATTTGAAAATTATTCTTCTTTTAAACATCAACTGTCAACTACTTTGGTTCAACAACAACCGTTTTGGTTCTTTGATATCTTTTTCTAGTTGCATTTAACTGTTTGCTTATAAATGATCTCGAGTGACCACCATGGAACATTATGTGAACGAGATTTTTCATTGGGATGGAGTATTTCATGGAGTAAATAATTAAGTTGAGCATTTTAACAATTATATTATGTAACATCTCTCGGAAAGTCAAATTTTGCTAGCATTCAAATAATTTTTCTTTAAAATTCATGCAAAAACTTTAAACACGACACCAGTTTGCTCTTTTACTGTTAAAAATAAACGTTCTGAGGCTTAAAATATTTCGCATATATGGCATGGAAATTTTAAAAAAAATCATCTTATGATCAGATAGAGATTCAACCCCAGGAATACACTTGTTATGGATATTATAAAGAATATTCATTCCAACAACTATTACGTCATTATAACTAGATCCCTGTGTGCGACAAAAAGTGTATCCACAATCTTCATTAATAACAAAAAGATGCCAAGTTCACAGAAAGTCACACAGCTTTAAACCTGTAGACTCAGTGAAAGGACTAACTCAAATATCTGACTTACTATTAGAGTCAATACCTCGAGTCAAATGTTGCATTTTCTTCTCGAAAAGCATCGAGTGATTTTTGTAAGATCAGTATCAGTGTTCGTAGAGGAATCAAACTAATAGAAAAACCAGACAAAGTCAAAATGCGCAAAAGAAATATCAACAGTAACCATGTTATGATAAATATTTCTTAAATCGAGGAAAACAGAAGTAGAACGTGAGCAAACTTGAATTCTTCGTTTGGGAAGTTATTTTTTTTCTTACACACCATAAACAGTATACTGTCTTGGACCCCTGAAACAGATTTTAGTTTTAGATCGCCGATTTAACGCATGATTCCAATAAGACAGGAACAAAAAAAATATAAATTTAAAAACGGAAAGATCTAATCATTATTTTTTACGGGTGACTGCAGGTTTGCCAGTGATTTCGAGAAAGTTAGAAAGCATATTATTTAGGATGTATCATCAAAACCAGAGAATAGTAACTAAAGGTAAATCTTTAAAAAATATAGGTTAATTAGTTGAATTTAAATGTTTCAACAAACAATAACAGCATTCGTGAATATACCCGTCGATAAACGTATGTAATGCAAGTACACAAAAACATGTCTTCTGGAATCACAAATACAATGGCTGCCTTTACTTAATAATAGATCAAAGTATACAGTTAAAAAATGTTTTGTTTATTCCTTTTTTGTTACCGAATAAATAGCCTTTTCTGGATATACTTGGTATGTAATGTCAATGCCTTATTTGTTCCAGAGCTCCCGAAAAAAAAACTGAAGTACTGTATCATCTTCTTTTCAGTTCATTCCTGCCTAGCAAAATGCAATTTAAGAGTTATTTAACGTGATGCGGAGGAGCTGAGATACAGAGATAAGAGCAGGTAACCCTCTATTTAAGTTTTTACAATAATAAAAGTTAATATGCAGACGCTGTCTAAGTAGCTGTAGCTAAATTTTAATTTGCTGGTAGCAGCAATAGTGAGACATTTGATCTTATTTCTGTTAGTTATCACTTGTGTGGTGATAAATCATCAGACGCGCCTGTTCATTTATTAAATTATGAACTATGCATAGCTTTAAGACATTAGAGATTTATTATTTTAAAATAATTTTCGAGAAAATTTGAAAATTACCTGCTACGTGGCAGCAGTAACGGATTAGAGCATTTACTGTCAGTTTATATTTAATGAAATCCAAAAGTAAGTCCTTGCTCAAAATGTTACACATATAGATGTGGTTGATATTTGCATTAAAATTTCTTGAGCGTAACTTTTCTGCCTGGCAGATGAAGGCGAAAATGAACGATAGGTAGAATAAATTGCTTTATCTACTTAGCCACGCTTTCGCCCACGCAAATATGCTACTTTCTCATACCCGGAGTTTCATCAAACGACATCAATAATTTACGAGAGTGGAGATTTTTTCCCTATTTTTGGCATTAATTTGGAAATGTTTTCTAAAAGACTATAACTCTCCGTCTTTTTGTTCTTGTATTTGGTGAGAATAAATTCATCTCTGTTGCAATGAATTTATTTTAGATGCATTTATATGCCAGTAGGCGTATTTTGACATTTCGCTGCCTATACTGTGAGCTTTTAACTAGCTTTGCATTTGAATTTCGGACCTTTAAAGATACTTATTTAAAACATTTGCATTATAAGAAACGTTTTTAAGACAAGTATGTTTTCAATTCTGAGTAGAAATAGTAAATGAATTGGAATCGTAAGAGAGTGTTATTTTCAAAACCATTCGCATATTCCCCATGTATTATTACTAATATTAATAAAGAATTTAGAATAGTGTTTTGACCCCGTGAACTTGTTTGTAATTTATGTGCATCATCTCTTCGATGCAAATGAACTACGAAGCATTCGTTACATCAACATGTAGTATAAAGTATTTCAATGATTTGGCTAGTTACTAGAAATGTGAAATTTTATTACGTCTACAATACAAAGAATCATATCAGAAATAAGTCAAAACTTAGATTAATGTTGACTTCATACCTAAAATTAATTCACTTATTTCGAAGGAATATATTAAGTATGCTTCCTGGAGAAGCTAAACTATCAACATCATTTTGAGAAAATGATTTAGCATTTAAACATGCTAAATAAATAAACTAACTGTTTTGATGCCATTCTATTGAACAAAGTATTTAATGATCAATAACTCGTGCCAGCCGCCCAGACGGTATAGTGGTTAGGGAAGCCGGCTACGATACCAAAGGGCCTGGGCTCGAATCCCGGAGAAGGCATGGCTGTAACTGTTCATCCCTTCATAGGAGGCAGAGGTGGCCCACCTATTAACTGCCTCCATAATAAAATGACTACCACTTTTGGCCTTAGTAGTGGACAAGCCGAAGTCGGCTGAGGCCTCGCCATTGGAAAAAAACTAAAAATAATTCGTGCCGTAGGCCCTCGAAATGCATAGAGCTAGTAACCGCTTAAGTTTGATATTTGGGTAATATTAATATCCAGATTGGAATGCTTTGTTGACATAAATTTCATAAAATCCTCCGATATTTTTGAAGAACAATGAAAATTATGTAAACGAATGTGGTTTTGCAGCTAAGAAATTTAAAAATATAGTATGGATGATTTTCCTTCTAAAATAATCTGATACCAATAAATAGAAACAATGTACGAGTGATTAGCTCATACATACCCTGCACAGCATAAACAGAAATTTACGATTGATAATAAGCAGTTGTTTTGTTTCGATTTATTTTAATGAGTGATTAGGTTCTCAAACCGTGCTCGACGGAGACCTAAAAATTACTCCTGCACTTTTCAGGGGCTCGTAGCCGCTTCTGAGAAAAAAAATAGATGAAAACTGAAGAAACTATAGAATTAGAAAGAGCATAATGATAATTAAAGAAAACATGAAATGATTGATGATGGTTAACATTTTTAATGAATTGAAGATTTGAGATGGTACAGGATGCTGTTTAGTAGCAGATAAAAGTGTTCTGCCGCAGTAAATCGTCACTCCTTGTGCGGCTTTCGATCGGCATGCATCGCTGCACGAGCGCAGAGTTAGCCAGCTTTCATTTTATCTCTGAACAGATAAAATGAAAGCTGGATAACTCTGAAAGGAAAATCTCTCGGTTTGCAGAAGCAAATCGAGCAGTTTGTGAATAGTGGTAATTGGGAATTGGGAATCGTTTTCTATGCTTACTTCAACCACCAGAGGCCAAAGGAGCTACAAAGAGCAATCCCGAGTACCTTCCTTAAGCAGCTCCATTCCAATCCTGTAATCTCACATTAAAATGTATGTCGGCGAGCTACATGCTTGTATAGCAATGAATTCAGCTCAAAATACACACGGCTACCGCTGCTTTAGTCTGCTGTTCAACAGCAGTTTGCACCACTTCAGATCCCAACTTACGCACAAACAATCTATGGGGTTTTACTTTATCTGGAGCTAATAACCCAATCAGATGTGAAACGAATTATCACTATGTCTGTAATAACTACTACAGTGGAATGGTTTAAAAAACCATTTTATTTAAACAGAATTTAGTACATAAACGACCTTTCCTGTGCTAATAATATCAGCAACAGTCCGTGGTTATGCACCTAAACAGAATGGATAAATTTGCTTTAAACATCAGTATTCAGACTATTACTACTGTTACTAGTGTAACTACTAAACGGTTACTACTGTAACAGTATTCGAAGCCTACACAAAAATAATACTCGAAGCAGGCTCTGTATTTCTAATCGGAGCGTCAGAATTAAATTATCCGTAGGGTATAAAGCAAAGTCGAATAATTACAACTATCACAGCCGGCAGCAAATAAACATAACGTGCAAGCGGAGCCAGGAGCACACAACAAGAAGTTGACCATCTGAACACACTATCTGCCCACATATGAACAAAAAATCTCAGCCGCTGATTACGTTCAAATATCCAGGAATCAAAACAAATGTATCACGATGAAGAGAAAGTCCGCCGTTTATTTAAAATAATCTTCTTCGCTTATAAAATTTAAACTGGCAAAAAATGATTCTTTAGATCCATAAGAAACTGTTAGTAGCTGATGAAATCTATTTGTAGTTTATTCATTTATCTTTCAGTTACGTGGTGCTTCAATAAAAGGAGTTTAACAGAAATTTCGGACTTAAAAAATAAACTGATAACAAACTAGTAAAATTGAAATTGTCTGAAGGAATCGCAAAAGAGATTGAAGGAATCGCAAAAGAGATTGAAAATCGAGAGACGTTGAAACTGCTCTTCTAGAATACTTTCAAGCCATGAAACTAAACAAATCTTCAATTTCTAGAGCTGGTTTGACCCCGAAGCTGAGGAACTCCCTAAAATGCTAGGAAACACTTTTGTCAACTGGTGAAAGCTCACAAGATGGAAGGAAAGAAACAACATGGTTTATCGCGAAGTACATGGTGAGAAGCTAAGGAAGATCATCATTCGGCTGAGAAATGGATTAAAGACATTTTACCCCGGCATGTAAAAGAATGCAAACCACAAGTAATAACACAGACGAAGCTGGTTTAGTTTAGGCTGGCTGATGCAGACATTACGGAAACACATATTAACACGTAAAAGTGTTAGCAAAGGTAGTAGTATTAGTAACAGCTAGTTTTACAAATTAAAAGAGCGTGTTACTGTGTTATTATGATGCGTTATGGACGCGAAAACAAAGGAGACGACATTAGTTGTTGAAAAAGGTAGAAAACCTCGACGTTTAAAAGGAGTTAAGAATTTATGTTTAATTTACTATAATAATAAGAACTCATGGATAACAAGAAGTACTTTTTCTGATTTTTGATTGAAATGGGAACAAAACTGAGAAACGAAAAAATAACAGTAATGTTAGACAATTGCGTTGCACACCCCTCTGATGTCGTACTGTAAAACATTAAATTAATATTTCTTCCGACAATATGACTTCTGTCATTCAGCCTTTAAACCAAGGTTTTATGAAAGCTTTCAAATGTTATTACAGAAAAAGTATCGTAAAAAAAGATAAAAAGATAAAAAATTGAATCTTTTAAAAATGCAAGTAGTTCGAGAGAGATGACGAAATCGATGACTTTGCTAAAAGCTATGAATATTGTTATCAATGCATGGGAAGCAGTCTCCCAAAAGAAAGTTAGAAATTACTTTGGAAGATGTGGTTTTCATTTCGAATAAGACATAGAGAAATTGCAAGCCATTTCTAATATTTCGAACATGAGTGAGGGTAATTATGAAGATTCTTTTACAGAAAACGTTGCATTTGATGGTAATATTGAGACTCGCATGTAAAAACACTGACTACAATATTATAGAAAATGCTAAAAGAGCTTCAGAACCTGAAACTGACAGTGATACAGAAGGAAAGTGACTGCATGCACACTCTAAGAACTCTTGAACTGAGAGGTGGAGATCAGAAACGCTGTCAACAGTTTTACGATCTTGAAAATGCAATTAAAAAACTTCAAAAACAATACGGAATAACTACGGTTAGTGCAGCTTTTGGTAAAAGTTTAAACTTTCTTCAGGTATATAATTATCAAATTGTTCATATTTTTTTTTTAATTTCCAAATTTCTCAAATAGCCTAAATTTAATTACAAATTTCATTTATTATTAGATTCATTGTTTGTTACATTCTTACATTACTACTATTCTTGTAAATAAGTTCAGTGATGATGCCATAATTTGCTGTATTTAAATCGCGGTTTCTTAAACTCAGCCGCTTAAATAAAATCAGATATGTTTGGGACGGAGGTCATTTTGATAACCGACGGGTACTGTATATCGTGAGTGACACGCACCATAAAAGTGGCCCGTATACAGTGGAATTCGCGATTTCTGTACCGCTAACTCGGGCTGCGAAATGTTGCTTTTTGCAATGGTCTAAAGATCATCGTAACTGCAGCATTACTAGCAGGAGCAGTGGTCTTTAAACCGATGAGTCTCATTTTTGTGTTTTAAGTGTGATTAGAAACATGTTAAAATGTAGGAGAAAACCCCGCGCAGTAAGCCTGAAAACATCCGTGAAATGCATAGATACAAATGTGAAGAAAACATGGCATGAGCACGCATCATTCTGAAATGATCGCCTAGACCAAACGATTTTCCCAGTGACACGTCAATGAAATTCTTCATCCTTATGCTGAGTGGTTTAGGGGTGCAATCTATAATAATTTCTGCCTGATGGATTTTAACACGCATAACCATTACGTTACCCTAGTCTCCGGACTTAAATCTTATAAACTGCAGCCGACACCTGACACTCACCAGGAACTTCAATGCGATATTAATTGTGATTAAGCTTTTTTTACGGCAGGAGTTTCTAGGGAATTAAAACACAGCATGAAAAACTGTTCTAAAGCTCGAATTTCGGTCTGCAATTATCATACACTTTATTAATCACTTTTATGCATTCTAAATTTTACAGCTCTAACTTCTGCCGACTCCACTTTATATCACCTTTCTTAAGTATTTATTACTAAATTTTACCTTTTTTTTCAGAAACAGCCAGTTCTTCATTTTGAAGGTATGTCAGCCATAAAATAAAGATCTTGTACTTGTTTTATATTCTTACCTGAAAATTCGTTCAAGTTACAAAACCGAAATCTGATATTAGCTTGAAAGCGTGGAACAACCACATCACAAAATCACCATCACCCACTGTAGAAAATGCAGTTGCAATGTTATGATCTCTTCTACAGTTTTCGTGAGTCATTCAGACATCCTCACGAGCAAATCTTTTCCCCTGTCATGGGTATTTACAACTGTACTTCAGAGAAAATTTTAATTATTTCTAGACACGAAATCTGTGCTTTATTTCAAATACAGAAAAGTCAGTTACGTATTTTAAAGTATTAAATATACGCAAGGAATTTTTTTTCTCTGCTTCGATTTTCGTTTTGCTGTCCTGAAATTTCGTTGCATGTGTGGTGAACACAAAATTACTTATTTTGCCTTACTTTACAGTTCATCTTCAGTGTTCCTGGATAGAAATTCATTGGGAGTACTTACATTTAAAATATTGATGTATTGATTACTTTACATATATTTTCAATTATGTTGTCTTCTTAATGCTTTATATATAAATATTTCATGTGAACTTTGAACACGAACGAGCCTGCTGCTTAAACGTTTCAGCAAGTTATGTGTATCTTCCTCATGTACTTTGCCAAAATGATACAAACAAGCAAACTGTTATTGTTATTAATATTAATATTGCTATTAATCATTAATACTGTTATTAATTATAATAACTAAGCAATGATTAATATTGGTAATATTATTTTTGTACTAATGATTAATATTGTTATTAATCATTAGTAGTGTTATTAAACATAAACTTGAATTAATGTTCCCGTTCTAAACAACTGCTAGATTTGGAACATTACCTAAATCAACAATAAACTTCTCGTCTTGTAAACGTCCTTTTTTGACATCCTTTCGTGCATTAATCCATAATCCATTGCATTAAACAAATGCCAAATGACATTCCAATTAACAAAAACTAAATTTTGTTAACTGATATCCTCATCATAAATACGACACTTAAATTTTGTTTTTTTATAAAAGATGCAAGGATCCATGAGAGAATATCTAATCTGTGATGTGTACTAAAAGCATGAATGTATTGCAACAGATTGCTAGTGGTTTATTTTAACGTAAAAATGCTCGTAGTAATGCAAACATAGGTAATATTTGGTAAGGTGAAAGTGAAGGAAGCAGAAGGAAATTTAAATCAATCGAGGATTCTCTTTAGGGAGAAAAGTCAACCTTAATTTAAAATCTATATTTCAACATTTCCTCTAACTAATCAAAAATTCAACTTATTGCATTTTGACTGCATATTTTTTTAAAATATTGTCCCTAAGAAATCAGATTTTGTAAGCAAAATTTCATAGCCCGGGAAATTATCATTTTAAATCTTAAGAATTCTTTCCATGCAACTATTGAATCCACCTGCCGTTTATATTTAATGTCTAAATTAACTGGCAACAGTTTGACTACATTGATCGGTATCGCTCTTAAGTTTTAAAAATCTTGCAAACTAATCTTCAAATTTCATTTTTTATTATCATGCATACTAAAAGTTCATTAAATAAATTTATTTGTTATCGCCTCTAAATACGTTTCATAACGAATTACCATAATACAGGAAATTGATATTTGTTTGTCTCTGTTA
>KK116842.1:18174-45616 GCA_000611955.2 Stegodyphus mimosarum | reverse complement strand
AAAAAAAAAAAAAGGGGACAGTTCTATATCTCCCTTTCTACTGGGCCGATTGACGAAATTCAAATTGCGTTTTTCATGTCTCGAAAGCGCGACTTAGGATATGTATTAGATTTTTATACAGCATTGTTCAAATATGGGAATTCGGACCGAAAATCGAACTTTTTCTGAAATGACATGCCTAAACCCATGCCTTCTCCGGAATTCGAACCCGAGCCTTTCGGCACGGTTGTCAGCGACGCTATTCAAACCAGTTGGGTGGTTTGTTTAGCATAACTAAGTGTTCTATATGTCGAAATAGAAAAAATAAAAAAATCTGAAAGCTTTCAGATTTTGACTCTCCCCCAGATATGTTTGTTAACGTTTCTTACTCTCTCTCTAAGTTCGCAGTCCACCAGTCGGCTATTACAGCCCCTCCTGATAACACGTATTGGTTTTTTTTCCTTTTTAGCTTTATTAGTATTAAGCATCACTTTCTTCGCACTTATGCCATATAAAGTTCAGCAGCAAAAGAACAAAATATTTAAAAGTAGCATAGCAGTATACGTTTAGAACTACTGATGCGGCGTTAAGTGTTATACATTTTACTTTTCCATTTCTCTTTTTTTTCCAGTCTTTTTCTCAGTTTATCATATCATCCGTTTCCTGACTAAGATGGCTTTCCAGAACTCTTTTTCCATTTTGTTATTAATATTTTATGTGAAAAACAGCATGTCTTTAGAATTCCGGATAGACAATCTCGCGTGGTGGAGATAAAAATGTTTTATTCCGTGTCATGTTGCCATTGCGCGCTTTGAAGTCGTTGAGTTTGTTGATCAAAAATATGTTAAAGTTTTCTCAAACATGAAACAGATAATAAAATAAATTCGAAATTCAAAATTCGGCCTTCCAGTGGTTCATATTCTGGTGGAAGACAGCGTCATTCAAAATTTTATGTCTTTAGGTACTGTTGTTTTTCCATAATGCAAGAAACCTGCATATATTCCTGCAGACTTCATTTGAATATCTTTAAATATAATACAGAATTGTAATATTTGGTGGCAATAATCTGAAAAGTGATAGGCCGTTTATTTTTATTAAACGCCGTTTGAATTCCATTTCGAGACTACTAAGGCATTTGGGACTAACGTCACTTTTCGGCTAATAATAGTATTGATGATGATAGATCGTAGTGTTGATGGTAATTATAATAAAAGAGAAATAAAAAATATTGTGAGAAAATTTATTTTTGGAAAAATATTATCTGTAGCAGTCCAGATTCATTTGCTTCATAAATAAATTTTCAGACAGAAGCCTTCCGTTTAACACCAGCGGGTTTTCCTTTGGCTATTTATAAAATTCTTTGGGTTACATCAGAGAAGAATTTCTATCTACCCACTGAATTCTCGTCTGTTGCTAACGTCCAAAAAGGAGATACCTTCCACATATAGCAACTTTAAATTTAACCAGCCTTTGCCGTCACATGTTCTGTTTAAGAAAGCCCTAATGAAATTTAAAATTGCAGTCAAAGTCGTGGTAAAAGATTTCCAGCTAAGCTCTACCAGCGACGAACCACGAAACATGATTTTGTCTTCACGAGATACAGGCTTTTGAATGCTGTAAAAGTTTGATATACCTCCGCGCATCTCTTCGTCAGAAATGAGTTTACTACAGCTAGAAGATGCAAGATTATCGATCGTGTTGCATGCAAATACGGGTCCTTCGATTATGCAGAAAGGCGAAGTATTTACTATTTCATATGAAAAGAAGGAGATAGAACCAACTTTTTAAATTTGCTCGTTATTTTATTTTCATATAAATGGAAGAAGATACCATGAAAGTATAATTTTTCTGTCCCTAAGAAATGTATATTTGACATTTTGACACTTAACATATGTATTTTCTACTCGTAAATATTTTGCGTTTACCTATCCGATCACATCCGATATGCAAAATTCTCAAAATAGCAGTATTTTGCCCCAGGGTTTATTCTCTTCTGATTGCTGTTAATCGAGCTGGCTGTCTGAAGATACCGCAGTTTCTAGTCTTTAATGGGCATGCTTCTCTTAGGAAAATTCCTGTGCAAGTGTATTTATTCCTATATTCACATAAACCAACAGTGATTTATTTTAATCCACTTATCCTATCGTTTAATATCGTTTAATTTTATCTCCGTATTTCCTGCAAATGTTTAAATTTAGTAATTAATTCACGTTTCATTTTTCATTTGTTGAGAATTTAAAACGTCTTCGAAAAGTAATGATGTAATACAATGGATATTTATTTCAATAAACATAACAAAAATTATCATGGATATTATACACATTGCAAAGTCAATTAATATCGAACAACTTAAGAAAAATAAGGGAAGTATTGACTTGATTCCTCTATGACGTAAATACAAAGTTAAAATCTTGCTCATTAAAAATTAAAAAAGTTGTCTGACCTTTTACTTCCTTGTAAGAAATAACGGAAGTATGGTAATCACGAAAAATTCCGGAAACCATATTTCAACGAAAATATCCAATTTGATTGCTATCGAATGCAATTTAAGGATGTTGTAAGGTATTTCTCCCACCTTCTTCGCATGCCTTCGCAGTGTAGTGGTCTGCATGCTCGACGCGTAACCGAGAGCTCCGTGGTTCGATTCCCGGCGAAGGCTTTGCTCATTTTTCATGTCTCCTGCTTCGAGATAACCTAATGTCTCTACACTGGCGCCCGAACTAAAAAGGTGGTGGATGATGATTCTCCACCACCATGATTTGGCGATTGGGTCCCCAAAACCCCAGTCGCCTTTTAAAAGGGGGAGTATATAAGGTATTTCTCCCACCTTCTTCGCATGCCTTCGTGGTGTAGTGGTCTGCATGCTCGACGCGTAACCGAGAGGTCCGTGGTTCGATTCCCGGCGAAGGCGTTGTTCATTTTTCATGTCTCCTGCTTCGAGATAACCTAATGTCTCTACAATGTTTTTTGTGACATGTGTACGTAAGGACAGAATGAAGGATTCTCTTTCCACCAAACGAATTATAAAACTGATTTAAAATGGATTCAGAAGAGATTTTCGTCGCGTCTGTATGTACTTACGGATGTATGTATGTATCTCACAAAGCTCAAAAACGAGTAGCCTCAGGAACGCCCACTAAATTATTCGGCTACCTGAGCTCATTTTTTTATTCTTTTATGTTGGTTGATTTCTTGCTTTAAAAATGATTAATTATGTTGTTCCTATCTTCCGGTCAAGTTTTTTATCCCTTTAGTTAATCTGTATGCAATAGTTGTAGAATTATCAATAATTAAAAAGCTGTTTAAGTGCGGCTAAGTCTAATTTTTGTTTACCATAGCAACCATATATGCTTACATTTTAAATTTAGCAGAATAGTGAACTCAGTTTTTGCGCCTTTGGTGTCTTCTTGCCGAGTGGGACCAAAATAAAACTCATTTTTGTGCACTGAAAAATCTGCCTTTTTGCCTGCTGGCCGAATTGCTTGTTTTTGAGTAGAAACTCTAATTCTAATTTTTTTATTGTTTCAACTATAATTGGTGTTTTATGTTTTTCTGTATTTTTCAATTTTTAATGAAGATAGATTCAGGTTTTATGCATTTTTGCCTCGTCGCGAACTGAGAACAGAATTGAATAAAAATATATCTCTAATGAAATTCGAAGAAACAAGTGTTTCCTATTATCAGAAAATATTGTCGCCTGTCTGTCTCGAACAGAGGAGAATGTTTACGAGTAGCGAATGCGCATTAGGTAACCGGCGCTCTGAATTGTCTGTGAAAAACTGCTTCTTTTTTTGTTTAATTTCTTTTTTACAACATTTCAGATTTATTATAGTATTTGAACAGAACATAGCGCAACGATTAGATAATTAAAAAATTATCTGATATAATTTTTATGCATCCTGAGTTATAAAATGAATGAGATGTAAGGCTGTTAAGTGAACCTAGCGCCAGAGTGTCTCTATGGTAAAAAATACAGGTAATTTTAAAGAGTGCATTTATTCTATTGTGGTTTATACGCTATCAACGAAATAGATTTATTTCAATTCAAAAGTTTAAATGAAATGCAGGAAAAATGCATAAAATATAATATTCCGTACAAGGAAGTCATATGGTGTACACATCAGCTTTTTTAATTAGTTTCAAAATCCAATAGCATGTTATACAATATCCGCGAAGGTGCCTTTAATCTCAATGAGATGGCAGACTCTCAACTCAGAATTTCCTCAACTGGTATTAGCTATATGGAGATCAAAAAGAAATTCACAAAACTTTGCCTGTGTTAGTAATTTCATACGGTTAGAGGAAGAATCATGACTGTTTAAAATAGTGATTATTAAACATTTCTAGGTATAGTTTTTAACAACACTTACAGAATATTAACATTATAACGTCAACACACTTTTCTGAAAATGTTACAATTAAATATGGTGGTGTTTTTAAATTCTTATATGAAGACTCTCCCCGATTACTGTTGTTGAAAGGAATTTCATAAGATGTATGTTATAAAAATTTATGTCCAATTTTGAAGAATATAATATAATCCGCAAACGTAATATAATGTCCAATGTAATGTGCAAACAAAATTTGCACATTATATTGAATTTCTGAAAACCAAATGGACAGATTTGAATGAAGTTTAGTATGAATATATGTACGTACATTTATAATAGAGAAATGTATCATTCAAAAGTCATCTTATGTACGCATGATTATCAGTAAAGCTAATATTTCAGGGATAACCAAAATTCATGCTGTGATATTGAACTGAAAATGATTCTAATATGATGCATAGTCCCCTCTCACAGCTGGACAGTTCGCGCAACGTGACAGCATAGTGGACAGGAGGCTGAGAAGGAGACCCTGTGGTAATCGATCCCACTGTTGCAACAAGGCAATTTTCGACTCCGAAATGGTTCTCGAAGGGGGATGGTGAGATGACATTGCCTCCCAAGAGCATCTAGGACATCCGTATATAAGAATAATATCCGTACGGAGAATATCCTCACTTTACATGTAATCTGAGCCCTACGGTAACTATACATTAATGGGAAACCAGGAACAACTGCACCCCTGAAAATTCGAAAAAGCGCTCAAGGATCTCCTCTCTATACCTTTCTAGTAATTAGAAAGCCTATGAAAAACACATGCAGGAATATGCGGCCGCCGTACATAATGCCTGCCCAGACTATTACACCTCCATCACCGTAATGATCACTATATTGAAAGAGGGGTGGTATCGTGTTCCAGGCTGTCTACAGATACAGGTACGCCTAGAATTAATATCCAGGCTGAATCTCGATGCATTTCTACAAAGCACGGTGCTCCATTGAAGTCTGGTTCAAGACGCATGTCATGTCGGCTGCACAATAACTAAAATGCGTTCACTTCTGTGCTTCAGTGAGCGTGACGCAAATAGCAGGTCTTCTGCCACACAGTCCTTTGTCGCGAAGCTTTTGGTTAACTTAAGACAGTAAAACTCAGGTTCTAGTGGCAGTGCACAGCTCACGCGTGAATTGTGAAGCTGTAGCAGACGTGTGTCACCGCGCTGAAAGTGGGAAATAACGATCCTTATTCTTCGTACTGCATCTTGGTCGACCTTGATCAAGTCTTCTCAATATGGATCCAGCGTCCTGAAACTATTTACACAAATTGTAGATGACACTAGGCGTTACCCCGAGCTGTGTGGCCACCTGCGCTTATGATTGCCCTGCCTCGAATCTGCCGACAATTCTCTATTTCAATTCGTCATCAATACGTTCATGGCTACTCATTTTATCTGACAGATTATAAAACTTGTTTTGAAGAAGTACAAACGCACAGATCACCCAAATTCCCTAGAACGCTTGTAAAATCAACTCCACAACCACAACTGCTGAGATATGCACATATACCCTCTGATATTAGTTTCTGAATATTTACATAACTCTTCGCCGTTCTTAGAAGCTTTGGTTCAATACGTTTTGTAAAAATAGTTATGTAGGATGACATCGCTCATAATAATCAGATGGTTCTGCAAGCAGTATGTAAGAATTCACGTTTTTGCTGATGATAGAATTCAGACGATTTCGCCATTAAGAAGATGATTCGATTAAGCTGAAAGACGGCTGCATGTAAAAGACGATAATTTCTCTACATATGTAAATAATATCCACCTATTTCCATCTAGAATAGTAATCATTTCATAGGTTGTAATAACTATTCATGTTTTCATTCAATATTCACGTTATTTGTAAATCGGACTAGTTTATTAGTCCCTAGAGTCTGAAGTAAATCCACAGACTTCAAGATAAGTAGGTACCGATCCCATAGATATAATTTGCAAATTCCTTTGATTTTTCATACCAGCGTACATTAACGTTTTTTCGAAATGCTTGCGTAAAGCTAAATTCGAATATTATGCAATTCTGTAGAAAGAACAAATAAAATGTAAGTATGTCAGGGAAAAGTAGAAACTCAGACCAGCTTTTCTTTCTAACTTGCCATAGAAATTTATGGAAATTTAGGTGTCTGTTCTGATCAACATATGTCGTTTCTCGAACAAAACCTGTGACTCAACTTATCGAATAGTTGAAAAAAGTAAAGAAGGGCACTGCTTTGCAAATTTATTTTTCCTTTTCTTGTGTTTCTTTTTGATGCTAGTAAAAAAGGATAATAAAATCACATGGGGATATGAATTTGAAAAATCAGGTTTTGAAGAAAGTGACGTGGAGGAAGCAACATAATGCGTCAACATCAGGAAGACAGATCCCGGATGGAAAACTTAATCAAGTTTTATTCGCTTTTTCTTTCAGCTACGAAGGGCGCGGAAAAATGTCCCCCTCTATGTGAACGAACGATACATGTATGTTGTCAGAGTTAAATATTCGAATGATATGGTACAGTTTTCACATCTCAAAAATTACTTTTACTCACATGAACACTTGACAAATGAACATAATGTGAATGATATTCAGTTTACTATTAGTCTATTAAAATTGGCAATTAATTTAGCAAATATAACTCAGTGTTTCTGCAGCATTTCGAATAACTATTTAGCGCAATAATTTGTAAAGGTCTACCTATCTCTCGCAGCTCCAGCAATGAAGGATTTAATCATTGACTTAAATACATACTTCAAAGAAAGATTTGCCTCTTTCTACCGAAAACATCGCGCATACGAACGCGGCGGAAATACAATGCAATGCGAAAACGGGGTCTTTATAAAATATCAGGGAAGAAAAGAAAGCAACGAGAAAACGTCTCAGATCTAAAAACTCGTGGTATAAAACATCGTTATCCCAAAGAAAGCATTTTAAAAACGTCACAATTTTAAAACATCGTCGTAGAAAATATCGTAGTAAGTATAAAGCAGCTACAAACTATGGCATGAGATAACATTGCAGATATGTGTTTTTTAGGCTTTATAAACTGCAAATGCATATTTGCATAACCATTTGTGAGCGCAAGAAGGCATGAGGAATGTTTTTGCCTTTATATTTCATATTTATTAATTAATTAATATTTTTTTACTAAAAACGCAAGAAGGAAATTAACATTAAAAATCTGAAAATTAGTTGAAAACTAATGCAGCCTATAGCAGTTAACAACATTTTGAAATTCGTCTACTTAATTATTAGAAATCATTTTTTAATTATTTTCTTTTATGAAGTAGTACTGGCAATATTTCATAAAATATATAGCCTAAAAATTGTTAGAAAAGGAAGGTGAGAAACTGCTTCGGATTACGAATGTTAAAATTTTAAAATTAATTATGAAACTCTAAAAGTAAGTTTAAGTAAAGTTTCTTCCAGTTCGCTAACCTGATATTGTTTAAACAAAATTTAAATTGTCCTTTGTTTCAGCTTATTTGTATTTTTAAAGTGTAATTAACATTTTCATGCACAGCGTGCAGTTGATCACTTGGGTGTTGATTCGAAACATGTAAAGGGGTAGATACGCTCTATAATATTAAAAGTGATGCGACAAGATGGAGTTACCCGAATGGGATGAAAATAGGTATAATGTAGATGTATTTACTGAAGACAAAACGCTAACAGCAGGATGGGAATTGAATGTTTTATTCAGGAAATGCAGCCACAAGAGCACAGAAAATTAATAATGTGTTCCATTTCACCCTGATGCAAGCTGTTATTCAGCTGGGCATCGACTCGTAGAGTTGGCGGATGGCTTCTCGCGAAGTTGCTTGCTATACGCGTTTCAAATGGAGAGTTAGATAAGTGTGATAGACGCCTGTTTATCAAAATCCAAACTTTGTTGTACTGGGGAGATATCTGGCGATCGCGTGCTTTCAGTGAAGTGTTGGAGATGCACGAACACAAGTAGCAAAAATGCCATGTGAAGCAGGCATTATCCTGTTCAAATGCAAGCCGAATCAGAACTGAAACTTAGTGAAAGGACATCACTACTAGAATTTCGATGACGTACTGCCTTACTGGTAAGGGCATCACAAATGACCGGATTCCGGTTATAAAATTAATTGATGCCACACACTATAATTCCTGTAGGGCTGGTTGTAAGACTGTGTCGGATTACACTGCTGTCCTGGACCTCTCCAGATACATTTTTACTAGTCATCGGGGCTCAATTCGAAGCGGGATTCATAGCTAAAGACAATTCTACTCCAGTCCATGAGATCTAAGGTAGAATGCGCTCGGTACATTTGCATACCTAGCCGTGTGCAGCGGTGAGAGGCAGTTAGCATGACAATAAAATACAGGTTTAATTTCTATAAAGGCAATCACCTTTGAAGATGCTATGCTTCTGGTGCTCAATTGTAATAACGTATCTTCTGTTTTGCGTCCTAAAACTAGAAAAATCACCATAAAAGAAGATCAAAGAAAAGATACTGAGGTACGCAAAATTTGCTAAATAATTGTCCAATTATTTTATGTTATCTTATTTCATCTTAAGTTTGCTTTTTAATAGGAAAGGATATTTTCCTCAAGTGATTAATTAGTAATATTTAAACGATATGCTTCTATTAACTACTTAATGCTCTATATTGATTTTTTTAAATTTAATGGTATTTTAATTACCCCTCTACTTAATATCCAAGACAGAAATATTTTTTCTGACTAACTAAAAGCATTTTATGTACTGCATATACGAGTTTTAAAGTAAATATGTAAAGAAACAATTTTATGGAAAAAGATTAAGAAAAATTATATAATGGCATTTGAAAAACTAAAGACATTTCTAAATTTCGCTGCAAAGATTTGGCATTCTCGGTTACCGTGCTCACTCATACTCTAAAATTACTTTTTTTACCCTATTTCAAGGAGAGACTTTAAAATCTTGGCTTCCTACCGTTGTTCTGGCATTTCTCAAAAATGAATCAGAGGAGTGGAATATGTTTACCAAATGCTTTGAATTTCTTGGAAATCGCTACAGTTTCCCTAAATTCTTGTGCAATGTAGTATAATAAACCTAAACGAAGACCGATAGCCTCTGTGAAAATGTTTCGTTTTTCAAGGCATTTCCTGCCAGTTTTGGGGAGTCCTTTGTATCCCTCTAGTTCCCTATATCTCTATTCCTACATCCCTTCGGGATTCATAGCTGACGACAATTCTAATATGTGGAAATGGAATATGTTTGTGGATCATTAGTAAAAGGAATTTGACTAGTGCACAAAAGAGTGAAAGAATAAATTCTGTAAGGTGACATTTCAGAGGTAGAAATCTTGGAAGGGGAGATCCATCGCAAGATAATTTTTAGGGGATTTCAACGCGGACATGGAAACATCAGGAAGTACGGAAAGATGAAACTCGACCCTAGACGAGAAATGCAATGTTGACGAGAAACATATTTGATTTTGGTATCAGCTGTTCCATTACATAGCTTTTCTTGATTTTAGAATTGCAGTTCCTTTACCTTTTTCTTTTTGACGATACCTTCCTTACGATTCAAGCTCCACGAGAAATTTTGACAATGAGCCTTAGCGTCTAGTATCAAACCACTATAGGCATTGTGTTTTTGGGTTCAAATTTCCAAGAATTTGGATTTTCATCGCCACAGAAGATGAAGTACCCAGGTTTTATTTTATATAAGGAATTTCGCTTCAAGACTATTTAAATGCATGTTACTGGAAGGCTATTTCTAAACGTAACTCAATCAATGTGCAGAAATTTATTACAGAAAATTTATTCTTTCACTCTTTTGCGCACTAGTCAAATTCATTTTACTAATGGTAAAGAGTTTTGTAATTTCCAGTGAGGATTTAAGAGCTTTGTAAAAATTATTCTCAGAGTCATAATTTTTTACACATAAAGTGGTAATATTGAAGAGTGGCCACCTCTCAGTAAAAATTTCAGGTATCTTAAAGAGAATTTTTTTTTCCTTTTTTTCGTAATAAGAGACGCCTGTCACAAATCACGTGTGGTCCAGTTTAATGCCTTCTTTGTTGCGCAGTTGTAATAAGCAGCTTTTAATGAATGTGTTTATCTGCTAGACAGATGTGTCTTCATTTACCTTGTTAATAACACACCTATATTTCCATTAGACAAACTTATAGATCATCCCATTACACACAATGCTCTGCGTCTTACGATTGCGAGTAATTTTCTTGCTAAATAACACCAACTTCAAAGATATTTATACGTAATTTATTTAAGCTCATTGTGATTTCATGCTATACACTCATGTCCATAAATTAACGATAATTCAAAGTCACGCGGAAATCGAACTCTAAAATAAATATATCACCTGTAAAATCACTACACACATGCACAAGAATCATATACAAATTTCAGAAAGTAACCAGATGACACCGATGGTACGTCACAATGACGAGAGTGTAAGAGAGTGATATATAAGGAATACAGGCAAAGAAGTAAAATTGTTCGCAGGCGCTTTATAAGCATTTCAGTGCAATAACCGAATAGTTATGACACAAAGGACGCATTTGGATGATTTTTTACGTGGTAGAATTATCGGCCGTCTGGAACGTGGGCGTACTCAACTGGAAGTATCAGACGAAGTTCGAATTGCCCAGAGTGTCATCTCCAGGCTTTGGCAACAATTCCAAGATGATGGTAACAAGCACAGGTCGCCCCAGAGTTACAACGCCGAATGAGGACCGGTATTTGGCAGTTACTGCCAAAAGAAACAGGCGGAGCACAACCTCAGACCTGTCTCGTCAGCTGTCTTCAGCCACTGGTACGACAATTTCAAGGCAGACTATGTGCAGACGCTTAGGGCAGATGGGTCTATATGCTCGTAGACCTGTCAGATGCGTTCCACTTACTGCAACTCACTGTAGCCTGCGGTTAGCCTGGAGTAGAGAGCATGTATTGTGGACACCGCAACAGTGGGCTTGTCTGATGTTTTCCGACGAGTCCATGTTTAGCTTGCAGTCTGATTCACGCCGGACTTTCATACGAGAGCTCCAGGTACCCGTTACCACCAAGAAAACATCATTGAACGACACCGTTACGGTGATGCAGGAGTGCTCGTTTAGGGTGGAATTATTCTGGCTTCCAGAACTGACCTGCATGTTCAAATTGGAACCATGACAAGCCAAATCTATCGGGACGTCATTCTGGAACAACATGTACGTTTGTTTCGGGGCGCCATGGGCGCACAATTTGTGTTTATGGATGACAACGCCCGTCCTCACCGTGCAAACATCGTAAGCGAATGCCTTCAATCGGAGGATATCACCCGTATGGACTGGCCAGCATTCTCACCGGACTTGAACTCAGTAGAGCACGTGTGGGACATGCTTGGCCGACAAGTTGAAGCCCGTCAACCTCCTCCTACATGTCTACCGGAATTTTGGAGAGCATTGATTTTTGAGTGGTGTAATATCCCCCAAGATCAGATCGATCATTTGATACTCAGCATGCCTAGGCGTTGTACGGACTGTATTGCATCGTCTGGGAGACATACAATGTATTAACAATCATACCAAGCATTAATATTGGTTTTTTGTAAATAGATGTTTTTGTAATTTGCTCCAGGGAGAAAAAATCGCTAATTTTTTTAATAATATCAAACATATAGCATCTTTTTTTGCTCTTTACCTTTTGTTTAATAAATAAGCTTTACAAATAAGTCAAATTTGTTTTGCTTCTAACTCTTCCTTTGCCTGATTTTACATATCCTTAATTTATGGACATGAGTGTATATAAGTTATCTTATTTTTCTTTGTGTGGTGAGCAAGATGAAAAGGATTTTTTTTTCCGAATGAAAGTACTCAGAGCCATCTGCAGCTCGAGCTAACATCTGGAATGCTACCAGATTTCGTAGAAGTCTAATGATGACATGGATAAAAAGATTTCGTGATAATGAAATTAGTTCCAAAATTTACCAATAAAGGTAAGTATGGCGCTATTATAGTGTACACAACTGAGGTTTACACATATAAATATCAAAGAAGAAAGTTCAGTCCAACACCACTTTAGTGCAGCAAATAAACTGTTTCAAATGTTTATACGGTTGGTATTTCAATGCACAAAAGCATTTTATTTAGTGAAAGTACTTTCCTGCAACGGCAGAGACCTGTTTCAATGTAACCACGTTTCTCGTGGACCACACATTGCGTCTTGTACTCAACATTCTCCATGACCGAGCGTAATAAGTCACCAAGAATACTCAGACTGGTTGTCTTTAAAAGAAGTCAAGATCTGAGCACCACAGAAATAGACCTTGGACTTCAAATTGCACCATAGGAAAATGCGACATTTGATCCGAGGAGGAAGGTGGCCATGAAAGTGGGTAAAAATGACTTACAATTCTTTCTTCTTTAAAGTGGTCAGCCACTTTATAAATTATCTGATGTGCAAAGGGTACTTCTTCCGGCATAAAAGTTACCTGATCCAGGAATTGAATCTTCTGAAGTGTTGAAATGGCAAAATTAATCAGCTTATCATTAGACCTTTGCATGGTAATGATACATGGCAGTGGGCCTGTTTGCATAATTTCCTTAAAAATAATGATGAAATTTGCTCTGAAGCCATATCAAACAGTGTCTTTTGGAAATTGGTTTTCAGAACTGCATGGAGTTTTTCGAATGCTTGCCGAAATTCAAGAATTCTGAGTGTTAACAGTCCAATTTAGCTGAAAATGACCACATCTAACCGCAAAATTCTCCACGGCCAAGCATCGTCGACTTTCACCCTGCAAGAAATGTCAGAGTATATGCCATCCGTTTGTGTTTAGTTTCCTCATTCGGTATCTTGTATTACCTAGCAGTGGCCCAATGGTGCCGTCAATGATTACAGTCTCGCATAAGTAACTGTCTGTTCTGACACCGGTTTCCCCCCTCTGCCAGACTAAGAATCTTGGCTAAGAATCCATTCCGTCAAATTTTGAATCATGCCTTTCAATAAATTAATTGACAGAGGGCTTTCACGCATGTTGTAACGACTTGTAAGTTCACGAAATAGGCGGCTGTCACGTTTCATTGGTGAAGATAAAGCAATTTCACACGTAACGCGCGATGAGGTACAGTGAGACGTATGTTGGATCACCTATCATTTGGATGTAACCGTGCATATGCATTTTAAAATTTTAACTGCTCTTTATGCACTATTTCAGCTGCTTAAATTATAACAGAGTTATACGTTTCCATATCGGCGAATTTCGGAATTTTTTTTCACGATATCTATTTTCCCATGTCGTCATTAGTCTCCCTTGAAAATTGGTGGCATTTCAGCTGATAGATCAAGATACACATAGCTTTGAATGGTTTCAGTTTAAAAACAAACTCTCTGTATGTTTAATTTCAGTAACAACATCAAATAATTTGTTGCCATGAAATGCATAAAACAACTGGGGAAATTGCACCATATTTATTTAAGCATTTAAATTTTAATATCAGGCATACTTCTGGTTAGATTTTCCTTGGATGTGAATGAGATAGGCGTATATAAAAGCAGATTTCTTGAAAGCTAAAGAGAGTTTCTGCAGCGATGCTGACTGTTGTGATATTTTCTTACCCAGCTCTGCGAGTTACGTTATGCGGCTTTAGCCTTGTTTGCTAACTGAATTTTTTTCGTGTTTAGTTAGAATTGAGCCAACGGATATTTGGTTCTCAATTTGTAAATATACAGCATTAATTTACTTTTAATTTAAATATCTATCCTATGTTACCTAGGTATGCCATAAGCAGCGGAAGTTAATATGTAAGCACAAGCCGTGAAAGTTAAATGTATATAAGAAGTCTTAACCTTTTTTTTCTCAGTAATCATTTGCACAGATGGAACAATAAGATGCCTGGCAGTCTCAGAGGGACAAAGTGTTAAGTTAACCAAGAACTAAATCCCTGCAAATCTGCTCAGCATGAGCACAATGAAATTGTTTGAGGATGGTCAGTGATATAAGAATGATCAATTCATTCTTATATCACTGACCATCATATTGGAAATGTCGTACTTCTAGTGTCCTTTGATTTTGTCATTGCGGGACCATTTAGAAATGTAATATCTATTTTCGTTAAAGCAGCCAGAACTGAAAGGTGATTCGGTATAAAGAAAGAGAAAGAACTTATTATAGTTTTGAACTATCCTCAAATGTAAATGATGTAAACGGGATGTATTGAAAATGGTAAGGCTGCAAGAAAGAAAACGTAAGAAAAACAAACAAAAAATTGTCGAAGATCAATAGACTAGGAAGATAAGTAACAGCGATTCAAACATGTTCCTCCGAGGCGTCATCCTCTCTCTTTAGAAGCTTCTACAGCTGGCCTACGGAGCATAATATCAGTCAAACATCCCTTAATATTAAGAATACATAATAAATGTTATAAATGCATATGCTAGGGCTTTTGTTCATGGAAAAACCGACAAATGTCAGAAGTTAATATCGGAGTCTAATTTCAAATAATGGCTGGTTGAATGTTTTACAAAAGAGGAATTTTGTGATTTTTTTTGAAGAAACGGACAATCTCATGGCGACGCAAAGATATTGTCATGTACCATTTAGATACAAATTGGCCTATATTTACAGACCTTTCGCAGATTGCGTCAAGAATTGAAAGCCACTGGCTATGTGTAGGAGAAGGCTAGAAAGGCGCCCATTAAGTGTCCGCACAGCTGAAAATGGCAACGATAGTAATTCACTTAAAACAGAACATACGTGCAGAAGTGATTTCCTTGATTTCTTCTATGAGATGTTTTATTGCTCGCGTAATATCATGATATATGATTGAATTAGACATATGATGGAACATTGATTTCTTGAACTTTACGAAGGTGGAAGTGGGAGCAGTATATTAATTCATATGTTCCATTTCCCCTGGAAATTTTGAAAAATGAGGTATTCGCAAGAAGTCTTGCAATTACAGCCCAGAGTAACTCAAGGTTCTTTATGTGCAGGGCAGTCTCCGAAAATAGGAAACGTAGGGTTGTATCACATGCAAAGGTACGCTTGGGAAACGTTGTAAAACAAAATGATGTACACATTCAACACATTAATTTAACTCTAATTCACTGAACTCACTTTCCATGTTCAGACAGTTAACTATGCATTCCTTTTGCAATATTATGATGATAAAAAATGTCTAATAAACAAAACAAAGAGTATGACAGTTTGCGCGCCGCCCTTAACTTCCCGGGGAATGGAAAGTGTCGAATCGATTTACGATAAAAGTTACTGAAGCATTAGGCATTTGCTTATTATTCTAGACATCTGTTTGTTTAGGCACTCGAATAATGTGTGTTATGTATACAATATTACACACTGATTATACTTTTTATATGCTATCGGTACGTAACGTTAACGTGTAGCATGCTTACTGAACAATTAGTAGTGGCAGATAAAAATGTAATTGTTACTCACTTTTTTATATCATTGCGTTAAAGCTAGCGGCAATTGATCGTGACATTGAAAGTATGCTAAGCTAGATCTTTATATTAAGTCAAATCATGCGAAGAATTTTTAGCATAGGGATAGAACGATCATTGTGTGCAAACAGAGTAACTTTTCTGCAAGAATGACTCATTGCAGGGCATTAGTTCTCGATCACGAAGGCCACATTTCGATTTCCTGCTATATATGAGTAAGATAATGCAAACTCGACAATGCACTAGCGGTTAAGTGAACAGGCTACTGCCTTGTAGATATTCTGATGGTCTTTGGACTTGCGCAATTTGCGTCATGTTGTGTACTTAATAGATATTATATAGAGCTTATTAAATGTCTGCTGCGGTATCCAGATTACACAGCAACGTTATGAATAGCCATAAGATATTCCTGGTTTGTTATTGAATCACAAACAATTAATACTAAGACTTTTATTCAGTAGCGTGCTCAGCTGCGGTAGTTATCCAGACATATGACGGAATTTTTTTAAATTTTGGTAAATGTTACCAAATTTAGATGGAAATTGCTTGTATAATTTTACTAAAGAATACAAGGCTACCTCCTCAGTTTGCTTCAATTTTGGCTGAAAGCACTGTAAGGGATGGAATTCGAAGGCTTATTATCCCTTTACATTTATTCTCTTGCAGAATTTCTATATCGGCATATTTTAAGTGTGTTAATTTTACAAATTTTACTTAGATCACAAATTTTGAAATGGGAAATACTTCGCTAGCAGCCTGTATTAGTTACAGTACCAAACGATATGGATGCTTCAAATTTATAAATGAATATATGTAAAATGACAAAATTATTTATTCTAATTTAACAATGATTAGCAATGAGTTTCATAGTTGGTTTTTTTTCTACTACTGCTTACTAATACATGATGATACTAAATTAAAATAACATTTCTGAAATATTTTTCTTACTATTTAAAAAGTGGAAGAAATAAAAGTTAAGTATTATAAAAGAAATAGACACTTTGATCACAGTCTCTTTCGATTTTTAAAAGCCTGAGTAAAAGGGGAAAAGGTAACATAAAATATTTTTCTTCGCATAAGCAAAATTCGGCAGTAAAAAGGTATTTTACTTTTTGATATATTATGAAAAGAAATTGTTGAACACTCGAGAAAGTTTTCAAAAAAGTTCATAGATTTCTTCTTCGAATTCAATTTCAAAGGCTTAACCCAAGTTTTCAGAATATGTGGATGTCCGCTTCAGTACAAATGTCCAAATAAATTCGGAATATCTTACTGCGAAAGTAGGAATTATGAAATGCAAATTTGCATTGTTTCAATCAGAAAGTTGATTTTTGAAGTGAAATTCTAAATAATTTGCAAAATTTATCGAATTGTTGGTATTTTAATAAGATTTGTTGATTAAGATTTTGGAAATATTCCTTTTCATAAGTAATATTCTTTACAAAAGGGAATAGTATCTCGTAAGCATGAATCGTTATTGTAGTAAGAATTAATTACATCGTTTACTTATTTCATAAACAGATGAAAATTTGACTCACATTTCATATTTTTATTATTCATTTTCAATGTAAAATAACTATTCATTTTAATTACGATGCGTTAAAATGAACAGTTTATTTAATTTATTCAGTTCCAAAATGTTTCGGCTGAAATGCTTTTCATGTGTTTCACAACAGCTTTTAAGCTGCAAATATTTCATAAATTTTATTATTTTTTCTTTAAAATCATAAAATGAATTTGTCACTAATTCATGGAATTTAATTTGACTTCCTTTACATTAAATCTTATTTCGCTGATTTTAATTTTAATTTCTGAATTTTACTTGTAATGGGAAAAACTATTCTTCCCTCATTCTTACATTAGAGATTTATTATTTCAAATTTGTTGGAAAAAAAGATTTTTCTTTCCCATCACTTCTAGCCTTTAAATAATACTTTAAGAAATTCAATTTTTGAGAGATAGTTGTAAAACAACACTTAATAAAGGTGGCCCAAACAGGGACACGAAGCATCAGATGATTCTTTATCATTTTATTATACAGCTTTATGTATACATATATACACCTGTCCTATTATATGGTAGAACAATCTTCAACCATTATAAGTTTGAACAACTGCCTAAAAAGAACCAATCCGAGCGGTTCCCCTTTCATTTTTATATTACGTGCATTCGACTGCAAAGTAGCGTTATCTACATTTTCTATTTTCAACAGCAGGGCTTCAAATAAAATCAGAAAATCTCACTAGATTAGAAACAGTAACTTAACGTTTTAGAACTGCATAAAAATGTCATAAAGGAAGATAATTCTTCATCTCAGCTGCTAAACGTAAGTTTTGTTTTTCTACGATACCACATAGGTTTTAAAAAAACTGGAACTCCTAAAAAATCTAAATTAATTACTTAGATGGCATGCAAACATTTTTCGCTGCCTTTCGTTATTATAAACCAGCAATTTCCTTTTTTTCTACATACGTTAAATGGATAAAAATTATTGCTATTGATATGAGATCTTTCACAATTTTAGAAAGATTATAATGACAGATATTAAATATTAAGATATACAGGATAAGTCAGCTGAAGCCTTAAACCTGCTTTTTTTAAACAACGATTCTGGTTTACTTTGAAGATGGGATAAAAGTACATTAACAAAATTCCATTCAACATTCATAACTTTTTGAAAGTTCAGTTATCCAGCTAGCCCTTAAACCTCCTCATGATAACCTGAAAATATTGGTCGAGGGATAAGCCCATATCCTGGCAACATCCAGAATATCCCCCTAACCACCTAAACACGTCCTCTTGAGTGCTTAATATCACATCCCAGTACATTCCCCTGCCATCTTCAATAGAATCCATCGACAGAACACGGGTTTTTATTAAAGTCCTATCTACCATATCCTCATTGCGTTAGAGAATATCTCCTTAACCTACCAAGCACGTCTTCCAAATGTTCAGTTGCACTTCCCAGTATATCCCCAAGACATCTTAGGTTCCTTCGATAGTGAGAAGACAAGTGAGGACTTAAAGATCTATTTTTCACCTACGAGAGATGTTCCCAGATCCTCCATCTAAGGTCATTATGGAAAAATAAGGGGATACTCACAGCGTAGTTTTTACATTTTTAAACATGGTTTTCATTTTATTTAATAATTCGTAAACAGATCTAAAAATGTGTAAGGAACGTACAATGAATCTTCAGTATCAAATGTGATACATAATTTTTTTTTATTTTTAAAGTTATGATTCAAAATATTAAAAATCCTAGGATGACTACTAAACAGCCATTAACACCCAAATTATTCATTCTGTTTTCTTTCGTATTATCAGCTTTCAGTTTTCAGTTAATATGTATGCATAATTAAAAAGTGATTTGATATTTTTAGAGATCAAATCAGTCATTTTTCTCTGAACCCCGTAAGTCAATTAATCGCTTCACGATTGAATTGTCCTGGAAATTTTGGCAAAACGGTTTTTTATGGTTACCTAAGATTTTAGCTACAGAATGAACCATACGAATGAATATTTTTATTACATTAAAATACTACAAAGCTTTGCTAAACTTTACCAGTAGTTAAAAAAAGTATTCCAGTCCTTCTTTGTCCATAACATATGGCATAATTATTGGTAATTGTGAAAGTTATAAATATCTTAAATATTTTATCATAGAAATTTTATTCTCGATAATTGAATTGCTAAAAGACTACAAATTCTCTGTGTTATTAAAAAGACAATTAAGTATATAAAAACCTTTAAAATGAAATTTTATCTGCTATTTCCTTGATTTATACTCCCTCCCCCCACAAAATCTGTGTGTCTTTTGAAAGAAAATTGATTGAGGTCTATTAATATTAGTTTACGGAAGATTTAATGAAACATTTCAATTGAAATCAGTACCACATTAAGCTTGAGTTCTTAATTTCATAACTGTTAATTTTAGAAATCTTGCATCTAATAAATGTTATTTTACTTAGCATTTTATGGGAAAAGTAGCAATTAATTTCGAAGCGAAATTTAACAACAGCTATTATTATTATACCAGTATGCATATCCAATGTGTGAAATTATAGAATTTAAATATAAACTCTTTATTACTCAGAAAGACTCTAAATTAAATCCCATTATATATTTTTCCTGGAGGCATTAACGTATTTTATTCTGATATTAGCACTATCAACATTTCTAAATGTATTCAATCCGGTCTTTCTGCTTATAATGTATTCCATAATATTTCTCCTGTCAAAAGTCATTAATTCAGTTTATTTCGAATTACTGTATTAAATTGTTCTTGCCCTCAACAACGTTTCGTTTACTTTTCTGTCTGATATGAAAAGAGAAATCACAATATGTAATCTAATGCTGAGAACCGTATTACCACTTTCGTCTTTGACCACATATTAGTAACAGTTTATAAACTGTTTTAATAACAGTTTATAAATGGAAAGAGCAATTCCTTCGAAAGTTTCCATTTTCCCCCTGGGTAGATGAATGATGAGGATAATGAAATATTAGTTTTAGTTTAGATTTCCCCAGGAATATATACAGGTTTCAGTGCAGAGGTATAATACTCATTAATAACAGTTATATCAATTAAATAATTTTGATTCCAACTCTTGTTCAATCAATGTGTGGCCAGCTGAAAAGCCAATTTTGAGCAAAATCATTTTATAAATATTTTAAATACCATGTACATAATATATAAAAACAAAGTTTTTCGAAAAACCTGAGTCTGCATATTAAAATAACCTTATTTACAGAAAGGGATACTGTAAATTAAGCCAACAAATGCTAAAACGTTTTACATTTTATTTACTTAATTCTTCTTATATTACTTGCGAAAAGATATCAATTTTTCATACTTTAGTTTCACTCATGGAGCCTTAATTTTAAAAACATTAATACAAATTTTAAAAAATTATTACATATTTTTATATTTCCATATATATTCCAATTTTTATATTTCCTTAACATTTTTATATTTCTACATATTATTCTAATTCATTTCATGAACATATTTGACCTACTTGACAAAATTAAAGTAAACAAGAATGTATAATTCTGAATATCTGAATATATACTTTTGTGCATTATAATTTCAGAAACACTTTCCAAATAGGTCAGTAAATCTGTTTTAACAAATTCTAGAAAATGTTAGTAAAAACCTTAACAACTCCTTAACATGACACATTTCTGTAACTCATTTATTTTGCAGGAAATGTAAAATCTATTGAAAATTACATTATGATTCAGCTTAATTTCATTTCGAATCAGGCACCAAAAAATAAAATTTTCAAAATTTGATTTGAAAAAATAATTTTTTGCGAATAAAAATTCCCACATTTTGTAATGAATGCGAGCTATTTAATTTTAAACTAAAAAATGACACATGTAAAACGTTCTGAATGATGACGTGCGATTTTTTCACAGCCTTTCACATGTCACTTAACTTAGAAATAATTCACAATTACTATATGCAAATATATTTCGTAATTTAATTTAAGCAACCGGTGTGAAGTTAAACACCAGAAGGTAAAAAAAAGGTTTCAAAATTATTTTAATATTTTTAACTATATCCTGAGCGCTAATAGTTTAGTTTATTGAGTGTGATAAAGTATGTATGGGTTGTCTTAATTTAAGGAATACGTTTATAAGAGAAATTGGCTCATATTCATATCACACTCGAAGAAAACAATGAAAACAGCATGCAGCCATCTCCTCCACCAGAGAAAGAATTAGTTCAGCTTCAGCAGTTCTATCGATCAGAAATTGAGAAGTAATTTAAATGTGAATTAATATATGAATAAAAATATGAGATAGATAGGAGAGCAAAATCATAACAAACATAGCAGTCTGTAGCTTTAAAAACTGATTTTTTTTAAATCTAAAAATACGAAAATGTGAATATTTTCTTAATTAAATATTAAATAATAAACCTTATAAAAAGTTTATTATTTATTATTTAAAACGTTGAAATTACAAATTAATGTCAATGACTAATGGTTGCGAAATTAAAGACCGCAGAACGACTTTTATAGGCCCTTGCATAAATTTATTTGCAAATCAATTATTAAAGTCCTCAGTTTGCGCTTTAAAATTTTAGAGAAAATTCGGAACAGATTTCACCAACAAATATTTATTGCTTGTAATATTTTTACGCCCTATAGACTTTATGTGAGTATTAAATTAATTCCGAAGCACTCAAACGCCCCACATTGGTACCTTTGTAAATATATTTTATGCCCGTGGCACCAAGTCAACGAAACAATATTTTTAAAGCACTTGCTTGAAATTTAACACACAACTATTGCTCACTTCTTAGAAAGAAATCTATGCTACACAGGGTCAATTTTGTCAATGTCTATAAGTCTGTAGATGATACTCTTTGCCCTTCCTTTTATCACTGTAAGGCACAGGAGCTTGCATTTCAGTGTCAGGAAAAATGTCAGACGTCCACTTTCATTCTAACGAAAGGCATTTTATTTAAACAATGTTTCCTATTCGTGATAGCAAGCGGGACGAAAAGACACGCGAATGGGAAAAGGTAGTAGAATAGAATGACAATCTTAAGCTTTATTTAGGCACTTGATATACAGAAATATACTATCCAGTTTGCACATCCGATCCTTTTCCCTTTTCCTGTTATGTAAAATAAGTCGAATGGATAGAAGTCAGCTCTGAAAGCTGTTTTCCTAGAAGCTTTTCCTATATGCCTATTTGAATGCCATGCATATGTATCAGAAGTAATGCGAGAAAGTTCTTTCAATACAAAAGCAAAAGCAAATATGTATATATTTTCTATAACTAACACTATATTTCAATAATTGGTTAGTTTTTCATCATTTTATTTTGTTCTCTTCACGTTTATAAATTGAATTAATCCATAATACGTTTAATACCTTAGGTACCTTAAATATGTAGAGACATTAGGATTTTTGAAGCAGAAATTACTAAGAATGTAGAGACATTAGGATTTTTACTTGTGCCGGGACGCGAACCACGGAACTCTCGAATACATGCCGAGCGTGTTGACCACTACACCACGAAGGCATGTTAAGAAAGCGAGAGAAATACCTTATAAGTATAGAATATATTTTATTGCTCAGTCGAAATATATGAGCTAATTATTTTTTCTGTCTTATAGATAATATCGAAAATTCGTCTAATTACCACTTTTCAATACGGTTGAAAATTTAATTTTTTTCCTTCACTTTAAGTTAATACATCTACTGTACGGTGGTTTCTAGTAGAACAAAGGATGAAACTAAAGTTTCAGTGGTTTTAATTGCATGCAGACGAAAGGTTCATTTTTACACACTATCGTAAAATGTGTCTGCATACCATACATTGAAAACAGTTTACATTTTAAACTATCAGAAAGCACTTAAAAGGGATTATTTGGTTATTTCCTATGGCTCATTCGCTTTTATTTTTCGCTAGATGCATCTTTGTTGACGGGCCAACAAGACTAAGTAGATCTCGCTGCGTTACGCTATGCAGAGTTACGGTACTTTAAGGTAAATATCTGTAAATAAAATCGTTTAATCTACTCATCACTGACTGCTCCCATATTATTGTTAAGGATCACAGATTAGAATACACGAAATGTAGTTCTAATAACATGTGGCATCGCAGACAATTTTGCCTTATTCCTAATACTAATCGTTAGAACTGCCTACGAATGAGATGACTGGTTTCTTTTCATAAAAATTCGAATCTACTCCATTCCCTTCTGAGTAATGAAGTGAGTGAAGAAAGTCAGGCAGCCGAATAGCCACTCAGTTTTCTGTCTATTACTGACAGTTGGCAAGCGTGCATGTAAGTTAAAGGCTGTAACCTATAATAGAAAACGTTGCAGACATAAGGAGAAAATTAAGATTCCTGGCATGCAGCAGTGCAATTAGAATCCATAAGTTCAAACTAGCTCTGTTAACCAAATGACGAACTCTCTGGGTGTTTACAGATGGCACGACAAAAATGAATTAATGAGACTCACATCTTCTGTTATCTGCTTGTTTGCTAGAGGAATCAATAAAATATATGGATGAGTGGAGCTATTTTAAGAACTGATTATATCAGCAGTTTGTTTCTTCGGTAACTTAGTCTCGAAGAAAGAAAAAATTTGGAAAAGAAACCATTTCTCATTCTTAAAATGAAACATCCCTTCCAAACACTTAGTAGACAAAAACATAAGAGCCTTGTTTCTTCTATGAAACGTGACATCGATATGTAAACCAGTGGGTTAGGGTTTTTAAAGACACTGAAAAAGAGATATAGAAATAAGCCTCTTTCATCTCTTGTCTTAGCCATGGAGGAAGGATGAGGCATGATTGATGAATTAAAGATAATAGATATGGCGGACGTTATGGGTTGGATATCTGAATACTGGAATGAAATCGAGCATGTAAGTTTCATTCCTTCCTAGAAAAAATTGTTATATCATTCGAGAAATGAGTTCGAAGAAAGCAGAGAAGAGACATCAAATTGAAAAAAATTCCTAGGCTACGAACAAGATGATGATGATGACGTTGGAGAAAGGATGCGGCAGGAGGGAAAACTTTAAGGAACTGCGAACTTTAAGCAGATAGTGAAATGTTTGAGCTAGTGAACGAAAACGAGAATAAAAAGGAAAGCATTAAGAAATGTTATAATTTTCTGTATCATGTATGGTGTTAGAACGTTCATTGGAGTAAAATACAGTAAAGTATTATGAGTCGTGAATACCTAACCCTTTTTCCCATTCAATTTGATATCTTGATCGACTCTACTCATTTACGTTTCTTAAACTAAATTTCAAAACCTAATGCTTATTAACAAAATAGAGCAAACCAAAAGATTTCAGAGGTTAATTCTAATTTCACGGGAGTCAAGCATCTTTTTAATGGCCCGAGAGTTCGGATGAATTATCGTCTCGTCTTCCCTAAAATTTAGCAGAAAAAAATTACAGTAAATAACTACAGTGACAAGAAAGTGTATTTATATTTCTAACTGGAAGTTTCAACTAAAATATTCACAAAATTAAAACACAGTTTAATTTTGTGACACTTATTTACATTTGCGGGATGAAATGACAATAATAAAGGTAAATATTTACAAGCAAAACATAATACACGAATCTAATAGTTCGAGTTCCTAACAAAGATGAGCTCTAAAATGTATCTTTTATTTTCATTCTTTTTTCTGCATCGTATTTTGATTAAGATATTATGAGTCCCAAGTCAGGAAAACAAGTATCATATGATCAAAACTGTCGTAGGGACGACATCTACCTTAATCCCAATCCACGTGCATGTGAGCAAAACTTTCTACAGATATTCCATCACGCTCTCATTTCGAAATAGTCAAGGTTAGTTTGCATAATCAGAATAATCCCAAACAAAGATCATTTATGTCTTAAGTATTTCACTATACATTATCACGGGTACAGTATATTTTATCAGGTGTATATTAATCAGTATATATTATGTATTTCAGTATGTATTAACAGGCATACATTGAGTGAATAAAGACAAAGTAGAAAACTGTTCAATAGATATTCCTGTTGCTCGCTGAAAACAGCAATAAGTGATGCAAATAAAGCAAAATGAATTAAAATATATCATCTGTTGAAAATTCATCCCATATTAAATTCGGAATAAACCATATATGAAGAAACAAAAACCAGACACAGTGGCAAACTGCAAGAAATCGGGGGCAATAAATGTCAAAACAAAAAATGACATAAGAAATTTAAATCCTTCTCTGCGTCGTCATCACAGGGCTGACGCTTAGAAAGAAGTAAATAAATCAGCTTGTTTCTGACACAAGGTCTAAAGCTTAAAATAATCTTAGAAATGTAAGCAAGTAATCAGTCGTTATCATTCCAGCCCCTACAGGCCAACTTAAGCAACGCAAAAGTAGTAAAATAATAGCATCTAAAACATAAGAAAATTTTTAAAAATCACACAAATATTAAAAGTCCAAAAAACAAAACATGCAATTATAAGCAACGTAATACATCAAAAAACGAAAAATTGTAAATTTTAAAACTATGCGTTGGGGGGGGTGTAAAATGAAAACAAATTATAACATCAAATTGATACACAAACAAAGAAACTTAACAATCTAATAATTTTCTGTTTAAGTGAATCGAGTCTAAAAACATATGAAACAGGAGCAATGCAACAAATGAAAATAATAATAATAAATAAATAAAAATATGATCTAAGAAATATAAAATAAAAAAAAATCTGAAGGCTTTTAGATTTTATAATACGCCGAAAGGGGTTTTTTTTTATCGTTTTTTGTGTTATCTTTATTTATTGAATATCATGTTCTTCGCGCTTAAACCATGAAATTCAATTAACAGCAATATCACAAAACATTTAAAAGAGCATGTCTTTAAAACTTCCGATACATAGTCTCGCGCGCTGGAGATAAAAATGTTTTTTTAAGTACAGTGTTACCATGGCTCGCTTTGAAATCGTTGAGTTTCTTAACGAAAAACTCAAAAATCCTATACAAAATATGAAATACGTAATAACACAAATTCCAAATTTGGGCTTCTAGATATGTCCATATTCGGGTGGAGACGTACGTTATTCAAAATTGGATGGCTCTAAGTACCGGTGTTCTATCACAATGCGAGAAACATACATACATTTATGCAGATTCTTCATTATTTATTTTCGTTAAATATAATACAGGACTCTAACGTTTGGTGGCAACAAATTTAAAAAAACGATTCGCCGTTTATTGTGAATAAGCGCAAAATGCCAAAACGAAATTAATAGTCCTTCTGGGCAAACTGCCCAGAATCTATAATTGAAGTACTAATTGCACTAGCGATATATTATAAAATTTGAATCGTAACTGAATGTAATATAATTGTTATCTCTTAATTACTGTTAATTTACAACCGTAATTTACCTTATCTCAGAAAAGACGAAAAGAAAAATTATGCTTGGTGTGGCCGCGCTCATTATCTGTTAATGTCTAACAATGTTTTTACTCGGAAAATTATGCACAGTAAAATTTTGGATTAACTTTATTAGCTGGTTTATTTTGTTACCTTTTGTTGCGCAAAGTTTGAGCTATGTTGTAATATGAAATTATTAATTCATCGTACTTTAATTTGTATTTAATATTATCAGTCGAAAGGGAGTTAACCCAGAAGGTTTCGTTTTGGCATTTTTTGGTTTTTCACTATAAACAGCGTTTCACGTTTCAAATTGTTGCCAACAAATATTAGAGCTTCGCATTGTATTTAAAGAAATTAAATAATGAAGAATCTGCATGACTATACGTATGTTTTTCGCACTGTGAAAAACAACGGTAGCTGCAGTCATCAAATTTTGAATAATACAGTCCTCCAGTCGAATACGGGCATATGGAAGCCGAAATTTGATTTTGGAAGTTGTTTTATTAATTATTTTATATTCCGTAAAATTTTAACGAATTTTTGATTAACAAACTCAACGATGTCAAAGCGAGCAATTGCAACACTGCACGAAAAAAAAATTATCTACAGCACGCGGGACTGTTTTTCGGAAATTTTAAAGATAAGTTTTTCAAAAATTATTTTCTGATATTGCTGTTGAATTGAATTTTATGGTTTAAGTGAGAAGAACATGATATTTAATAAATAAAGGTAACACACAACACGTTAAAAACAGATCTTTGGGCGTAATATAAAATCTGAAAGTATT
>KK116842.1:0-15799 GCA_000611955.2 Stegodyphus mimosarum | reverse complement strand
CGAATATTCAAGAGCTCGGAAAATAAGACGGACGAGATAAACAGAAAGTTAAATGCCATGAGATGGAAAAGTAATGACAAAGAACCAAAATGCTGGAACTGCGGAGCTGAAGGCCACCTACGAAGGAACTGCAGAACACCCCAGAGCACGGAAAGTAAGATCATTTCCCAGCAACGACCCAGGAAGAAAATTAATGATCATATCGCGGAGCAGAGTTTGAGCGATAGTGAACAACCCCGTTTTAAAGCGCTCAAGATTTCTGCAGTGTGTGGCAAGAGTAATGGACTATCCATTAATGGGCATATCGACGGAGTTCCCTGCAGTATGATCATTGATACAGGAGCTAATGTTACATTAATTCGGAAGGATTTAGCTCAAAAATTTAAGGAAAAACTGATTTGGACGCCATCCTGTGTTACCCTCGAGACTGCGTCTGGAGAGAAAATCGACGTAGAAGGAAAGTTAAACGTGAACATCACCTTTGAAAGTGCCGCCTACCATCACACAGCATATGTGGCGGATATTACAGATCCTTGTATACTCGGATTGGACTTTTTAAGGAAATACAATTTTTCCTTAGACTTCAAAAACAATAAACTGCTTTCAGCATCTGAGGATATGACTATCAACAGAAGGGATCCTCAGCTGGAAACGCCAAAGTCTCGTTTGAAAGACCCTGCTCAGAAAGCTAGCGAAATCATACTAGGGTCGAAGAGAAACGCAAGACTACAAGCAATTCTCCATCCCAGATGCTCATCGGTGGTGATCTTCGTCTGCCTTCTGATTTCTTGTCTGACCGCCTCCGGATGCGCCTTCATCGCCTGAGGAATACATTCAAGATCTCCAGGCTCGGTTTGAAGTGATGCACAACTTTGCACGAGAGCGAGTCAACTTGGCGACGGAGAAGATGAAGACCCGCTACGACACGAGAGCTACTGGACATCGTTTCAACGAAGGAGACAAGGTGTGGTTATGGAATCCGACTCGTCGAAAAGGACTTTCTCCGAAACTACAATGACCTTGGGATGGTCCTTACACAGTCCTAAACAGGCTGAACGTCGTCCTGGTTCGGATCCGTAAGTCATCGAACTCTAAACCTAAAGTCGTTCATTACGACAGGTTCGTTCATTACTATGGCCATAGTACGTAGTGTATGTAATTGTAAATAGTAATGTACATAGTATAAGACCATGGTCCTATTTGTATTTAGTATTTGATTTGCATTTGTTAAGTAGTAGTATTTGATAAGTATTTGTGTTTAATAGCATTTGTATTTGATAGTATTTGTACTTAGTATTTGAATTGTATTTCGCGTTGGATAGAATTTAATTTGCTGAAAGTAACTTATTTTAATTATTGTTTATTTTGTTATTATAAAGCAATGTTTATTATAGCACTGATGCTTTAGTTGTAAGTTTGGCTTCCTGTCCAGGGATTGTACTGCCCGGGACGTGCAGTCCTTGGGAAGGGAGCAATGTTACGAACTTCACATTTATTTGGCTATTTATTTAGAATTGTAATTAGATTTGCTTCATATTGCCTCAGCAACGCAGATGATTTTTGAAGAGAAAGCTACGTCAAAAAAAATAAAATAACAATAAAAATAAAAGAGCGCGTGCATTTAATGCTTAATAAATAAATATCTCGTAATTACTATTGCCATCCAGAAAAATCTAGAAAAATCCTGTTTGTTCTACTGATAATTAAAAAGCTTATAAAAGCCGAGGTGAAACAGCTCATCTCAGTTGTTGTTGTTGCTGTTATACTTGTAGCTGTAAAAAGCGAACTGCTGTTTGTTTACTTAATGCTGTATTGATTGTAGCGATTTCGCTGTGAGATAGAGCTATTTTATCTGTTTTGAACTGAGTTTTTGCTAAACGTTTGAGATATTGTGATATTGTGCGAAGATCTGTGAAGAAATATTTCAGCACTTTAATTTATTTCTTGTGGAAAGAATAAATTTTTGTTAACTTTTTACGACTTGTGCCTTCAATATATAATGAACCCGTACGCACGTCACACTGCGGTGGAATCCTCATACCTTTCCTATGTATTGTTTAACTCCCACTTTAGAAAATATCTGTAATTAAACACATTAGTACAAGTTTAAAACTATTATACTGATTCTTATTTCCTTAGTTCCTTATATTTTTAATAACATTTCAAATAATCACAGTACATTAGTAATTCAAACTAACTTAATCTTTTAGGAAAACAGGATAACATCTATTGTAAAATGTGTTTTTGATATTATTAAAAATATTGTTACGGATTCCGTATTTATCTAGCCTTTTATTTAGAATTGTAATTAAAATTGCTTTATTTTCCTGTGATACAAAGCAGACAATTTTTAAAGAGACAGCTACGTCGGAAACTAAAATTAAAAGAGCGCATGTATTTAATATTTAATTAATAAATATCTCGTAACTGTTGCTGCCATCGAATAAAATCGAGATATTTATAGATTTTACGAGAATATTCTATTGAATAATTAAAAAGCTTACAAAAGCCGAATTTAAGCATCTCATCTCAGTTTTAGCTGTTTTGAGCGAACTGTTTTTTTTACTTAATGTTGTGGTTGATTGTAACGAACTCGCTGTGAGATTGGATTAACTTTATCTGTTTTGAATTGAATTCTGTTTAACATTCGAGATATTGTGATATTGTATGAATATCTCTGAGGAAATATTCCAGTCTTTTGTTTTAATTCTTGTGAAAAGAATAAATTTTGTTAACCTTTTAACGACTGGTGCATTCAATCCATTACGAATCCGTACGCAAGCAAAAATATTCTTAACCGTATTGGAAGTAAGATATATTAAATAAAAAATAAATTTAATTAATTATGAAGCTTTTGCTTCAAGGAAGAAAAATAATCATTGAATATCTGAGATGACTTTTCTACTTAAGATGATTTACAGAGCATTTTATATATAGGAATATTGAATATTATTTTAATTGAGTATTTAGTACTTATAATACAGTTTTGTCTCTAATGTGTAAAAAAAATTCAAAACAGTGCATTCCGTTAAAACTATGCACTTTGGGGAGAGTAATAGTACTGCGAATTCTCCCAGTCATGCGAGGAATGCTTTTCTTGGACTGCCCTGCATTCGGCAAAATCGAAAACCAAAGTGGATATAAAATTATGCTGGGAAAGGCACGAAAATCGATTCCTGTAATATTACATGTGGATAGAATTAAGAACAAGGTTTCAATATTCCTGTTTTCCACTGTGATATGCTCATAAAAATATATAATACGAATTTTAATGGACATTTATGCTACGTACTGAGTTAACAGAAAGGTTCCCCCCCCCAAAGTTTTTTGACGTAAGTAGGTTGAATCCATTTCTAGCAAGTTGCCACTAGGTTAATGTAAATAGGTACTACTAGGTATGTACTGAATTATCAAAAAGTGTGTTTTTGTTTTCGAGTTCTTCAACGTAAATATGTTGAGTCCATTTCTGACATGCTACTACTAGGTTAATGTAAACAGATACCACTAGGTATGTACTACGTTCTCAAAAAGTTTTTTTTAAGGTTTTCGACGTAAATAGGTTAAAACCATTTCTAACAAGCTGACACTTAGTATAAATTTTTAATTGAAAATGAGTTATGTTTAAAATGCTCTGTCGCTAAAAGTCATTTGTTCACTCACAGGTGTACGTTTGATATAGACTTCATCATATCATCCTGCAACTGGGATAAATATCCTTCATTTTTAGAGAACTATCGAATAAAAAATCTCTAACTGAGAAATTTTAAGGCAATTGTCTCCTATTTAAAGGGCTCTAACTTGTATTCTTATATCTTAGACAAATTAGGGAGGTAAAAGGAAATGTAATAAGATAAAACCTTCATAGAATTTGAGATTTACATAAGATTGTACAAACCTTTTAAGAAAGGCTGCGAGGCAAGTGTCTCATAGTTATTAAAAGAGTCCGATGTTTGATTCCGACATAGCGAGGTTTTGAGCAGCAGGATAATCTGCAGCAGGAGGACTACAGATTATCTAAAATTTGCACTTGTTATAATCAATACCTTTCGATGCGCATCTTTCAACTGAAAGAAAATAAATCGAATTGCAATTATCCTTCTATGGAGTCATTTGGCAGTAAATTTATTATCCTTCATTGCATCACGTAGAGCACTAGGTGTTCTGAAGGAAAAAAGTGCAATAATGCTCGCATGATTCAATCACGACTTTCACATTAGCTCTTCAAGACGTTTTACCCGTCATACGTACGAACCCAGCCCTGGAATGAAAGCGTTTTAATCCCAACATGCATTTGCGTAAGTGAATCTTGTACAAGGACCACTTAAAGCAGCAAATAAATAGAGATGAAGTACATGGAATATAAAAATACATATAAAATAGCAAAATGCAAATGATTCTAGGGTTTTATTTGCTCGCTGCCATAAAACTGTACTGACTCAACAGAAATCCTAATATCAAATTTAACTGTGATCGTACGGAAAATTAAAATATACGGATAACTGAGTTGTTTCTATTCTTGGCAGTTCAAATAATAAGATATCATTCATTTCGTTTATTGTATTTAATTACAGCAAAGAGACTGGAATTAAAAAAATAACTATAAATTAACTAAGCTAAAAATGGTAGTCTTCATACTTTGTCCCTCGTGTCAATATATTAAATTCGACATTTTTCTTTTAATCTGGTTCCATTTGATTGTAAAGAATGTTTTTGGTTGATAAATGAAACGTATGGCCTCAGAAATAAAAGAAATATTGCTTACGAGATGTGAAAAAATTAGAGTTTAAATGCAATAAGTCAACTTTAGATTCAGTTCTTAGATATACGTAATTCTTGGCAATTCTTAAAAATTTAACTACATTTTGATAACGTATTCAATCCTTGATAATCTACGCATCAATTCGAATTAATGGAAATGAATGTTTACGATTCACTAAGCCTTTTATAGATAAGCCGATAGATTCATTTATAGCATTACCGATATCGATTTATTTATAAACGATCAATATTGCTTCTAAAACTTTTATTTAATGATTATACAAAGAATATGCTTGTTAAAAAAACAATATATACTTCTTCAAGAACGAAATCCATAACTCACACACAGACATATATACACATACAAAAAAAAAAGGCGAAGCGCACTAAAAGATGAATGATCGTAGTTCATGGTGCTGCACAATGTGAAACAAAACCCCACTTCAGTTTACTTTACTTTTGGAAAGAAACCTTTTTGTAATTAGGCAAGAAATATGAAATAAATACAGAACAGCAGTTCTATTATCAACTATTACATGTTACAAGCATTGAACTGCCACAATTTTATATCCACTTAAAAATTTGAAGTTTTCCCAGCGGTAGAGCGAAAAAGTCGCTGGCCACTGGCGGCATGATTCACATTCGAATTTCAGTGAATGGCTGCATGGACGTGTTCGTGATTTGCTCTAACAAGTAACGTCGATATCAGTCAGTTTTAATTAGGAATTCTCCTGCGTGTGCATACTTTCGTTAGACAGATAGCCCTCGCGTGCTTCGCTATAATCAGGCAAACCAAATGTAAAAATTTCAGTTGTAGCGTATTACTATTTTGTATCTTTTAAATGAGTGGTAAAAAAAACCTGCATATATGGTGCAGTAGAGATATATTTCCTTTACCAATATTAAAACGAACCGTGAAGTAGTAAAAATGAATTTTTTCAAAAATATTGTTACACTTATTTCAAATTAATTTCCTTAAGTTGTTTTGAAGATAAAACTGCATTAAGACTAAATTTAAAATTTCATTAAGAAATCATTAAGGAAGTCATTTCGAAAACATTTTCCGTAAAACAGGTTTAAATTAAGCCTATAATATAAGTCAAAGCAGGACCTCTGAGCTCTAATACTAATCTAATATTAATTCAACAAGTTAGCAACCTCAGTTTCCATTTACGCCCTATCAAAAATCTCCATGTGTGCTGTTACATATAAGAAAAACAGGCATACTTATAAAAGTCTATATTCAATAGTAATAATCTGCGTTAACTGTGACTTGACTGCTTAATGAAAAAAATTAGATAGGACACTACATGACTTTCTTGTACTACCTAATAAATTAGACAGTTATTTTTCTTTTGACTGCTGTTCAGTTAAACTAATTTCCTCCATATTCTAACTTAATTAGCCGATTCCTTAAGGCAAGTTGAAAATAGCATAGCAAAAAATGGCAAATTTTGAGATTAAAATTCCGAGTTATTTTTTGTCGTACGGGAGTCAAACTTTATGTAATTTGATTTTTTCACAAAGAGTATAAACGTTTCCTAAATGTAAGTGCAGAAGCCGGGATATTGCATTACAAGTTAGATTTCGTTATTTGTCGAAAATTAATTTGTTTTTAAATTTGCCATTGACAAAACATGAATATTTTCGTCATTTAAAATGCTTTTGTAACTGGAAGTATATGTCTACGACCAACAAATGCGAAAACTGTGACCCGATAAGGAATTTGAGTCGGGTAAGGAAGTGGGTGTATATATATATATATATATATATATATAATTTCAGAAAAACATAGAAGAGGAATCAGCTTGCAGTCGTCATGACCGAGGAGGGATATTTTGAATGCGCTGTACCGGTACTTCATATCAGCTTTTAGTAGTGGAGTGGAAAGGTGGAAGTCGAAGTTCAGCTAGTTACCATTTTTATTTCTAGACTCATTAGAAAAATTTCTCGTAGACAATATACTTTTTGTTCATAAAAAATTGCAATAATTTCTCATATACACAGATTAACGGGGACGACATAATTTTAAACGGGGAAGCAAAGCAAGGAGGTATTAGCAAGGTAGAAGCTAGGAAAAGGATAAGGTGGCGTAATTAGCTCCCTAGAGTATTTATACCAGAGGAGGTGCGATTCTAGAGACAAGCTATGATTGGTTAGTATTAGTTTTGGTAATTACTCTTGGATATATACGTTTGGTACTTTCATTTGTTATAAAAAAGCGAGGTGCACAAATAGATCTTATATCAGTCCCATATGGAAAACTCCAGCGTGTTCGGCTAATTGTTTTTGAATTATGCGAAGTACATACATGCGCACGTGCAGACGTCACAAAAAATCTCTGTTGAATCTATTTAAATCCATTTTACAACGCATTTTTTAAAAACAAAATCTAATATGGACACTACATGACTTTATTTTACGACCTATTAAATTATATATAGTTTTTGCTGCACTTCATTTAAACTTATTCCTTGGAATTTCACTAGAGATATATTTGTTACTCAATCAGTTTAGTTCAATCAGTTTACAGCAAGACAAAGATACATAAAAACTCAAAATATCTTCATTAAAAATTGTAAAATACAGAAAAACCTGAAACAACAAATCAATTCGAAGCAACTAAAACGCAATTTTTTTAAATTAAAGATTATACATGAAAACAATTATTCGGCAAACGTGCAGGAAGACAAAATTTTAAATGCAAAAAAATTTAAGTTACCTTTAGGCCCTCCTGTGCAAAGCGACACTGAATTTGGTGTACCAAGTGACTTAATTCACTATATTACTAAACGTTTCAAATATAAACAAATAGCCGCCACGTTAGGCCTACCACTACCTTTTAAATTGTTGATAATTCTTTAAGTAAATTCGTAAAATATTTAACTGGAACATAACAACATAATCAATCATTTTAAAGCTAAAAATCTTTATTTACCAACATATAAGAATAAAATATTTGATGTGGACGCCGCATGACTTCCTTGTACGGCCTATTAATTTATACACATTTTGGCTCCACTTCATTTAAACTTATTTCCCTGATTTCATTAGAGATATATTTACTATTCAATCAATTTAGTTCTCACTTCGCAGCAAAACAAACATACATAAAAATTCAAAACAACCTTATTAAAAATTCTAAAATACAGGAACACCTGAAACACGAAATAAAATTAAAAACAATTAAAGAAAACAATTTTTACAATTAGAAATAGAATTCCTACGACAGACGGCAGGATGACAAAACTTTATATATACAAAATTGGAAGTTAACGTTTGGTCCCACTGGGAAAAAGACACTGAAGTTCGTGCACCAACTGACTTAATTTACTATTCCACTAAGTGTTTCAAATGTAAACAAACGGAAGTCTCGTTAGGTCTAATACCACTTAAACTCATAAGTTGTTCATAATTCTACAACCATTGCATTCAAATTAATTAAATGTATAAAAACCTTAACCGGAACGTAAAAACATAATTCAATCACTTTTTAAAGCAAAAAATACCAACATATAAGAATAACAAAAACTGAGCTCACCGAGCCGTGTAACAAAATGAGTATAAATACATATAAATGTATATATATTTATTTTTAAATTATTACTTTTCCACATGGGACTGCTATAACATCTACATGTGCACCTACCTTAATCTTTGCATAATTTTAGTAATATTATTTCAAATGAAAAATTAATCACATTATAATATTTTCAAATTTCTTGTGATTTTCTAACGTAATTAATAGATGTATTTAAAGTCTTTATATCTGAAAAATTTTAAAAGCCTTCTCTAAACAGATATAATTATGAAGTTTATTTATTTTCTTCTTTTATATTCACAAAATTATAGGTTTCATATTATTATCGTAAGCCAACGTGGAATTTATTTTAAGAAATTTAAGAGACCTAAATTGAATACTTAAATTATACGTCTTAAATTTTAATTTTTGTATATTTTTTATTTAAATTAACTAATATGAAAATTCTTATAGCCATAACTTACAGATGCAAACTTTGGTAATTACACAATGCTAAAATCCAGTAACCTTCTGTAGGGAACAACGGTTTTTTTCCAGTAATGGTATATGAGCTTCCAACAACCATCAACAGTTTATTACGGTGATTTGAATTGTAGAGGACATGCCCATTTTTATGAAAGTTTATTTTGTTATTGCAGTAAATTTGGTTACTTTTCTATGTTTATTAAATTATAAATTCCATTTTACATTACTTCACAGCTAAGAAAACGTGAATTGTTTAAGAAGTAATTAATTTTAATACAAATTTCATGAATCTGTAAAAGAAAATTTTGGTTTTATGCTGACAACAAGAATTTTTAATAAAGACGTTCAAGCTAAGGATTGCAAACTATTGTGATTACGAATTATGATATTCAAGCAAATATGTGAACCTTTCCAGTTATTTCTTTACAAAAGTGGGGTACTCTTTATATTATTTAAACAGAGAAATGAATTTGCAGGCTTTCAATTTGTATTTGTTATTAAAAATAATATCTACAAGATTTTATTATTTTAAAAATTTATTTAGATCAAAATTGTATTTTTTTTAAATTGTACTTCTCTTCTTTCACTAATACTTAGATGCTTTCTTCTAAAAAGCTTTTTTTTGTCGCCATGCATTTTTTCTCTTTGAAGGGGTGATATGCAGGATAAAAAGTATATAAATCAGCTTCATAATTTAATTTAGCTCTAGCCTCTTAATTCCTAATTTTAATTCGGGTACTTCCTCTCTCTATTCTAAAAATAGTAAATAACGCTTAGTGAATTATTTCTATGTCAATATATATCACTTTAGTTGCATACCGCGAATGACGTAACTAATTCGAAACGTGAACTCAAAATTTCGAGAACTGAAACATTCACTTAACAAAACAGAAGCTGTAACATTTCTCTTAATAGGCTGCCATATAGGCTAACTGCGCACTTTAGCTTCTCCCTCGCTTCCCGTTAAGACGCTATTTTGCTCTGCTCTCTTCCTGTCTCAGCAATATCAAAAATTTAAATGTTCGTCAATGGGGACGATTTGAGTATTAAATAAATTACGGCTGCAAATGTCAGTTTAAATAAAGATGTATATTTTATCCGCCTCGACTGCCAAATTTACTAATATATACACAAACACGCAAATACGTGTTTGCTATGACCGACTGCAATACAAAAGGGACATGCACAACTCCATGTCATAATAATCCCATACACAAAACTTAAACGTCCTACGGCTAATAATTTTTTAGTTATACGAGATACATACTTTTGTACGTACGTACGTACAGACTTCATGAAAAAACCTTTTCTGAAACCATTTTAAATCATTTTACGATCGGTTTTGAAAAAAAAAGGTGCTTTATTTTGTCTGTATGTACAGATGTCACGCAAAAAAAATGGTTCAAAGAGGGATTTGACTGCGATAAATATGGATATTTCCGTTGAAATCTGATACCTGAAATTTTTCGCGATTACAGTACTTCCTTTATTTCGCACAAAGAAATGTTTCTTTGATTCCGATAAATTCTGTGTACATTTTGCAATTAATTATAAATGGAATTAAATCATCATAATTTATATTCTATGCAACTATTATATAAAAAACCTAAATATACAAACGTATTGCTTCTCACACTACTAAAGCTATTATATGATATATAGTACATGTTAGTTGCAAATATTTGCATTATTTTCAACGATATATAGCATTCAGTTATTATATAAGTACAGCTGAATCCATGCTATGTGCCGCTTTACGATAAAAGGAAAACCTGATGTTTAAATGCCGTATATTTTCTGCTATTATCACGGGTTTATTCAATATTCATAACTCGACGAATATACATGCAAGTAAATGTAATAAGCTTTCCTCCAGGTAGGGGATTCACATTCATTTTTATAGCTATGTCAACGATGGAACTTTGGGGCAGACGAAAGGATTTCTGATCCTTCGAGGCGCATCATTTATCCTGTTCCAATCTCTCACGAATGTCCCGGAACCGTTAGACTTAGCATCTAATAGACTAGAGACTCCTATGAGATTTCGTGATTTTTGATTCAACCAGGAAACGGAATGTCCTCAAAGCCCCCAATTTCTGTAGGGAGGTACATTACTGTGAGATGTGAGCCGATTCTGAATTAGAAATTCTGTATAAGGTGTGCGGTGAGCAAAGTGATTCTTTTGGGAGGGACTAAGCTGCTGAAACATCCTTTCCTTATAACACGCGAAAAGTGTAAAAAGGCTTTAAGGAATAGAAAGTGTTTTAAATTCCAAATGACCATAGAGACTTCCTTTCGTTTAGCCTGAGTTATGACTTCTTTCCCACATGAGTTAGTTTATGAATTTATTTATTACGAGCCAAATAAGAGGTTGAAACACATTAATGAGATTTCTGTACGGTAGGTATGGACTATTTAAATTCCAGAAATACAAGATAGTGACAAACAGTACATCAGATACATTTTAAGTTTCATAACAGTAATTAGTGCCAGACGAAACAATATATCACACCTACGCTTTCAATATATATTCACGCCGTTTCCACGTGTTTAAATACAAGCAAATTGTCATAACCACAATGAAGGATTATATTTGCTTCTCTTACTTTGTATTTTTTCTGTAATTAAAAAAGTTATGTTTGCAAATATTGTAGGTTTGTAATACTCGTGTGTAATACAAATAAATAAATAAACAAAATCCTAAAGCTTATAAGGTATTTCTCCCGCCTTCTTCGCATGCCTTCGTGGTGTAGTGGTCAGCACGCTCAACGACGTAACCGAGAGGTCCGTGGTTCGATTCCCGGCGAAGGCGTTACTGCTTTTTCAATATTCCGGCTTCAAAATAAATTTTATGTCCCTACAAAAGGCGCCCGAACTAAAAGGTGGTGGACGATGATTCTCCACCACCAGGATTTGGAGATTGGTGCCCCTTATCCCCAATCGGCCTTTAAAAGAGTATATAAGGTATTTTCGTATGCTTTAGTGGTGTAGTGGTCAGCACATTCGACGCGCAACCGATTTCCAGCGAAGGCGTTGCTCATGTTTTAATATTTCAGCTTCAAAATAAATCTAATATCTCTACAAGGTTTTAAATTTTATATTACGTCCAAAGGAGCATTTTTTTAACATTTTGTGTGTTACCTTTCTTTACTGAATATTGTGTTCTTCGCTATTAAACCATAAAATTCATTCAACAGCAATATCGCAAAATAATTTTAAAATGAGCATATGTTTACAATTTCCGATACACAGTCTCGCAGACTTTAGATAAAATTTCTTTTTCGTACAGTGTTGCCATTTCCCGCTTTGAAGACGGTGAGTTTGTTAATCAAAAATTCTTTAGTGCCTGATATAATATGAAATAAATAATAAAACAAATTCCAAATTCCAAATTTTGGGCGTCCAGATGCCCATATTTAGTCTACGATTACGTTATTCAAAATTGAATGGCTCTAGGTACCGTTGTTTTATCACAATGCGAGAAACATACATACGTTTATGCAGATTCTTCATTATTTAATTTCTTTAAACAGGGGGTTTCTTTAAACATTTTCTTTTAAACCTTTAATTAAATTTATTTAATTTCTTTAAAATTTCTTTAAAATTTAATTAAGAATAATTAATTATTCTTAATTAAATTACTTAATTTCTTACAGGGCTGTTATATTTGGTGGCAACAGTTCGAAAAGTGAATCAACGCAGAAAGTTGATCGGCGCAAAATGCCAAGACGAAATTAATATCCCTTCTCAACTGACACTTCTTTGGGATAAAATACATTTAAAATTTAATAATTAAATAACTGAGAGAATTTTCCGTGGACGCTCACCGCTAAAACCTCGGTTGCACGATTTCATTGCTCAGAGTTATTTAAATTTCATTAGGCAAAACCTAAGTGGAATATGATGGGAAAATAATGTGATAATGATTTTGTTTTCTTTTTCCTTTACTTCCAACCAACAGCATTTTATAGGTCGCTTCTTAAACAATTATCCGAGATTTCTGCAATTACTTTTGCTACTCAAGCGAAAACGAATTTGTATGATTTCATAAGATTTTGCTAAATAAAATACGGAAGCAATATGTAAAACCCTGAGATTCTATTTAGGAGAATGTAATTTAAACTGGACTTCTGAAATTAAAATATGAAGATTTTCAGACTAGTTACAAAATTTGAGTTATCTAAAAGCAGACGTCAAGGAGCACAATTTTTAAACATATTATTGTAGACAAACTGCAACAAAAATTTATTAACAAAGATATAGATTTAATTTTTATTTGGTCATTCGATGAGTGATAATAATTACAAGTTTCGGGTTGCTAATTCACAAAAGTTCAGCAGAACGTAAAGAAACACGTGTAGATTTCAGTATTTTGCATTAAACCTTGTAAAATCCCTGTGAAATCTATCAGGTAGTTCAGTTTGTAAGTGTTTATTAATATTACAACCGAAACGAGATCTTATTGCTGATACTACTTAAAAAAATGGCTTTTATTGATATGTTCAACACCTCTATCCTATCGTAATAAGATGCTGTAACTTCGTTTGTATAAGACACATACTTTGCACAATGATTAAATGGAACGACCGCTTTGGTTCGTGATAACAATCATTAACGTTTAAAGTTTCAAATCATTCGTCTGGTCTTGTTCATACATTGCTGATATTCAAAGCAGCACAAAGGAAGCATCCAGCAGACTTGAAATCTGGATCATGCATAGACATCAACAAGACATGAAGATCAGTAGTATTGCAGAATATAGGCAAATCATATGTGGCTGTATAAAAAGGAGCAGAGGTAGGCTAATTAAAGTACTAAAAGGTTTTGCTTGGGAAGCTTCAGTAGACGTTATAAAAAGACACTTATTTTAGTTAACTGCTGAATATGATAGATGAAGAACTATGAGTTACAGAGATTGCTGGTTATCCTTTCGAGAGAAATCGGTGCTCCTGTTGAATGAAACTATGGTGATGCGAATATTAAATTATCAGGTGCAAGAAGGATGCACCGACTGACAAGAACGATTGCACCATCTTGTTACAATACCGAATGAGAGGGCAGACATGCTATGTAGATGGTTATGATGCATCGCTAGGTAACAACAAGTGCAGGTGGGTTGAAGAACAACCTGTGTCAGCACATACTATTCGGCTTATATCTGCACAGAAGGGGATTCTTTGCAAAGCTTCAATTTCTACAAATACCATTGACTTTTATTATGTCACCACAGGAATATGCAGCTGCAATGGGTGAATGAAAGCTGTACATGGAAAAAATTAATAGCATGATGTTTCTCTTTTCAGACGCATCTTGATTCTATCTATGATACCACTCTGATCGTATCCTAATTTGATTGCACTCAGTGACATACATCATAGTATATGCTACACAAGATTCATCCGTCCCGTAGAATTACGGTTTGCAGATGTTCTTGTCCTTATGGTACCAGACGTTAAATACTACAAATTTACTATCTGTTACAATTATAACCTGAAATTAAATAATTTGCCTACAATAATATCAAAAACCAAATATGTACTTGCGTTGTGTAATTTTTTCCAAAAGAACTAACCCGAACAACCCCTAAGACCAAGCAGGAGTACTGGTGTTAAGAACATTACACAAGACATCATAAGAAAATACTCTGAATCAAATATACACAGTCCAGTCACATTAATGTGACCATCTGTCAAATCGCAATCTTTCAACTTAATTTCTAGATCTATGGTACCAGGGTGACAACTATTTAAAATAATGCATTTAGAATTAATTATAGATATTGCTATTTTCAGATATGCACCGAGATGACATCAAACAAATATATTTCACCGTAAAAATATTAATTTTTTATATGCAGTTATCAAACTCTGCTGGCCAGCATAAAAATGCACAGGAAATTTAATGAATCACCGAGCATGGTGTCTTAAGTGTTTACCAATATTGATAGAGATTACTTAGTTCAAAGAAATTTCTTAATTTACTCAGGTAAAAATTACATACTTCAATTTAGCAATCCCTTAGGCAGTTAGAAAATATTACATATTCATGTAGACCCGTTGGAGAAAAATGACTACATTTATTCCTACATTCAATTACTCAATTAAAGGTAAAGTAGAATTTAAATTTTTATTTGTTCCTTATCTTGCAAAAGTTAAGGTTAATTCTCAACCAAAAGTAGTAACAACTTGTAAGTAAGAAAGGTAAAATTTAGATAAGTTAACTAATTTAATATTCTCTCTTGTCTTAATTCATAATATATAAATTTAAATTACATTCCAAGTTAAAGTTAAAATGTCCTAAATAGAGTAATAGTGCAGCAGTTGCTTAATTTAAAGCAACATCTGGATACATAAAAACATAAAAACAGCCTGGATTTAAGATTCAGCAGAAAACTTTGGACTAAAAGTTAAATAGAATTTAATTAGAAATTAATTATGCATATTATTATTTACTTTAATAAATCATAACTGGAAAATTTTTCTTCAATTACTCAAATCCCTTTCATTATTTTAATTAGCCTTATTATTTAGGAGACATGTTCCCAGAACTTAGGTTGAATGCTATACTAAATTTCAGTGAAAGGATGAACCAAAAACTTTTGAAGCTTAATTAAGCGATAACTTATCTGATAAATTCTTTTCCGGATGACCAATCCATAGCAGGTGTTGACCAAGGCTCTCCTGACGACCAATCCTTAGCAGATGTTGAACAAGGCACTCCGAGGAGAAATCTGGACACTTGGGTCAGACAATATGAAGATGTTAAATTCGGAAGGGTTAACGGATCGTCACGTCTCTTCCGTCAGCATGCAAATGATGGTAATGTTCATTTGTGCAGCATAACAGATCTCCTAAAGGTACCTCCCTTTCCGACTGCACGTAAATCTTGCGAGCAGGAGATCAGGCTCATCCTGGCGAGTTGATGGTAGTACTCGGATCTAAGTGACCGATCAGGGAGAAGCCGGATTAAGCCGGATTCAAGTTGCATCCACTATGGGGTTAACGCATTGATTCGATGAGAAAAAACAACATTCTA
>KK116841.1:28396-51449 GCA_000611955.2 Stegodyphus mimosarum | reverse complement strand
CCTAGCCAGTAACGAAAACGAAATAAGCATTGCACCTAGTGTTCCAAACTGCTTTAAAAAGACAGTTCAACAGTTAATTTCGAACAAACTAACTGTTGAACTGTCACAGTAAGACCACGTAAGACCAAATCTACGGACATACAATTAAAAATTTGTGTTAAAAATAACGAGCCAGTATCGCATCAACCGCGTAGATTACCATTTTCGGAAAAGAAAATTGTTGAAACTCAAATATCTGAATAGCTAAAGTCAGGAATTATAGAACAAAGTTCTTCGAAATATTCCAGCCCATTGGTCATCGTTAAAAAAAGGACGGGACACCAAGAGTTTGCCTTGATTATCGTCGTTTAAACAAAGTTTTCGTAAAGGATAGATTTCCTCTTCCCCTGATTGAGGATGTCCTAGACTGCCTTCAAGAAACACGTGTTTTCAGCACTATTGATCTCAAAAATGGCTTTTTTCACGTGGACGTCGAAATGGAAAGTCGGAAGTACACATCATTTGTTACGCAAGGGCAGTACCGGTTTTTCAAAGTGCCGTTTGGACTCTGTAACTCACCGGCTGTGTTCCAGAGATTCATAAATACCATTTTTCGACTGTTAGTTAACGATGGAATCGTTTTGCTGTACATGGACGATATCATCATTTTGTCCGCTTCATACGAAGAAGGAATCGAGAGGCTGAGTCAAGTTTTAAATCTAGCAAGGGAATACGGGTTGGAAATAATTTTTAAAAAATCCCATTTCTTAAAGAAACGAATTGACTTTTTAGGCCATGTCATAGAAGAGGGTAAAATTTTCCCATCCACCTTGAAGAAGCAAGCCGTTATAAATTTCCCTGAACCATCTAATTTAAAACAGATTCAGAGTTTTCTTGGGTTGACAGGGTATTTCAGAAAATTTATCCCTAAGTACTCTATAATTGCCAAGCCACTTAGCGACCTGCTAAAAAAGGGTAATAAGTTCGAATTCAGTGAAGAACAAAGGATTCCATTCAATCGTTTGAAATCAGCGCTAGCTGAGAAGCCTGTACTTGCAATTTATAACCCTCGTTATGAAATTTAACTACACACAGATGCCAGCATAGAAGGATACGGGGCGATTCTAATGCAGAAACCCCCAAGTGACAGCAGTTTTCACCCCACTTATTTTATGAGCAGGAAAACATCTGATGCAGAGAAAAAATATTCAAGTTACGAGTTGGAGGTCCTCGCGATCGTAGAAGCACTGAAAAAGTTCCGTGTTTACCTTTTGGGAATTTCATTTAAGATAGCGACGGACTGTTCAGTATTTCGAAGGACGATGGAGAAAAGAGATTTAGCGACGAGTGTTGCTCGTTGGGCTTTGTTGTTACAGGAATTCGATTATGTTATAGAGCATCGTAAAGGTGTTAGAACGCCACATGTAGATGCTCTAAGTAGAGCTCCTCTAAACGTTTTATGTGTTTCTGTTGAGAATATCCTACCTAAATTAAAACTTGCCCAAGAAAATGACACTGAAGTAAAAACCATTAAAGAATTATTGAAAACCTGAAGTTATGAAAGTTACTGTAATAGAAATGGCATACTATAGAAGTTTATTGACGGCAAAGAATTAATAGTCATACCGGAAAGTATGCAGACTGAAATTATAAAAGATGCTCACGAGAAAGGGCCCACCGGTATCAAGCAAACAGAGAAACACCTGGATGAATATTATTTCATTCCCAAACTTCGGCAGAAGATAGAAAACGTTATCTCCAGTTGCGTTCATTGTATGTTAATAAATCGCAAAACAAGGAAAAAAGAAGGATTTTTACATCCGCGATTCAAGGAGGACATTCCTTTGCATACCTATCACATAGATCACTTGGGTCCTCTGGAAAGTACCCATAAAAACTACAAGCACATATTCGTAGTGGTCGACGCGTTTACTAAATTTACTTGGATTTATCCAACAAAATCTACGACCTCAGCCGAGGTGATAGCGAAGTTAGAGAATCAGAAGGCCATTTTTGGAAGCCCTTGTCGGATCATTTCTGATAGAGGAACAGCTTTCACTTCCAGTGAGTTTTCTGACTACTGTGCTAAAGAAGATATTAAACATCATCCAATCACTACAGGCCTCTCGAGAGCAAATGGACAAGTCGAACGGATCAGCCAAGTCATTATATCAGTCTTAGCAAAATTGCCCTTAAATAAACCAACTAAATGGTATAAACATACACATGAAGTTCAGAGAACGCTTAACTCAACATATCAAACAAGCATTAACACCACTCCGTTCGAATTACTCTTCGGTACCAAAATGAACAGTAAGGGCACCGGTCAGCTCAAAGAACTGATAGAAAGTGAGTTTCAATCTCAATTCGAGTCCCAAAGAGAAGAATTACGAAAGCAAGCCAAGAGACAAATTTTCCAAGTCCAACAGGAAAATAAAAAGACATATAATGCCAAAAGAAGACAAGCACAGCCGTACAAAGTTGGTGATTTAGTGGCAATCAAAAGGACTCAATTCGGACCACACTTAAAATTAAGAGCAAAGTATTTCGGACCTTATAAGATCACGAAAGTTAAGGGTGGCAACACCTATGACGTAATAAAGGAAGGGTGCCATGAGGGACCCATGTACACTACCACATGTGCCGAATTCCTCAAGAAATGGACAGCGCTTTAAAATTTTCGCAAACACTAATTTCTGTTATTGTATATCCTAGCTTGTTGCTTTTTTTTGTTTTGTTGTATTTTGCAGTGTCCTGGAGGGCCAGTCCACCCTTGGATGGCCGAGAATGTAGTGCCGATCATTTGGAGCCGTGATGAAATCCAGATGCCGTGACGTTATTTTCTCTACTAGTACAGCCTACGCAGCTCGAAATTAGCGAAAATGAGGGGAATTACCTTTTTTTTTGGAGATGATAGACGAATGGACGTGTTAGCAGAGACGCTGCTTCTGTTTAAAACTTTGACGAATCACTTTTTAATTCCCGTAAATGTTAAATATATGTAATAATCGTTTGTCTAATTAAAATGTCTTTCGTTAGCTAATTTGTTCATCGTTTTATTCCCACATATATATATATATATATATATATATATATATATACTTTTGTCTACCATTGGAAATAAAAATATATGCATTACAAATCCCAGTTATTAAGTACATTAAGGCTGCTTATATTATTTATTCCAAAACAGATATTCAAATTAGATATGTTAGCCAATTTGTGTTTATCTACATTTGTTTCATAATGTTTTTCTTGGCTTTAATTTCTCCAAGTAATTTAAACATGAGGTTGTTTAGAAGTCATTTTTTATCCATTCATTTATTGAAATATTTACATTTATTACTTCTTATATTATATTCACATTTATTATTTATTTTTTTTCATTATATAAATAAAGAATTTTTTTATATGTTACAATTTATGGCATACTGATAGGCTTGTATGTATGCAATATGAATGTTCTTTTTTTTTTCCCAGAAAAAAAAATTCTATTCCTCTATTTGTGATATTATCTGATTGTGTCTTTTTCAAAATAAACAAATAATCTGATGGAATGAAAAAATTTTGGTCATTAAAACTTTTTAATCACTGCTGTTTACATCCACTTTTCTTTTTCCACATGAAGTTATCGAATAGTCTGAAGGTTTTCAAACTTTGCTTCACAGAAATTTTTGATTCAATACAACTCCTCTAGGGTATCTGCAAGTTAAAATCAAAATTTAAAACAATTTTCAATATCACTGGGCAGAAAAATTAATATTTAAATAAATAAATAATTTTAATTCTATTGGTATTGTTACAAAAAGTAATATTAAGCAGATCTGTTTTTATGATTACAATTATAAGGAAATAATGATTTTCTTTTCCCTTTCTGCATAAAATGCAGAAATTTTGCTGTATTTCAATTCTTTTTTAATATTTATTTTTCTCAGGAAGGAAATGCGTCTCTAAAAAAAATTACAATTTTAGAGGTTTTTCTGAATTCACAAATTTGAAGACAGATTGATGGATAGAAAAGCCACAATTTTTTCAATGAAATGGATAAATAAATGCAGCCCTGTTTTTGTTGTATTTTATGCATGTATAAATTTCTGCCTGACTGTTTATTCTTTCATTTTACACGACACAATTAATTGATACTTGTTTCTAATATGGAATTTTAGCATTAATTCTACATAATAACATGAGTAAACTTTTTTTTAATTGAAATGTAGCATTATTAACAAATACTTTGGCACTATGAACTGAGAATTTGTTTCTTGACTTTTATATTCCTGTACTTTAGGAATTAACATATTTTTGAAAATGCAATAAAGCGAAACTCCTTTTTTGCATGAAAAATATGAAACTTCCTGTTAAGTTTTTTTAGCATTTTCCATGTAACTGTATAGACTCCATGAATATTCCTTAAAAATGGAAATATCAGTAATAGATGTCAATGTGTAATGTCTTCTACATTAATTTACAAAAATAAAAATGTGAATATCTGAATGAAGTTAAGAATTATATAAAGATCTACATGATGTTATGATTCCATGATGGTCAATCCACCACACTGGAAATATTAAATCAAACAATAAATACAGGAAAAGATTCAGTAAGACGATATACACTTTTTTGAAACAATACATTTGACTGTAGTTGTTCCATATGATGTATACAAAATCCCAAAATCTTGGTATTTACCAAGATTTTGGGACTTTCTAAACCAACTTTACAGTGTAAAAGAAGTAGTGAAAAATGTTGCACTCATGTAACTGGGCTATCCATACACTGAAATTACAAGTGTTTTTACCTTTACTGGCTATTACAACCAAATAACTACGAAGAACAGGCAGTGTCAGTACAACCGGACGATCCTTTACAGAGTCGCTAATTTGAAAGCAAGTTAGTCTGTAAAACTACCCTGCATAATGGTTTCCCTGGTAGCAAATATGCCATTAAGTCACATTCAGTTCTGAGTGCATTAAATATTGTATTGGTCATATGTCTTGAACAGGCAATCAATGCAGCTGTAGTATTATTGAACAGAAATAAGTTATCTGATTCTCAAATAAATGTTTCTGAACTATGAAATAAAATATTACTAAATAATAATATGTACTATGTTTATTGAGTTTTACAAAGCTATAAGCTGTACTTTGAATTATTGTCAATTTTAATTGTCTGAAATCTCGTATTTGGTAGTGGATAGTTAGTTTTCTCACAGTAAATTCTGAAGAATCCAGAATTTACAGTGACGATCTTAAAAGCATACACACACTAAAGTATTTCAAATATGATAAAATGCAGTATTTAACACTGTACTAAAAGTAAGAATAATACTATAAAGTAAGAAAGTTATTATTTTATTTGAAAATCAGCATTACTGTATCCATGGCATGCAGGTCCCCAAGATTATTCTATTATCCACTCATGGGTGGGGTTGTAGCCTTTGCCAAAGGCTCTTTGTAGCCTGCTTCAGGTTTTCCACTAATTTAAATTAGCGGCTATCTACTGAAATGGTTTCCTTAAGGTTATCAACTTTAAAGAAACTATTCATTCCCACTCTGTTATTTTTTCGGCTATGGAGGTTTAGCTGACCATACTTCTTAATATTTTTTTTTCCTTTTCCTTAATTTCTCTTTCATTTTGAAGTGGTAGCCCTGTGTGTTTGTCTCGGATAATTGCTTTTGAAGCAGACTCGAAAATCTGCTTCAAAGAGTTAGTCACTTTTTTTCACTGTTGCTATTTATCGTTAGGTTATAGAGTCATATATATATATATTTCCTTGTTTGCTGCTCAAAATCTTAGCTAATTTGACACAAACTTTCTCTATCTGCAATTTCCAGCAGAATTAATTTTCAAAACATTGTGCGAAGCGCAAGACATTGATGGATGCTTTGTACAATATTCATCTTCAGTGCTCTCTCCTTCTCCTTTGAATGTTTTGTGCCACTAAAACACTTGTGCTTTCAATAAAGCATCCAACTTAACAGGTTTTCTTGTAATACACTACGCATCTCAATCTTCGATTTTTCAAATTTTACACAAAACTTTAATATCACTGCTTCAACATTTCTCTGCCTTTCCATCACTACACAGTCTTCAAATAATTATCCACTCTGCAAATGATTTGTACTTTGTAAAAGCTTACAGCCAATAAATTTGCACAACATTCCCTACAAATACACTGTTGGAAAGTGTGCCTGGATCCCTTCTAACTGGTGCAAGAAATTGGTCTTATTACTTTTTGTATATATCATATATTTTAGTAACATAGTTTTTAAAATCCCACTCAGGCATGAACAAATCTTTCCATTATCAGCGACTGGATGTCACTCATTTACGATTGCTAGCAGCTGAATATTCAAGAAATATATTAATGTTCTCTTGAATTTTTCATTAAAATACATAACTGCTTACTTTTACCTCAAAGTTTGATAGACTTTATCATAGAATACCTTCAATACATCTTGCTCATATGTAACAGAATTATATTTTATCCTTAAAAAAAAGAAAAAAAACCAATATCACTTTGGACTAAGTTAGTAAACTTTTACCTTAAATTGAAGCATCCTGTACATTCGGGTAACATTAATTACAGCTGGACAATAAACTTTTTTAGTTGTCTGGTTTTTGGAATATGCTTTACCAAAAGCATGATCTGCTTGACACTAAAAGAGAAAACATACATACATATAATCCAAAAGGTGAAATTTTTGTATAATTTTTTAAATATAAAAATATTATTTTACATTTTCATTTTTTTTCTGTAGCATATTTTTCTTTTGATATTTATTCAGATCTTTTCCTTGATGGAAAACGTATGTTTTTCTCCTAAAGTCTATCATTTAACGAGTAACTAACCATCATTTAACTATCTCTATATATGCTACATACAGTAGACACTGTTTAATGTGTCACAGTTAATGTTATTGTTATTGAATTTCTGAAGTTCTGCTCTTTCGTATTTGAAAACATAAAAAATGCATCACTTACTGTATTCTACAATTCGATTTATGAATAAATTTCTTAAACTGAAGTAACAAAATTATTTTAAAATGTATTACAAAAATTGCTAAGTTACAGAGAAATGTCACTAAGTACAGAATTAAACTGACGAACAGCTTCTTTATGATTTTAATAAACCATTTATAAATAAGCTCAACATAATAAAAAACTTCAATTTGACATGAAATTTCAATAGCGATCGATTTTGAGGGGCTCCAGCACAGTTCCCTGTTCTTCAAAATAGGGTAAAAATTCCTGAAAACATCTACGCCAAAAAAGTCTCTTTTTTGCCTATTTTTGGCAAGTTCTCTTCCAACAGGGATCTCCTTATTATTAAAGTATTATGGTTATAGAATTGGGCCAATAAATTTCAGAAGCATTATGAACTGTTCATAAATGAAATTTTGTACTGAAGACTATAAACCGTCCATAAACAAACTTTTACATTTTCCAAATTAAAGTGTTAAGAAAATGCCTATTTATATGCTTCTAGTTTTATTTATATTAAATTCAATTCCACTTCTATTTTGAAGGATACTTTTCTCATCATCTTATATTATAAGAAATGAACATGTGTAATCACACTGAGCGGCACCAACCGCAAACTTGCATAGATATTAAAAGTATTTTCTATTGATATTCTTCGTACGTAATGTCTGCATAAACGTTTACCTTTAATACCTCATATACTGATGAATTTTGAAGAGAAACAATTAAAATTCAATAATCAAATCAAAAGATTTTGCGCACCATTTTAGATGAAATTACTTGTTCATACCATTCTACATGTCATCTTACTAGATTTAAATTGATAACCTAAAATCCGGAATAGCCAATGATTCCAGATACTGTATATGTCTTAAATCTGAAATAAGTCGCTCGAAAATCGATCAGTACACCTTTTTACAGCACATTTTTGTTTGCAGGATGTTGTTCTAACTGGTTTTCTTTCGCTGGCATACAACAGCGAAAGGAGAAAGATTACAGGCCATTTCAATTCAACTACCATAGCAAATTGCATTCTTCTGTAACTTTATAATTTGATTCAGCTTAATTTTGTTCATACCACAATTTCTTCCACTGCAGACAAATTCCACAAGTGTATATTTTAAATTGAATTTCACATTTAAAAAAAGTATGATTTGTTTATAAAAATCATTGTAACTTCATTGTGTAAGTAGCACTGACTTATACATCCCTAAAGAAATAAATACATTTCAGAAAACTTTCCTGTTTTCTAAAAAGTATCAATATCTTCATTTTTAAAACTTCCTGATATTTCTATACACATAATTTTATAGTCAACTACGAATTGAAGATAACACAGAATATTTTCTGAATTGGTAGTGTTTGTGATAAAACTAAAGAATGGATTTTCCTTACACGCTGACTATAAAGTGATTATATTTCAAATCAACAGACTGCATTTATACAATAAAACAGGATGAAAAATATAGTAGTCATCATTGAGTTTCTCAAGAAACAATAATAAAAATGTTCAAATCTAACACAGTTATGTCTTGTTTAATATGGTATGGAATGTTTTGTAAAGCATGATATTTAAAAAAAAACACGCAATAGCTGACATGAAACTAAATAATAATCAAACAGAACGCTATTACAGGTTACGCAACAAAATTAAGAATATGAACGTCTATAAACCTTTTTTTTTTACTTGGGTCAAATCTCAGAACATCAATTAGATCTTATGCAATAAAATTAATAAAAATTTATGTTGATAAGTAATTGAGAACAAATGGAACAAAATGGTCAAACATGAACTAGATAATCAAACAAAGTGTTTACATTCAAGAGGATTTTATTTACTTATTACATCTGCATATATAACTTATTCTTATTATCGATTGATTTTCCATAATAATAAACAGATTTTGTAATACTTTCTACTTCGTGCCTGCGAAGTATTCCTTTAGATTCGCTCCAAGATTTCGCGAAATAAATTTTCTCTCAAACTCTAATTCACATATGAGAAAACGAAATCGAAACCTTAAAAACCGAGGAGGTTAGAATAGAGGGAGGGAGGGTTCGCAATTTCCTCCACTATCGGGGAATGAAGCCTTGGCCATTCCCTAACAAGCGGCGTCCATGTTTGTAACTTCAAAACATTACATTACGGCAGTGAAATGTACGTGTTTCTATGCTGTTCCGTGCATGTATTTTCCACTAAAATTATGTTAAATTTATAATGAAATAGCTCGCTGTTGTTGAGTTTTTGTTTTAAAGTTATAAAGTTGTCGAGTTGTCTACCTCGAGAATTAGTATCCTTAGTCCCCCAAAGCGAACTATGACCGTTAAAGTCGCCCATTATGACAAAAGGTTCAGGCAGTTGCTCTATTAGACTATCCAAATCCCTTTGATCAATGTAAACATTTGGAGGCAAATAGACAGGACAAACTGAAACCAAAGTCTTTATATTTATTTGGATGACAACAGCTTGGAGTCTTGTACTTAAAGGAATTGAATTGCTTGGGTGGTCTAGTGAGGCGAGGAGGCCTACACCTCCGCTGGCACGTTCACCTGCAAGGTTGTCTTTCCTAAAAATTGTGAACCTTCGAAGTTTAGTTTGTTTTTCTGGTTTCAGTAGGGTTTCCTGTAATGCCAGAACCACGGCGTGATGCAAGTTGATCAAGCCTTTGATGCTATCGAGATTTTGGTGGAAATCGCGACAATTCCAAGAAATGAGGGTGGCCATTATATCTGATTTCTTTCTTTCCTGTGCTGCGTTTTAGTTTTACGTGGAAGCAGGTTCTTCGGGATGTTCAGACCGACCCTCTTCCACCTCCATCTCTGAGTCAAGGTGCTCAGAGCTGCAGCTTGAAAAAGAACTGACACTTATGTTTTTATGAAGTTTTAATATTTTCTTTCTGCCTTTGCTTTCAATAGGGTTTTCTTTCTCGTTTTTATGTGCTGATGATATTATTGGAGATTTAGGTTTCTGTGCTGTGTTGGGTTCTAGATTTTGAACTGGCTGTGTTTTCTGTTTGTTCACTGTCTGGGTGCCTATGGATTTGACCGATTTTACTGCGTTTGCATATGATACAATTTTTCTGGACTGCGACTCTGCTACTAGTTTTCTCGCCTCTGCGTACGAAATATTTTTGGTTATTTTAATATTCTGTACCTCCTTCTCAGATTTCCACATTGGACAATCTCGAGAGAATACTGTGTGCTCCCCTTTGCAATTTACACATAGCGGGCTGGCACTGCAATTTTCACTATCGTGGCATTCCACAGAGCAACGTGCACATGTGAGTTTACCACGACAGGATATTTTTGAGTGGCCGAATCGCTGGCATTGAAAACATCGCAGAGGGTTTGGTATGTAAGGTCTTACGGGACAGTGCAAATTTCCGGCCTTAATACTCTTACGCAGATCAGGCGAACTGAACGTCAGGATTACGTGTTTCGTATTTATCAACTTACCTTCTTTGCGCATCTTGATCCGCCTAGCACACACATTCTGGTCAGACAACTCAGAGACTATTTCCTCTTCTGAAACAAAAAGGAGGTCGATCTCTGAGATAACACCACGAGATACATTGAGTGTTTTATGTGCTGACACTTTAATATCGATTTGCCCAAGTTTCTTTAATCCAAGGAATGTAGCAGATTGGGTAGACGAAACAGTTTGAACTAGCAGATTTCCAGAGCGCAGCCGTTTCATATACTTTGGTTCTCCGTTGCAAGATTGTATGTATTTTTGAATTAAAAACGGGGATAGCTTTTAAAGGTCGCCAGTAGAGTTGCTGATAACCAGAAAACGTGGTGGAATTCTTGAGTTTATATCAGGATTAGAATTTTCACTCGTTTTTACTTTATTTGACGTATAATTATGATATGTTGATGTTTGTGAATTTTATAGAGCCATAGTTGAAAGAAAAATGATTCGGATCCAACCGCCCCGCCCACCACGGAGCCCAACAAGAGAACACAGAATCCTGTGTTAGGGCTAGCCAGACCTATACGCAAACTGAAGCCCCACAGTCGGCTTTCCCGAAAGCAGGTACTCCCGAGAGCTTATCCCCAAGCCACTGACACGAGGACTAGCGACCAGCCGATTGACACCCATGAGGACAACAAGGTGCCTCCCGTTTAGCTGAAGCGCAGGCCAAAGCAGTGTGTTGGGGACAGTAACTCGCCCCTCAACTACCAGGACCCTCTTCTCCAGCGACACGGGTCTCCACTCACGGCAACGCGTGGGTAGTTTTCTCGCCACTTCAGAACCAGAGACAAGGCTGTTCCAGTCTGTCATAGCAAGCCCCAACCTACGAAGAGGTAAACCATAAGGGAGAAAGGAAAGAAGAAAGTTTCTCCTCAGAGGAGAGGAGACGGAAAAGAGGATAGATCACTGGGGCTCCAGGATCGTGACACCCGTCTCATCAAGAAGATAATCCCCTGAAGTGCTAGGGTACATCGGGATTGCCACACCCGTACTCACAAAAGTGAGCCCCTGAGGGGTTAAAACCAGGAGCTGTTTGTAAAATAGAGCCCTGTAGGAAAATTCAACTTAGCTTATTAAATCCATTAAAAAAGGAATTGGCAAGAATGGACAAAGATGGTATTATAAAGAAAGTTTGTAGAGACATTAGGTATTTATTGAAAGCAGGAGATATGAAAAATGAGCAACGCCTTCGCTGGAAATCGAACCACGGACCTCTCGGTTACGCGTCGAGCATGCAGACCACTACACCACGAAGGCATGCGAAAAAGGCGGGAGAAATACCTTATATACTCCCCCTTTTAAAGGGCGACTGGGGTTTTGGTTACCCAATCGCCAAATCGCGGTGGTGGAGAATCATCATCCACCACCTTTTTTAGTTCGGGCGCCAGTGTAGATACATTAGGTATTTATTGAAAGCAGGAGACATGAAAAATGAGCAACGCCTTCGCCGGGAATTGAACCACGGACCTCTCGGTTACGCGTCGAGCATGCAGACCACTACACCACGAAGGCATGCAAAGAAGGCGGGAGAAATACCTTATAAGTTAATCAACCTACAGAATTCGTGAATTCATTAGTTATAGTAAGAAAATAGGATGGTATTTGAAGAGTGTGTTTAGATCACATACCAACCTTTGAAGAAATTTCATCTCAAATGACAAATGCGAAGGTGTTTAGTATTTTACATGCAAACAAAGCATTTTGGCAAATTAAACTGTCAGATTCAAGTTGTGAATTTACTACACTTAATACTTCGCTTGGTAGACATTGTTTTTTAAAGTTGCCGTATGGACTGAGTTCATCACCTGAAATTTTTCTGAAATCTTTGGTGATTTGGAAGGAGTTCAAATATATATAGATGACTTATTAGTTTGGAGAAAAGATAAAAAAAGAACATGATTTATGATTAAAGAAGTTGTTGGACAGAGCCGGAGAAAAGAATGTTAAGTTTAATTTAAATAAATGTAAATTTGGGCTGAATGAAGTAAAATATATGGGACATACATTTTTTAAAGATGGTTTAGAGCCAGATGAAGATGAAATTAAGGCTATTCTAGATATAAAACCACCAAAAAATGTCAAAGAATTAGAAAGTTTCCTAGGAATGATTACATAATTATTTTCTAGATTTATACCTAATGTATCAAAACTAACATCATGTTTAAGAGATTTGTTGAAAAAACAAATTATGTGGAACTGGAATGCTGCACATGAAAAAGGATTTAGAAGACTAAAAGATGTCTTAATAAAGAAACCAATTTTACAGTATTATGATTTAAAGATGCCAGCAGTTTTATCTTTTGGTGCATCTCAAGAAGGACTAGGAGCAGTACTGCAGAATAATTTACCAGTAGCATATGCATCTAAGGCATTAACAGATACACAGAAGAATTATGCGCAAATTCAGAAGGAAACTTTAGCTATTGCATTTGCATGCGAGAAATTTCACGAGTATGCATTTCGAAAATATATTACAGTGGAAAGTGACCATAAACCGTTAGAATCAATTTTCACAACGCCATTAAATAAATGCCCTGTAAGATTACAAAGATTGCTTATAAGATTAGAGCCACATCAGTTTGAGATAAAATATAAAACAGGAAAAGAACTTTTTATAACGGATGCATTATCAAGATCATTTACTGAAAAAGGATCTGATTTCTTTGACGGAGACATAGAAGCTCATGTTAGATTGATTGTAGAATGTATACCAATGTCTAGAGACAAAATGCAAATTTTTCAGCTGGGAACAGAAAAAGATGAAGAACTACAAGTTTTAAGAAACTTAATTAAAATTGGATGGCCGAATGAAAAATGTATGGTGCCAGAACTGGCAAAACTATATTTTAACTTCGGAGAAGAACTATCAGAAGCAAATGGATATATTAGCCTGGAATGTCGAAGGAAATTGAAGATTTGGTACTCAATTGTCCAACATGTTTAAGTTTACAAAAACTTAATACGAAAGAGCCAATGATATCTAAAGAAATACCTAATGGTCCATGAGAGGCATTGGGAACAGATCTCTTTTACTTTCAAGGAAGAGATTATCTAATAGTTATAGATTATTTTAGCAAATATGTTGAAATTGGACATTTGGAAAATTTGTCAAGTGTAGCAGTTGAAATCAATTTTTGAAAGACATGGTATTCCGAAAATAGTATATTCGAATAATGGTCCACAATATAGTTGCAAAACGTTTAAAGAATTTCCAAGAAGATGGAATTTTTAAACCAGAACTTCAAGTGAAAAAAAGCTGTAGTTGACAACAAGAATCCATATTTAGTATTACTGGAATATCGTAACTCTCCTGTTTCAGGTGAAATTAAGTCACCTTCAGAATTGATGTTTGGAAGAAACGTAAATGGATTGATCCCATAAAAGAGAATTTCATTCAAACTGGACGATATGAAGACCATAAACAACATTTACTGAAGAGACAAACCTTACAAAAAAGTTATTATGATAAGAATGCAAGACTATTAAAACCACTGAAGGTAGGAGATCAAGTGTACGTAAAAGAGAAAGGGAAAAGTCTAAATGAAAGTGGGAAAATTATAAAAGAAGCGGAAAGACCACGTTCATACAGGATTATAAGAACAGATGGAAGAATTGTAGAAAGAAACCGAAGAGGCATTCTTAAAGGAACTAGTCAGAAAGAGTTTGCAATGCAAAGCAACTATGAAAATGAAAGTCATGAGGATGAAGATGTGGATGAACCCGACATACCTGAAATACCTAGTAGCGGTACTTCAAGCATTTCAGTATTTTGATTTATTTCTTGTTGAAACAATAAATTTTTGTGAACTTTTTACGACTTGTGCATTCAATCCATAACGAAACCGTATGCACGCAACAATTTTTGCTGTCAGAAGTGGGATTGAATGCCTTTAACTAGAGCAATGGAAGAACAATCGAGGCAGTTTATGGCAGCCTTTGCTGCATTTAAAGAACAGATTAAAGCTGGACAAGAATCCGTTAAAGAGGACATGAAAGTAGGTCAAGAATCCGTTCAAGAAGAGATGAGAGACATTCAGGAAAAGATGGAAGAGTCTGTTAAAGATGAAATGAGAGCCGTTCACGAAAAGATAGAAGAATCTGGTAAAGACGAAATGAAAGCTGTTAAAGATGAGGTTACCTGCATAATAGAAAAGAAATTTGAGTGTATGGAAGGCAGAATAGACGTCGTTGAAAATAAAGTTGGACAAATTGAAAAGAACAAATACACTCACGTTTGTGAAAATTGCAACACCATGAAGGACTTACGCGAGTGAGCTGAAATTTTCAGGAAATGCAAAGTAGCGCATGATATGCAAATGATTAGAATTGCAAATCCGTAGCGCATGCGTATGCTGAGCAGCGCCCTCTGAACGGCTGATGGATCCGAATAAATAGACGGCTGTAGCGAGGCGTGTATGGTTATCGGTGGTTATCTGCTAGTGGTAAACGTTAACTCAATCTGTACTTATGCCTCGTCGACGAAAGAGAGCGAGATTTGAACAACTTACAGAGTTTGAACGAGGGAGAATCATCGGCCTTCGTGAAGCTGGATTGTCGTATCGTGCAGTAGCCTCTCGTGTGCAGCGTAACAGCAGCACAGTGATGCGCGTTTGGAAGCAGTGGACGGACGAGTGTCGGACAACTCGGAAATCCGGGAGTGGACCCCGAAATGTGACGTCAGCTCGCGATGATAGACACCTGGTCCGCATGGCGCGGACGGACCGTACAGCTTCCTCTAGACAATTGGCAGCACTGTGGTCAATAGCTACAGGTGTTTCATTGTGTGCTTCATCAATTCGTAGACGTCTGCTGCAGTGTGGACTGCGCGCACGGACTCCTTTATACAGGATCCCCCTAACGCACGACCATCGCCGCCTGCGGCTACAATGGGCCAATCAGCATAGAGACTGGCGTGCTGATTGGCAGCATGTCGTGTTTTCTGACGAATCCCGCTTTAATTTGTGGTACCATGATGGCCGCATTCGTGTCAGACGCTATGCCGGTGAACGCCACCTTCCGGAGTGCATTATCGAACGCCACAGTGGACGAACACCCGGAGTTATGGTCTGGGGCGCCATAGCATATCATAGACGATCTCAATTGCTACGAATTGTGGGCAATCTGAACAGCAACCGGTATATCCGTGAAGTTCTACAGCCCGAAGCTGTTCCCTTCCTTCAAAGCTTGCCAGGCGCTGTATTTCAACAGGACAATGCCCGCCCTCATACTGCTCGGATTGTTAAATCCTTCTTTGCAGCGCAGCAGGTACAGCTTCTTCCTTGGCCTGCGTGTTCCCCGGATATGTCGCCAATTGAACATGTGTGGGATGTCATTGGTCGGCGTCTTGCTCGTGATCCTCGTCCTGTTGCGTCTGCAGACGAACTTTGGGTACGCGTACAAACGATATGGAATGCTCTTCCTCAGTCAGACATTCAAACTTTGTTTGACTCCATGCCACATCGTGTAGCAGCATTTATTGCGGCGCGTGGTGGCCACACAAAATACTGATTCTGATCTCTTGTTCTTGTTTGTTTGCTTTGAACATTTAATCATTTATTTGTACCACTACCACTCAACTGTGTATTAAATTGCATTCAATTATGACGATTCCTTCTTGGTGTTGCAATTTTCACAAACGTGAGTGTAGAAGAGAGAGTTTCTGCCGTAGAACAACAAATCGATTACAGAGTGTCTGCTGTGAAAGAACGATTCAAGAAAGAGTTTGTGCAGTCGAACAACAAAGTGATGACAAAGTTTCCGTAGTTGCCAAAGAAGTTGATATCTTAAAGAAATTCGTAGCGACGGCAGAGAGCAATACCGATGGATTTAAATTTTTTCCCATGCCTATTCGTCCCTCTCTGAAGCTATCGACATATGATGGAAAGACCTCCTGGCCAGTCAGCGGATATCCTTCAGACTCTTCCCGAAAACAAAAGGTTAGATTTCGGAGCTCTGTCCGGTGCTTTGGAGCTCGTTTTGGGGAGAAGTGTTTAAAAGATTATAGCAGGCTTCAGTTAAAATCCCGTCAACAGAAGTCTACGGAAACACTCCAGGAGCTCGCTACGGCTGTTGAAAGGCTGTCCCACCTCGCCTTTTCGGAGTGCCCGACAGAAACAAGGCAAATCCTGTCCCTGCAGTACTTCATCGACGGCATCCGGGATAATGAAATACAGATAGCACTGCGAATGGCTGATGTCAAGGACTTGAAAAGCGCTCTAGTGTACGCTATGAAATTCGAGACAGCACAGCAAGCCACTCGTAGAGACCGCCACCCAACCACAGCTGCTCACATACAAGAAGCAGTGGATTAAATGACTGCTCGACTAGACGATTTAATCAGAAAAGTAAATGCCTTGACATGGAATATTGGTGACAAGAAACCTTTCGTAAAGTGCTGGAACTGCGGTGCTGAAGGGCACATTCGAAGAAACAGCAGAACACCCCAGGGTACGGATGTTAAGACCGCGACTATCAAGAAGGAGGAACACTAATTCGTGGCCATCTCGCAGGGCGGAGGTTGCCATATAATGAAAAGACCCAATTTAAAGCGCTTCAGATTTCTGCAGTGAGTGGTGGCAATAACGGACTTTTCATCATGGGGCAAATCAATGGAATTCCTTGTAACATGACGATCGACACTGGAGCCAATGTTACCATGATTCAAAAAGATTTCACTCAACAACTCGAAGGTAAACTTATCTGGACGCCGCCCTGCGTTACCCTCCAGACAGTCTAAGTCGAGAAGATCGAAATCGAAGGAAAATTAAACATTAACATCACCTTTGGAAATGCCGCTTACCATCACACGGCATATGTAGCAGAAATTACAGTTGGTTGGTTGGTTGGTTATGGCGCAAAACCAAATATGATTATTATGCGCCAGACACTAGATCAATTACTCAGTAGGTTGAAGTGATATAATACACGCTTGGGAAGCCAAGATCCTATATTACTTTGTTAAAGTATATATTGTAAAAACCATTACTATAGACAAATCACAACTGTAATTAAATATACAAAATAATAAAACAAAATTTTAAAAAAATTACCTTACAAATCATGATAATGAATTCCATGTCACTATATAAAATTATAAGCGATATATGTCCTAAAATGAAAGCTTAAAGTTTCAGTGTGCTCAAATGCAATTCAAAGCATATAATGATTTGTTAAATGATGAGCTAAAAAAATGAGTATAAACTATTAAAAACTATGATACAAATGAATGGATTTTAAAAAGTTAAACACATTAAAATGGGGTTTACGTCCCAACAATGTAGCTAATGAGACATCTGTTCTCATAAAATATAAAAGACGAGAAGAATCATAAAGAGGGCAATCAACTAAAATATGCTGGATGGACACAGGTATCTTACACTCCGTGCAGACTGGCTCACTCTCTTCCGTCAGCAGATAACGATGAGTAAGCCTAGAGTGACCAATTCTCAGTCTTGTCAGCAAAACTTCTTCTTTACGATGCGTATGCGGCTCCCAAAATTCTACCAGAGGTTTGATCTGCCTGAGTTTATTATTCACCTGTACATCCCAGAACTGCTGCCAGTTGGTGAGCATTTTCTCTATAATAATCTTTTGTATGTCTATAAAAGGAGCAGGGTCATTGGATATTTCCGCTGCATTTTTGGCCGCTATATCTGCTAATTCATTCCCTTTAATCCCAACATGCCCGGGAACCCAGCAGTAAAGCGTCTCGTATCCTCTTTCTTTGAGACTCCAATTTAATTTTAAAACTTTCGCAATTAAAGGGTTTGGGCTGCTTGAGATAGACTCCAATGACATCAAAACACTGATAGAATCTGAATAAATGAGAAACTTCTTCCTGTTTTGTTGCGAGATGGATAGTAGTGAAAAATAAATGGCTAAAGCTTCAGCAGAGAAAACACTAAAGGCATTGTTAAGTTTCATACTGTGTATTTTATTATCGCAGACGAATGCTGACCCAACATGATTACTGGATTTTGATCCATCAGTGTAAACTGGAAAGTAACTTTTATATATCTGCCTATGTTCATTAAACAGCTGTCTATATATTACATCATTGGTGCAGTCCTTAGGAAAATGTGAAAAACAATTCAATACATTAATGCGCGTGTCGCACCAGGGAGGAATTTCTGAAAGCTTTGTTGTTTCTACTTTCAAATCATTTAGACCATATTCTTGTAAAAGTTTCCGAACCCGTAACCGAAACGAAGGGATATGTGAATGTCGTGCTTCGTATAAACGGTCATATTGGTCATCAAGCATTGAGCGTCTCAGAGGATGTTCAGACTGTGACATGATATTAAAAAAGTAACGCAGAGACAGGTGTTCACGCCTCAGCCTTAGCGATGGTTCAAAGGAATACACATACAGGCTTTCTACAGGAGACGTTCTGAAGGCTCCAGTACAAGTCCTCAATGCCTGGTGATGTACAGGATCAAGCTTCAGCAGCACTGAAGGTCTTGCTGATCCATAGCAGACTGATCCATAATCAATTTTCGATCGTATCAGGGCTCTGTACAAGCGAAGCATCGAACATCTATCAGTTCCCCAGGCCGTGTTTGACAAGACTTTTAATACGTTTAAAACTGTAAAACATTTTTTCTTTAAGCTTAAAATATGAGATAAGAAGGTGAGTTTTCTGTCAAAAATGACACCCAAAAACTTTGCTTCTGAATTTACTGGGATTATGGAACCATCCAAAAAAATTTCAGGTTCAGGATGCAGATTCCTCTTGCGGCAAAAATGCACGCAAGTCGTCTTTTGTCTTGAGAAATTAAAACCATTTTTCTGAGACCATTTTACAATTCTGTTGAGTGCAATTTGCAGTTGTCTTTCTATGTATCGCATGTCTGCTCCTTGGCAACCTATCTGTAGATCATCAACATACAGAGTTCCAAAGACAGTCGGAGGAAGTTCCCTTAATACTGAATTGATTTTCAAGCTAAAAAGAGTCACACTTAGCACACATCCTTGAGGGACGCCTTCCTCCTGAACGAAAACATCAGACAGCAGTGACCCAATTTTAACCTGAAAGGTACGACACTTCAAGAAGTTTTGTATAAAAATAGGAAGGTTTCCGCACAAGTTAAAGTTGTACAGGTCTTGTAATATTCCATGTCTCCAGGTTTTATCGTATGCCTTCTCCATATCAAAGAAGATGGAAATCAAATGATTTTTCTTCAGGAAAGCATTTCTTATCTGTGTTTCTAATAGTAAGATATTGTCAGCAGTAGATCTACCTTTCCTAAACCCACTTTGACATGGAGAAAGCAGGCCATTTTGTTCAAGATAGTAGACCAGGCGAGCATTTACAATTTTTTCGAGGACTTTACATAGACAACTAGTAAGCGCAATCGGTCGATAACTAGTAGGATATTTTGGGTCCTTTCCTGGCTTCAGTAGAGGGATGACCACAGCTTTCTTCCATTCTTCAGGGAAGAGCTGCTCCTTCCACACTCTGTTGTATAGAGAAAGAAGGACAGCAAGAGATCCATCAGAGAGATGCTTGATCATTAAATAGCTGATGCCATCAGATCCTGGTGCCGTTTTTGGGGTCTGGGATAAAGCTTTCTTTAGCTCGAACATTGTTATATCGCTGTTATAGTTTTCAGAGCTGGTAGACATGAAAGTAATAGAAGTTTTTTCTTAACGGGATTTAGCAGAAAGAAACACTTGATCATACACAGTCCAGTCACATTATTGTGACCATCTGTCAAAAGCCAGAATAACCACCTTTCGCAGAGCGGACTGCTGCGAGACGTGCAGGAAGAGAGTCACATAGGTCCCTGAAGGTGTTTTCTGGGATGTTGAGCCATGCCGACTCTCATGCCGTGGCCAGCTGCGCTAGATTACGCGGTTGAGGATCCATGGCGCGAACAACTCGATCGAGATGGTCCCACAGATGCTCGATTGGGTTTAAGTCAGGTGAGTTTGCTGGCCAGGGGAGGACGGTAAACTCATCCTGGTGCTCTTGCCTTAGCGATGGTTCAAAGGAATACACATACAGGCTTTCTACAGGAGACGTTCTGAAGGCTCCAGTACAAGTCCTCAATGCCTGGTGATGTACAGGATCAAGCTTCAGCAGCACTGAAGGTCTTGCTGATCCATAGCAGACTGATCCATAATCAATTTTCGATCGTATCAGGGCTCTGTATAAGCGAAGCATCGAACACCTATCAGCTCCCCAGGCCGTGTTTGACAAGACTTTTAACACGTTTAAAACTGTAAAACATTTTTTCTTTAAGCTTAAAATATGAGATAAGAAGGTGAGTTTTCTGTCAAAAATGACACCCAAAAACTTTGCTTCTGAATTTACTGGGATTATGGAACCATCCAAAAAAATTTCAGGTTCAGGATGCAGATTCCTCTTGCGGCAAAAATGCACGCAAGTCGTCTTTTGTCTTGAGAAATTAAAACCATTTTTCTGAGACCATTTTACAATTCTGTTGAGTGCAATTTGCAGTTGTCTTTCTATGTATCGCATGTCTGCTCCTTGGCAACCTATCTGTAGATCATCAACATACAGAGTTCCAAAGACAGTCGGAGGAAGTTCCCTTAATACTGAATTGATTTTCAAGCTAAAAAGAGTCACACTTAGCACACATCCTTGAGGGACGCCTTCCTCCTGAACGAAAACATCAGACAGCAGTGACCCAATTTTAACCTGAAAGGTACGACACTTCAAGAAGTTTTGTATAAAAATAGGAAGGTTTCCGCACAAGTTAAAGTTGTACAGGTCTTGTAATATTCCATGTCTCCAGGTTTTATCGTATGCCTTCTCCATATCAAAGAAGATGGAAATCAAATGATTTTTCTTCAGGAAAGCATTTCTTATCTGTGTTTCTAATAGTAAGATATTGTCAGCAGTAGATCTACCTTTCCTAAACCCACTTTGACATGGAGAAAGCAGGCCATTTTGTTCAAGATAGTAGACCAGGCGAGCATTTACAATTTTTTCGAGGACTTTACATAGACAACTAGTAAGCGCAATCGGTCGATAACTAGTAGGATATTTTGGGTCCTTTCCTGGCTTCAGTAGAGGGATGACCACAGCTTTCTTCCATTCTTCAGGGAAGAGCTGCTCCTTCCACACTCTGTTGTATAGAGAAAGGAGGACAGCGAGAGATCCATCAGAGAGATGCTTGATCATTAAATAGCTGATGCCATCAGATCCTGGTGCCGTTTTTGGGGTCTGGGATAAAGCTTTCTTTAGCTCGAACATTGTTATATCGCTGTTATAGTTTTCAGAGCTGGTAGACATGAAAGTAATAGAAGTTTTTTCTAAACGGGATTTAGTAGAAAGAAACATTTGATCATAATTGTTAGCTTTAGAAACAGCCGCGAATGCCTCACCTATGGTATTTGCAATTTCTACGGGACTGCTAATTGTTCTGCCATCTACCTCTAAAATACGTAAAGAATAATCATTATATATTCCAGATATTTTACGGACCTTCTCCCAGATTCGTTTGCTCGATGTTTTGGTTGTTATTGATGATACATATGATATCCATGATTCTCTCTGACAAAGGCGACGCACCTTTCGAGCCTTAGCCTTTGCTCTTTTGAAAGCTATAAGATTAGTACTAGTAGGATATCGACGAAATGTACTCCAAGCTCTTCTCTGCTGCCTGTGGCTTTCCTGACATTCTTGGTTCCACCAAGGCTTAGGATATTTCGGAAGTCTAGTGGACGATTTGGGGATAGAAAATTCAGCTGCTTGGATTATGGTATCTGTTATGGTTTGTACTGCTTCATCAATAGGAGTTTTCGCAACCATCTCATCAGTAAGTATGGCACAGCCAGTAAACAGTTCCCAATCTGCACGCTCCAATATAAAATATGATGGTCTTGTAATGGGAAAAGTATTTACTCCCGTGAAATTAACGAAAATTGGAAAGTGATCACTGTTCGAAGAATCCTTCCTAACTTTAAACGAGCATATCGGTAGGATGGATGGCGAAACAATGGCGAGATCGAGTGCATGGAAGCTCTTTGTAGGCTGATGAAAGTATGTGTTCTTCCCGTCGTTTAGTATACAGATAGCATGATCATCTATCATCTTTTCTATCTGTCGACCTCGAGAATTTATATCAGCAGATCCCCAGAGTGGATTATGGCCATTTAAGTCACCTATTAGTATAAAAGGAGGAGGAAGCTGATTTATCAAATCATCTAAGTCAGACTGACTGATATTTTCATTAGGAGAAAGATATAATGAGCAAATAGTAATTAGCCTATGTATATTTAACTGAGCTGCTATTGCTTGTAGGTTAGTTTGCAGTGGGAAAACTGATGACGGGAAATTATGAGAGATTAAAAGACCTACACCACCGCTAGCATGATCGTTATTAACGCAATCTTTCCTCACCATAGAGTATCTTCTGAGTTTAACAATATCGTTAGATTTCAAAAATGTTTCTTGCAATGCAAAGCAGGCAGGATGATGTATATTAATCAGATTCTTTATGTTAAATAGACCTTGGCGAAAACCACGGCAGTTCCAGGATATTATGGACGCCATTATGAGTGTTTGTTTTTCCGATGCTGCTTTTTATTTTTACGTGGAAGAACATTTTTAGATATATTGATTCCGTCGTCCAGTTCCATTTCATC
>KK116841.1:5916-28154 GCA_000611955.2 Stegodyphus mimosarum | reverse complement strand
GTTTTTCTTCCTTCCATTTGGGACAGGACCTAGAGAAAGCCGGATGGTCACCCTTACAGTTTACGCAAATTGGAGACTTAGTACATGTCTCACTCTCATGACCGACCTCCGAGCATTTGGCACAGGTAAGTTTACCACGGCATGATGCTTTGGAGTGGCCAAAACGCTGACATTGGAAACAGCGGAGCGGATTAGGTACATATGGTCTTACACGACAGTGTAAATACCCAGCTTTAATGGATGAAGGTAAATCAGGTGAGTTAAATGTTAGTATGATGTGCTTGGTATTAATAAACTGGCCTTCTCTGCCTATTCGGATGCGTTTGGCTGACCTTACATTTTGATCCTTGAGTTCTGTTACAATATCTTCTGTTGAGACGTCTATTAGATCTTGTTCGGATATAACTCCTCTCGAAAAGTTCAAGGTATTATGTGGGGATACACTTACTGTTAAAGTTCCAATACTTTTGAGATTATACAATGCACACGTTTGTTGAGCAGATTTTGTTTCTACAAGCAAGTCGCCTGATCGAAGTTTTTTCATATTTTTGGGTTCGCCTATAGCGGCCACTACGTACTTGTTTATGATGAAAGGTGACATACTTTGAATTTTACCAGATGGTTCGCTAACAATAAGAAAACGGTGTTTCTCAATTTCTTCATTTACACTCGCACGTGTTCGCTTTGCCGCAGATGCACATTCAGGTTCACTAGCAGGACGATTTTCATTAGTTATGGTTTTAGTAGTACTCATATTGGAAAAAACAAAAAATTCGGGTCCGACCTCCTCACCCACCATGGAGTCCAACAAGGGAACACAGATTATTGTGCTGGAGCTAGTCGGACCTATACGCAATCTGAAGCCCCACAGTCAGCTTTCCCGAAAGCAGGAACTCCCGAAAGCTTATCCCCAAGCCACCGCCCAAAGGACGAGTGACCAGCCGATTGACACTAGTGGGGACAACTAAGTGCCTCCCGTTTCAATCAGAAGCAGAGGCCAAAGTAGTGTGTTGGAGACAGTACCTCGCCCCTCAACTACCAGGATCCTCCTTTCCTGCCTTACGGGTCGCAGCGCACGGCAAACGCGTAGGCGGTTTTCTCGAAACTTGCAAGCTAGAGACAAGGGCTGTTCTAGTTGCTCATAACAAGCCCCAACCTCCGAAGAGGAAAACCACGAGGGAGAAAAGAAAGATAGAAGGCTCAGAAGAGAGGAGACGGAAAAGAGGATAGATCACTGGGGCTCCAGGATCGTGACACACGTCTCATCAAGAAGATGATCCCCTGAAGGGCTAGGGTACCTCGGGATTGCCACACCCGTACTCACCAAAGTTTGCCCCTGAGGGGAGCAGAAATTACAGACTCTTGCATACGCGGATTGGACTTTCTAAGGAAATACAATTTTTCCTTGGACTTTAAAAACAACGAACTGCATTCTGTCTCTGAGGACATAACCTTATTCGGGTAAGAGTGAAATGTATCCATAAAATCATAGCTCAAGACGATATCACAGTATCGGTGAGAACAGAATTTTTACTTCCTGGATCCATAGCCGAAAATAGAAATTTCCGCTACGGCGTAATGGAATATCCCAAGAATAGTAATAGCCCTAAAGGAGTACTAATAGCCTCAGCACTCGTCGACCTATCGAAGACCATTGTCCCTGTGAGAGTTGCCGATGTAACTGACAAGGCGAGAGTTATTACGAAAGGTGAAGTGGTTGCAGAATATACTCCAGTAATCAGCGTTGAAAGAAAAAGTAACATGCCAGAAACCGTGTCTTCAGACAGCGTTACATCAGAGTTATTGCAGAATGGGCAATTAAACACTGATGAGAGGAATGCTGCCTAGCGTGTCATTAAAGATCTTGAAGATGTTTTCTCCTGCTCGTCTTCTGACGTGGGTCGAACGAGTTTTCCTCAACATAGAATCGATACTGGTGATCATCCGCTAATCAAGCAATATCCAAGACGTCAGCCGATTGCAAAACAGGAAGAGTTACGAACACTTAAAGGACATGCAAGAAAGCAATGTCATTGAGCCTTCAACAAGTCCCTGGGCATCTCCCATTGTCTTCGTGAAGTAGAAAGATGGGTCAACCAGATTTTGCGTTGACTATCGCCGGTTGAACGAGGTTACGAAGAAAAACAGTTACCCTCTTCCTAGAATTGACGACATTCTTTCTGGAAGGAAGTGGTTCTCGACACTTGATTTAAAGAGTGGATATTGGCAGGTAGAAATACATCCTGATGACTGAGAAAAGACGGCATTTACTACAGGACAAGGACTTTGGCAGTTCAAGGTGATGCCGTTTAAATTATATAATGCGCCGGCTACATTCGAACGCCTAATGGAGACTGTTTTAAAAGGTCTTTCATACGAAGCCTGTCTGATATACCTGGATGACATCATCATCGTCGGGAAGAGTTTCGAAGAACATTTGAAAAATCTTAGAAAGGTGCTTCAGAAACTGAAAGAAGCTAATCTGAAGTTGAGTCCCTCTAAATGCAAATTATTCAGACAGGAAGTGACTTGCCTCGGACATGTCATCTCTGATGAAGCTGCGCGCGCACGGATTCTGAAAAAGTGTCAGCAGTTAAAGACTGGAGACGTTTCGAAAATGTCCACCAGCTGAAAATCTTTCTAGGGCTTTGCACCTACTATACGGGATTCGTGAAGGATTTTTCATCCATTGCAAGACCCCTTCACAAGCTCATAGAGAAAGAGAGTTTGTGGGACAAAAGAATGTGAGGATGCATTTAAGAACCTAAAGGAAGCTTTAACATCTGCTCCAATCCTGACGTATTCTCAGCTCGACAGACCATTTATTTTCGACACGGACGCGAGTAATGAAAGTGTCGGCGCTGTTTTGTCCCAAGAAATAAAGGGCCAAGAACGTGTAGTGGCTTACTGGAGCAAGGCTTGCCTAAACCGGAGAGGAATTACTGTGTCATCAGGACAGATTTACTCGCCATAGTCAAAGCCATAGAACATTTCCATCATTATCTATACGGTACAAAATTCCTGCTCTGCACGGATCATGCATCATTGGCCTGGCTTTTAAATTTCAAGAATCCTGAGGGTCAGATAGCTAAGTGGATACAGAGACTCCAGGAATATGACATCACTATCCGTCATTGCAAGAGACCATCGCACGGAAACGCTGATGCCTTATCTAGAAGACCTTGCCTAGAAAACTGCCGATATTGTTCCAGGGTCGAAGCTAAATACCAACTGGTTAATCCACTGGCACGATGAATTACAGCATCAACCTCGGCTGATCCAGAATTCATCGGCTGAACCCATGGAGTGACAAGGAAATCAGGAAAGACCAGCTGGAAGACCCCGACATTAAACCCATAATTGAGTTAATGGAAACCTCAAACAGAAAACGTACCTGACAGGACATTTCGAGCTATAGTCCCACGACAAAACAATATTGGGTTCTCTGGGACTCACTAAATATTCGAAACGGCTTCTTGTACCGGAATTTGGAATCAGATGATGGAAAGACATTCCGATGGCAGCTGCTACTAACAAAATCCCGAATCCCGGACGTCCTTAAAGAACTACATAGCAACCGTGAAGGAGGTCACTTCTGAATAATGAAGACCTTGCAGAGAATTCGGGAGCGTTTCTACTGGAATAATGCAAAGGATGACGTGCAAAAGTGGTGCCGATGTTTCGATGCCTGTACAAGTCAGAAAGGACCGAAGAAATGCAGCTGGGGGAAGCTGCAACGTTACAATGTAGGAGCATCTTTTGAACGTATCGCCTTTGTCATCTTAGGACCTCTGATACGAACTGCTGATGGCAACAAATATATCCTCGTAGTCATCGATTACTTCACCAAGTGGCCTGAAGCGTATCCTATTCCTGATCAAGAGCCTGTCACAGTAGCAGAGATGACGATACAGCACTGGATTTCCAGGTTCGGAGTACCTCTTCAGTTACATTCGGACCAGGGAAGGAATTTTATCTCGGCTGTAGTCAAGGAACTCTGCAAGCTACTCGGCGTTGACAAAAACCCAAACGACGCCTTTACATTCCCAGTCGGACGGCATGGTAGAGAGGTTTAATCGAACTATCCTCAATAACCTCTCATTAGTGGATTTCAGGAGCCAACAGGACTGGGACAAGAAGTTACCATTGTTTTTACTGGCTTACCGCAGTGCTGTTCAGGAGACTACCGTCTATTCCCCATCTCAGATGCTCTTCGGTCGTGACTTTCGTCTGCCATGTGATCTTTTGTTTGGTCGCCCTCAGTATGCGCCTTCATCACCTGAGAAATACATTCAAGACCTCCAGGCCCTGTTTGAAGTGTTGCACAACTTTGCACGAGAGCGAGTCAACTTGGCGACGGAGAAGATGAAGACCGGCTAAGACACGAGAGCTATTGGCCGTCGTTTCAATGAAGGAGACAAGGTGTGGTTATGGAATCCGACTCGCAGAGAAGGACTTTCTCCGAAACTACAGTCACCTTGGGATGGTCCTTACACAGTCCTAAACAGGCTGAACGACGTCGTGGTTCGGATCCGTAAGTCATCGAACTCTAAACCTAAAGTTGTTCATTACAACAGGTTAGTTCATTACTATGGCCATAGTATGTAGTGTATATAATTGTAAATAGTATAAGACCCTGGTCCTATTTGAATTTCGTATTTGTTAAGTATTAGTATTTGATAAGTATTTGTATTTGATAGTATTTGTACTTAATATTTGAATTGTGTTTAGCGTTGGATAGAATTTAATTTGCTGAAAGTTACTTATTGCAATTATTGTTTATTTTGTTTTTGTGAAGTAATGTTTATTATAGCACTGATGTCTTAGTTGTAAGTTTGGCTTCCTGTCCAAGGATTGTACTTCCCGGGACGCGCAGTCTCTGAGAAAGGGGCAATGTTACGAATTTCACATTTATTTGGCTATTAATTTAGACTTGCAATTAAAATTGCTTCATAATTCCCGTGCAACGCAGAGGATTTTTGAAGAGAAAGCTACGTCACAAAAAATAATAAAAATAAGAAAAGAGCGCTTGCATTTAATGTTTAATAAATAAATATCTCGTAATTACTGTTGCCATCCAGAAAAATTGAGATTGTTCTAGTGATTATTAAAAAGCTTATAAAAGCCGAATTGAAACACCTCATCTCAGTTATTGTTGTAGTTGTAGCTGTAAAAAGCGAACTGCTGTTTGTTTACTTAATGCTGTTATTGATTGTAGCGATTTCGCTGTGAGATAGAATTATTTTTTCTGTTTTGAACTGAGTTTTGGTAAACGTTTCAGATATTGCGATACTGGGCGAATACCTCTGAAGAAATATTTCAACATTTTGATTTATTTCTTGTGGAAAGAATAAATTTTTGTTAACTTTTTACGACTTGTGCATTCAATCCATAACGAACCCGTACGCACGCAACATTATTAATCCGCATCGCTGCGCTATTAATTAGGCACCTTAGAGCTAAAGCCTTTCAAAGTCTTCAGACAATGTGAGTAAGAGCTGCATATTAAAATTCAGAAATATTCAAGAAACATAAATAGGTGTTTATTGTGTTTCAAAATTAACGTAGCTTTTGAAAAAAAATATTTTAAGTAAATTAACAAAGGTTTTTATTTCAGCATTTATGCTTATTTACAAACATAAACACGTAAAAGTTCTTGCTTTTGCTTTGTTTTCGAGAAAGCATATTACTTGGATATACAAAGTGTAAACTTTTCTACACTTTACTTTTTCAGATGATAAATAAAGCTTTTTCTTCAGGTTTTCAATTTTTTCTCAGTTCTAATTAAACACAGATTTTAATAGCAGTCAGTTAAAGATAAAAAGAGATATACTGTTGTTTACAAGAACATAAAAATAACGCAGTAATTTGAAAATGGAGAAATAGGGATTATTCTCGAATCTTAACCTATACAATCTCCTTATAGTAACGGTAACAAATATGGAAAAGTAAAAAAAAAAGTGCGGCTGTCAAAGCTGTCAGACTATTGGGATTAGAGAAAAGTATAGTTAGTTTTTTTCTATTATGTGGGCATTGAGTTCACACAATTAAATTCACGGCCAGTATATAAATCAAACCTCACTGCTGGATGACATAACTAATTCATTGGAAATTTAGATCATTAGACATGTTTTGTTTTTCCAAGTGCGAATAACAGCTATATTTATTTATAAGGCATTTGGTAAGATTTGAGGTACATTATAAATGCAGGTGTTAGCAGGGTACATTTATCTTTTCTGCTGCCTTGATAGCCACAATACATTTCAAGAGTAATATCAGCATGGCAGTTACAGGTACGGAATTATTTGCCTTTTGTAATTATGTTTCAGAAGTAAAACTTCGTAACACTATTACACCTAAACTATTACAACGTGAGTGAATTACGAATTTCAAGACTCAGTTTGGCCATGCTTGATCTGTAGATTTTCTCTCCTGCTTTTTGTGAGAAAACCACACACAACTTGAGCAGCAGGCATCAAACTTGCACAAGGAAGTAAAATTGGTTCAATCTGCCCATTAAATGTTTAAAGCAAGGTACACCAGCATTATCTATTTAATAGAAGTGATGTCTTCATGTATAAATTTCTAAGAGAAATTTATAAATGAAGTAACATGAACATGTATAAATTTCTAAGAGAAATTTATACATATTCATGTTACACATGGAGAAAATCACAAACACATCTATGTCCCAACTGTTTGCTAGACTTTGAACTGCCACTAATATCAAATTTTATCTTCATCGCTACTGAGGTTAAAATTTATTTGGAACATACTAATTTTATTACCACAACATGCTAATTTTAGAACTCTGTAATATTACTACTGAGAAAAAAATGCAATAATAGCACTTTGTACTCAAATGATGTAAGCAACAAAGAAACAAGTTAATTCATTCAAGTGAATTGCCTTGCAAATAATAATATAATGGTATGAATGCAAGCATATAACTTCATTACACATATTTTGCTTCAGCCATATGTGTAGGTTGCTTTTATTGCCAGTAAGCATCTGTACTTAGTACAATTCTGTAGCAGTTTATGAATGAAACTGCTAGGAATCCAAAATAAATAACATGCAATATTGTGAGAAACTCAATCTGGTAAATTGTAATTTATATTTAAATTTACTATCTAAATAATCCATATTTAGATTTAAATTCATTAATTTATATGTAATATTTATTTAGCAGATGCAAATTTAAGTACTCGCATGTGTCTCTTTTATTTTTACTCGGTTCCTTTGAGCATGTTACATGTCAACATCCATAACTCATATTTGGTATGAACTTGATATATGTACCATTATGTAACAGACTCTATAACCTTGGAAATGCATCTCAAAATCACAGTTTATCAAGATTTTTGCTTGAAATGCACCTTCACTAAAATAATTTTCTCCTCTTCATTTGAGATGATAATTGAAATAATGTTTGACCCATTAACTACTAGCTATAAATAGAACTCAGAGAAGTATGTTTAGGGACTGGAGTTTTAACTAAGATGTTATTATAGCATGAACAAAGGAGGAAAAGTAAAAACCTTTGACTTGATATGCCTGTTTTAAAGCACAGGATAGAGTAGAAATTATGTACATGTACATTCATTCTATCTCATAGACAAAAATACTTAATGACAATTTAAATATTTCCATACACCACTGACATATACATTTATACTTAGAGATGCATTTATAATGCTGATGTAAACACACTTATCTGATAATTATTTTGTTACAATCAATTAGGGAATATAACTAATATGACCAATAAATTGTATAATTAACACTCAACCTATTTATGATTTTGTGATTAGCTTGCTACTTTAAATAGAAAACACATTCTAATATAAGTATTTTGCACATATGTCGATTTCATGTATTTGCACCGAGGTAATTTAGACATTACCCAATAAAGGTAGCTGTTTAGTATTGCACTCTCTATCAGTTAAGAACTCAAAAATAATGAAATATGTAATTAACATTAACAATCAGTTATTTCTAATTGTATGGTTAGGTTTATTTTGAAAATAACAAACACTTAAATACTGTTGTAAATATTCATACATAAATATAAATACCATGTTCGTCTGAAGGAGATAACATTTTCGCATCTGTGTTCTACTACATATTTGTATATGAATAAATCTGCATTGTATGTGTTTCTAGACATACTTATATGCATTATTTTGAGTATTAAAGGCAGGGATATTGCTGCAGAAAAACTTATTGCATAGTAAAACATATTATTTGCAGTGCATGATGTATCATTATTAAACTCTTTGATTACTTATGAAATACAAAATACAAGATATTTAAACAAATTTTGATACTTCCATATTAACAAAACTATCTTGGTGTGATTTGGTAGCTTTTTTATTAGATGAAATGGTAAAAGTCACTTACTGGCTGGAAGATATTGGTTTTCCTACATTTTTTCAAGAAAGATTCCTGAACACACAATATTTCTCGTAAGTTCAGGAAAAACACATGAAAATAGAATATACTTCACCAAAGGAAAAATATAAATTTAAATTATTAAATAAAGATGACGTGATATATTAAGTTAATGAAAAATATACATCCATCTCCAATAGACTCAGCATAGTGAAACACTGGCTGTCTCCCAGACTCATTTCCTGATTGTTCCCTTTAGAGGAGTTTTGATAAAATTCTGTATTTTTCACTTATGCTTCACGTACTAAGTATTAAAAATAAATTAATAAATAAATCTAAAACTATTTCAGAAAACGTTAATTTTTAAGAACTCGTATCAAGTGGCACTGTCAAAAGTCATTCCATAACATACTTTTTATATGCACATTAGTTAATATTTGATTTAAATCAAAATAATCTTTTCAAATATGGTAAAGGTACTTAAAACATGCAATTTTGCAAATTGCAGACTTTCAAAATACAAATTTCTGAACTCTTATACTTAAATATCTCCTTAAAATCAATACATTTATTTCTTTGGCTTTTAAGGCTGTAAATAATGACAAAAAACATTCATAGCAATAATTAAAAAAATATTTATTAAATAAAACAGAGTACAACAGATGCAATGTTACTTCAATCAATCCCACGAAATAAACTTAAAATGATCTGACAAAATTATATTCTTTTGGATTTGAATTCTTATTTCTGTTAGAGGAGTCCTGTTTGCAAACATCAATTGAATATAATTTTTGCACAAAATATCTCCCGAGTTAAAAATAACAAAAGAGACAATAAAGTATGAAATTTTGCAAATTCTTTCCTATCCTTGACTTGAATTATAAAAGAAATATTTCACCATGCTCCCTCAGTGAATTTAAAAATAAGTTTAGGCTCCCATTTCTGTTAATGTTAATCTGCACAAATACTTCGGAAAAAAAAGCAGGAAGTATAAGATAAATATGAGACTGCACTTTGGTATACACATATAGAATGCCAGTGTGTGCCCTTGAAAATTTAAAATTATGCTTTCTTCTGCCAATGTAAAAACGAAATAATAAATGGTAAATAACTATTTCTTACATTTATGTAAAAGATATTTTCTAAATGCCTTTTCATATACAGAGTGTACCTTAAATGTTTCAACAAATTTAGAGGGATGATGGTACTCATCAAGACGAACAAATAATGCAACGGAAAAGGGGTCGCAAATGATGTTTAAAGGGTGAAAATTGAGAAAATGCGTCTGGAGATGGACAAGTTGACACAAGAAAGAAACACTCCAGAAAATTATTTATTGCACAGAATAGGTACAACACAGCTCGTGATATCCAGAGAAAACAAAAATTTTACAACAAATGTTCAAAGTTTCGACCATGGACATTATCACACAGAGTGCATCCATGGAGGAACAACTGGCAGACGTGCTCGAAGATTACGGGAGTTTCCTGGATTCCTGCCGCAGAGGTCACAATATGCACTTCTACTAATCCTGGCATCTCATAAATGAGGGATTTCATCTGTCCCCAGAATGTCTTTTCTCTGGACATCACGAGCTGTGTTGTACCTGTTTTGTGCACTAATTAATTTTCTGGAATGTTTCTTTCTTGTCTTAGTTTGTCCATCCTGTATTTATGTACACGAGATTTTTCTACAACACTGATATGTACAAAAATTGAATGAAAGCTTATTGAAGCTGAGAAACAAAATTTGTATGCCACATAATATAATATTTAAATATAATCACAGAACTATATTTAAATTTTCTATTAACATAAAAAGAGCCATGTTTAGAAAAATACACTTGCAAGCTACAGCATGCACATGGTGATTAAATATCTAATTATTCTTCAGAATTTCAGAACAGGAAGAATTTGAAGGCGGTAACACATGAAAGTCAGCATATTCCAAAGGAACCAGATGTCAAAGCTGAATACTTAATAATAGACATAAACAAGGACACACAAGTATAAACATATCTGAACCATTTGCATGGACCAATGAGCAAGAAAAAGGTATATATGAAGCAATAATCTTAGCACGATTTTTTGATATTTAACAGATCAAGTGTTAGTTACTTTTCAGATGCAAATTCGTTATTTCCTCGTCTTTATTTCAGAAAGATACTCAAACTGGCAATATTTATTATAAATTGGTAAAAATCATCAATATATCAAAAGAAAATAAACTTGAAAAACATAATACAAATTTGAATTCTTTTTCAAATGTTTCTGTTATTATTTTGCACTTTTCTCATCACCAAGCACACAGCTATCTGTTTTTGCCTTAAAAAAAAAAAAAAATGGGAGACTTGGGTTCATCCAACACTCGGCTATCAAGGGAAAGCATTTCCTCATTGTTCCATTTAGAAAATTTTCATAAAAATTCTGTGTTCTTTCAGAAATTTTATCGCAGAATTGTGGTAAAATTGCTCGCAACTTCTGCAAGGCCATATTTTAAAACTAAGTTTAAGGCAAAAAATATCATGATTTGTTTACAAAAACTGTCGAACTCTAGAACACAACAAAAAGAATGCACAAAAAATGGCAGAAGAGCTTGATTGAAGGATTATTACAAGCATGTTTACTGGAAGAATGGTTATGCACATTGTTGCCAGATTTTGGCATATACTGAAAATATGGCAACTTGTATTAAGAACGCTACATTAACATGCACAAGTACCAAAAAAAAAAAAAAAACTTATTTTGTCAAGAAATTTTCATTTCATTCAAAGCCACTACAAGCTGCATAGTGGTATCAAGAACATTGTCGAAAATTAATGTTTTAAACATATCCTATCCAAAATATAAGCTTGCAAAAATCTAAATTATAAGCATTCTCAACATTAAAAAGAGAGTCCCCAAAGCTAATGATGATGAGAGAAATACTTAAATCCTGCAGCACTACAGATATCACAAAAGAATATATTTCATATTTTGTTCTTTTTCTAAGAAAATGTAATGAAAAGTGAATCACGGTGCAAAATGTCAATGAAATTTCCATTGAAATTAAAATGTTCAACATTTCAAGGATTCAAACAATTCATGACATTACCTGAATGGGAGGACTGTGACCACAATAAAATTTCAAATTCAGTACAATATAATTAGTGTCTAACTCTTCATTTGTTCAAATATACTGTTTTAAAACTTTCATTACTAATTAAATACTAAGGACAAGAACATCTTCCTTTAAATCAGATGGAATTTAAAATGACTTATCTCACACACATCAGATTTTTCTCTTGTGAAAACAAATAAATGATTTATTACAAATTGAGGTGAAATGACAAGTTAAACACACCCCATACAAAGACATATCTTTATAGCATGGACAAGTCCTTAGTACACACATAAGCAAAGGTTTTTATTAATTTAACTTTTTCACAAAAAACATCAGCGTTCTTATTATGTGTAGTGTTCTTATTATGAGTCTTCTATCACCCAAGTGCTTTGTTACACATGCAACTTACGGAGTTTCTCTCTGGTGTGAATAAGTATATGCTTTTTCAAATTAGATTTTTGAGTAAATGACTTATTACATACCTCACAGACATAAGGTTTCTCTCCTGTGTGAATAAGCTTATGGGATTTTAATCTACTTTTTTCAGTAAATGACTTCTTACATATCTCACATACGTGAGGTTTCTCTCCTGTGTGAAGAAGCATATGGTTGTTTAAATTACCTTTTAGAGTAAATGACTTATTACATACTGTACACACATGAGGTTTCTTTCCTGTGTGAATAAGTATATGCTCATTTAAATGACCTTTCTGAGTAAATGACTTGTTACATACCTCACACACATGAGGTTTCTCTCCTGTGTGACAAAGCATATGTTCATTTAAATGACATTTTTGAGTAAATGACTTATTACATATTTTGCACACATGTGGTTTCTTTGCTGTATGAATAAGTATATGTTCGTGTAAATGACCTTTTTGAGTAAATGACTTGCTACATATCTCACACATATGAGGTTTCTCTCCTGTGTGGATAAGTATATGGTTGTTTAAACTAAGTTTGTGAGCAAATGATTTGTTACATATCTCACACACATGAGGTTTCTCTCCAGTGTGAAGAAGCATATGGTAGTTTAAATTACCTTTTAGAGTAAATGACTTATTACATACTTCACACACATGAGGTTTCTTTCCTGCGTGAAGAAGCATATTCATGTTTAAGGTGCTCTTTCGTTCAAATGAATTCTTACATATCTTACGTACTCATTTTTTCTCCTGCACATACATCATGCAGATGCTTGTGTAGGTTTCTTTAATGTGTCAATATGTATCTGATTCTTTACATAAATCTTTAGTCTAAATGAATTGTTACACACTGCGTACATGAGGTTTCTCTTTTGCACCAATAATCATGTCTTTTTACACAAGAGTCATTGGCAAATGATTTATTACATATCTCATTATGACTACATCTTATCCTGCATTAAGAAGGAAATGCAGGTTTTATCGAGGCTTCTATGTAAATGACTTTTAAGTACCTCACATATGTGGGGTTTTTCTGTTGGTTAAGAAAGCATGAGCTCTTTTAAGAAGTTTCTTTCTCCGCATGACAATTTCCAATAAACATTTTACTTAAATACATTCAAAAAAGTGATAGGGGTCTCTTCCGAAATATAATCAAGAATTGATCACTAATTCATGTCACTGTGGGAGATGTTACAGTTTCAGAACTGAACGTGGAATGTTTATATTAAACAAATATGATTTCTCATCTTAGCACTCATAAAACTTCATTCGTTCACTCATTGCTCCAAATTAAATATAAAAGAGGTGAAACCATTTTAAAAGTACAACAATGCTGCCAGTAAATATTCACGGCCTTCCAGAGAAGAAATAGGTGCCTTATTTTCCGTGTAGTAGAAAAAAACTATGCGCAGTTACTTGCCATCATATTTTGGCCTCACGTCCATTTCAAGCGGTGGGTTCTTAACGCGTTCGTATCAATGACTTTTTATACAGACAGACAGACACTGACAGACAGACAAAGAAGACATATGTCTTGTTTTGCACCTGCTAAGTCTTTCTGCTCCGATGGGCGAAAAATAGACAGACAGGCAGACAGACAAAGAAGACAGATGTCTTGTTTTGCACCCGCTAAGTCTTTCTGCACCGATGGGCGAAAAATCAAGCTAGGGTGCGAAAGAAAGGTATATAGAAAAAGGGCAATTTCGTATTTCAGAGGAGAGTAAAAAGGAACTTCGTATATTTTATACGAGTTCTAAAAGCCAGGAAAAAAATATGGGACAAAATAAAATCAAAAATAAATGGCCCAAAAGTAATGGAGAGGAAAAAAAAAATAAAAGGGCCTATAGAAAGAAAAGGAAAAGAAGTAAGAAAATGTCCTAAATACGATTGTGTCCAAACAAAAGTATATATTAAGTAAGGTAACATTTAGTATTGCGGTAACCAAATATATTCAAACTTTTTTTTTTCAAACAACACCAGACAAGATCATAAAACCATACACAGTGCGAGAGCATATAAGCAAAATTAAATAAATAAATAAATAAATATCAGAATTTTTTTTTAGTTAATTTTTTTTTAAATATTATATTTATTTAATAATTTAACCATCATAGTTTACTTTTTTTATACTAGTCTAACAAGTTGAGGCACACTTTATTAGTATATGCTCATAACTCTAAAAGCTGTATTCAAGGAAATATAAATTAATCTTATTGCATTCTTTATTTGCGAACTGAAAGAAAAAAAAAGCAATTGAAAACAGTAAAACTGCAACCTTTTACATTTATCGATGCCCAAGATCCCCTTGCCCCGTCTCGAGAAATTCCTCAAAGGGGCCCAGATGGGGAGTGCTGACAGACGGCATCTAGTGATAAGGATAGCGTCACTACGGAAAGTTACGGGAAAAACAAGCATATAATATAAAGCAATTTCTAACTATTATTTAATGTCAGAGGCCTACAACCATAATAAATAAATGAATTTGAAGGCACTCTAATAATATATATTTGATTTAGTTTAGAGAAAATAAGGCTACTTACCTGAAAGCTCCTGTTTTCCTTCAGATTGCAGAAGAATGAACAACGAGGAAAATGAGACCCCTTTTGCACAGAAAAACTGTCACATTTGAGGGCGAGATACTTCGAAGAAAATTTTTTAAAATTTATTTGATTAATTAAGGCTTTTTCCCGGAAAACACACATAAAAATGTGGGAGCTGGCCAAGCTGCTGTCTCTATCGTTCGTGATCACAGCGCCCCTCCCCCAAGGGCGAAAAATCAAGCTAGAGTGCGAAGGAAAGGTATACAGAAAACGGGCAATTTCGTATTTCAGAGGAGAGTAAAAAGGAATTTCGTATATTTAATACGAGTTCTAAAGGCCAGGAAAAAATGTGGGACAAAATAAAATTAAAAATAAATGGCCCAAAAGTAATGTAGAGAAAAAAAATTAAAAGGGCCTATAGAAAGAAAAGGAAAAGAAGTAAGAAAATGTCCTAAATACGATTGTGTCCAAACAAAAGTATATATTAAGTACGGCAACATATAATATTGCGGTAACCAAACATATTCATACTTTTTTTTTGCAAACAGCATCAGACAAAATCATATAACCATACACACTGCAAGAGCATATCAGCAAAATTAAATAAATAAATAAATATCAGACTTTTTTTAGTTAATTATTTTTTTAACATTATATTTATTTAATAATTTAATCATCATAGTTTACTAAATATTTGTACTAGTCTAACAAGTTGAGGCACACTTTATTAGTATATACTCATAACTCTAAGAGCTGCATTCAAGGAAATATAAATTAATCTTATTGTATTCTTTATTTGCGAACTGAAAGAAAAAATTGCAATCGAAAACAGTAAAACTGCAACCTTTTACGTTTATCGATGCCCCAAATCCCCATTCCCCGTCTCGAGAAATTCCTCAAAGGCGCCCAGATGGGGAGTGCTGAAAGCTCCTGTGTTCCTTCGGATTGCAGAAGAATGAACAGCGAGGAAGATGAGACCCCTTTTGCACAGAAAAACTGTCACATTTGAGGGCGAGACACTTCGGAGAAAATTTTTAAAAATTTCTTTAATTAATTAAGGCTTTTTTCCGGAAAGCACACATAAAAATGTCGGAGCTGGCCAAGCTGCTGTCTCTATAGTTCGTGATCACAGCCTGACTTTTTATACACATCATACACAAAATACTTTTGCACATGACTACATAAAATAGAGCTGGAGCAAACCACATGTATTCGTGATCTTAGCGATAATGGGTACATCGGTTGACTCGAAGTACCGAATCGGTACTCACAAATTCATTTCGTTACTCGCATTTGTGGTACGACGCGGTTTGTTCGAATACGAATGATGACAGACGGACAGACAAAGAAGACAGATGTCTTGCTTTGCACCCGCTAAATCTTTCTGAACCGATGGGCGAAAAATCAACCTAGAGCGCGAAGGAAAGTTACATAGAAAGGGGCCAATTTCGTATTTCAGAGAAGAGTAAAAAGGGCCTTCGTATATTTTATGCGAGTTCTAGAGGCCAGGAAAAAAATATGGGACAAAATGAAATTAAAAATAAATGGCCCAAAAGTAATGGAGAGGGGGAAAAATAAATAAAAATAAAAAGGGCCTATAGAAAGAAAAGGAAAGGAAGTAAGAAAATGTCCTAAACACGATTGTATGCAGACAAAAGTGTATATTAAGAAAGGTAACACTTAGTATTGCGGTATCCAAACATTTTTTTTTTGCAAACAACATGAGACAAAATCATAAAACCATACACAGCACGTTTCACTTTATATGGCTTAAAGCATGGTCTTTCACTTATAAAGTGTCGAATTAATTGGAAAAACTATGCTTATCACCTTAAAGAAAACATATCTGCTACTACTAAAATGACTAATAGCAGCAAAATTCATGGTGCCACAGTATATCTTAGTACTAAAATGAACGAAGCCATCAACCACGCAAAATTTCTTCCAAAACAGACGAATTATACGCTCCCAGACAATATTAGACAGAAAATTACAGAGAAAAATAGACTAAGAAAAATTTGTCAACGTTCCCACTCCACCCAAGACAAAAGAAGATTTAATGCTGCCAATCGGAACCTCGAAAAACTTATCCAAGAGTACAGGAACAACTGCTGGGATAGCTTCTTTGAAAGTCTTTCCTACACCGACCACTCTGTGTGGAAAGTTGCTAAAGCTCTCCGAAGCACTCCCTCCAATATTGTACCCATTCTAGATGATAATAATACTCAAATTTACGACCCTAAGAAAATTGTCAACCTCTTTGCTGATAACTATGAACATCAGTTTAAATAATTGCAACACCCGAATGATATCGATATTATCATACACGAGACCGATTTCCTCTGCAAAGATCCTGAAAATATAAACAATCCGACTTCTCCCAAAGAAATACAGAAAATTAGGATATTGTTCGGAGAACAGCCTTGACGCCAAAAAGGGAGAAACAGCTTATTGTGATATGGCAGGCAATGGTTGTTATTCGATGACGTACAGTCGGTCACAAAGTATTTGAACACCCGTATCCTATCAAAAACTTTACGAGAACCATCAAGATTAGCTTTTTAAATATTTTTTCAACCTTTACAACCTTTAATCATAAATATTTCCAACCATCAGGTCAGAGACAAAAATATATATTCTTAGACTCTTTTATGGGTGATCTCTCTTAAACCCATTCATTCTTTTTGGGGGTGGGGAACCAAGAAGGAACGATCCATATTTGAACAAAATATTTTTAAGAGAACTCAGAGGTTAGTATACAAAATATTTCCAAGATAAAATATTTTTAGAAACCTAAATATTTTCAAAACTGAACTGAATCCTTTTGCAATATTTTGTTAGATCTAAAATATATATTAAAAAAAGACTCCTTTTCTGTTTTATAATGAGGTCTAACATTTTTATTACTTTTTGTATAGGTTTATTTATTAAATTTAAACAATTCATTGCGCCATTGCTGCAAGGAATGAAATTTAAATTATAGTAAACAGTAATTACTTAAAATAGTAATTTTAAGATAAAAATTATAATTTAAACAGAAATTGTGTAAACAAATTAATGCTAATTATGAACTAATCTATAATATCATTTAAATTCAGTAGCATAAGTAAATCAAGTTCAACCAAAACTTGAAAAAAATTCTACTAATTAATATAAATATTATATATAATATATAAAAAATAAAAGAATTTCGTTAATCCAAAGGAACTTTAGTTTTGGTATTCAAAATAAAAAGATTACACCCCAAGAGAGTTGAGGAAACAGGTGAAGTAAATTACAGCAAGGTAATAAAAGAAAACACTTTTCAAATTTCTCTTACGTTACCACTGCAAGGTTTCCAAGACACAAGAAACAGGTGAAGTAAATTACGTTATCACCGAACATGAAATAAATTTTTCAACTCTCTCTTACGTTATCACAGCAAGGTTTCCAAGAGTGTTGAGAAAAAAAAACAGGTAAAAGAACTTACTTTATCACTGCAAAGTTTCCAAGAGAAAAAAAAAACACACATTCAGGGAACTGAGTTTATATAGATGGGAAATTCCTTTGGGGAAGAAGGAATAATCCATATTTGAAGAAAATATTTTTTAAGAGAACTCAGATATACAAAATATTTCCAAGATAAAAATATTTTTTAGAAAACCAAAATAATTTCAAAACTGAACTGAATTATGATCAGTAGCTTTGTTTCCAAGACAGAGATGATGCATCTTCAAGAGCACACGCTGATCTGAACGGAAACGCCAACTGTTTATATAGATAGGGAATTTCTTTCTAAAGTGAAACTGGTAAACTGAAACCGACTGGAAAAATTTCGAAAGTGAAACTGGTAAACTGAAACCGACTGGAAAAATTTTTATCAGATAAAGATCTTAAAAAAGAAAAAAATATAAAAAATAAAAATAAAAAAAAACTTTTTGTTAATTTTTATAATGTCTAAAGACATTATAAAAATAACTGTTTTTCAATGTTAACCAACGGAACTAGCTTGTAAACATGTTTGTAAACACAGGTATGACCTTAAACATGTTCTAACATGTATGTAAACAACCTTGAACATGTTTGTAAACAAGGGTATGTCCTTGAACCACACAGTTAATTTTTATAATGTCTAAAGACATTTAAGATCTTTCTCTGATAAAACTTTTTTCAGTCGGTTTCAGTTTACCAGTTTCACTTTCGAAACGAACTGCCTATTTATATAAACAGTTGGAGTTTCTGTTCAGATCAGCTCTTGAAGATTCTCGATAAAGGGCTCTTCATAGCAGGTAGGATATTTTTTTTTCAAATTCTCTTTATTATGGATAGCTTTTATGTTTCTTTTGGAAACTGAAGCAATTCTTTTTTTGGGGATATCAAGAATTTATATTTTAGCATTTTTATTTCAAACATGATTGTGTATATTTATGATCCTTTTGAAAAACCCAACACATCAAACATGTATGATACTTTTGGATGTTTTTAAAACACTATTGAATATATTGTTTTTTGTGGGAACTGTTTGAAGAGCTTTGGGGTTTTCGATAAAACTCTTTGGGGCGACTTTTAGGTCCTTCAGGGAACCACTCCTGCAAAACGTTGCTTCAGAAAAATAGAATGCTTTTGGTCGGGAAGAAATTTCTAAAAGATCTTAGCATTTCCTAAATAGACATACGTATTCATTCTAATATCTGCAATGGATTCTGAAATGATTGTAACGACATGAGATTATATAAACAGCCTTAGCGTTCCGAACAAAGCGGTTAAAACAGCATGGAAATATATTTTAGCAATGTTTTCCACGAAAACGTTTTTTTTGGATCACTCTCTTATCCAATCTTGGACCATTTTTTGACATTTAAAATATTTCTTAGACAAAATTCTTTTAAACCCATCCATTTCTGTGGGACATATTTGAACAAAATATTTTTTAACAGAACTCAGAGGTTGGTATACAAAATATTTCCAAGATAAAATATTTTTAGAAACCAAAATATTTTCAAAACTGAACTGAATCCTTTTGAAATATTTTATTAGATCTAAAATATATATTAAAAAGAGAAAAAAAGACTCCGTTTTTGTTTTATAATGAGGTCTAACATTTTTATTACTTTTTGTAAAGGGTGAGGTTTCACTTTATTTATTAGACATCACAAAAGTTAAAAATATATAATATAAATATTACATATAATATACAAAAAATAAAAGAATTTCGTTAATCCAAAGGAACATTTGTTTTGGTATTCAAAATAAAATGATTGCACCCAAAGAGAGTTTAGGAAACAGGTGAAGTAAATTACGGGAAGGTAATAAAAAAATACAGTTTTCAACTCTCTCTTATGTTATCACCGCAAGGTTTCCATGAGAGTTGAGACAGGTAAAGTAAATTACGTTATCACCTCATATGAAATACAAATTTCAACTCTCTCTTATGTTATCACCGCAAGGTTTCCGAGAGAGTTGAGACAGGTAAAGCAAATTACGTTATCACTGCACATGAAAGTAATAAAACATACAATTTTCAACTCTCTCTTATGTTATCACCGCAAGGTTTCCAAGAGAGTTGAGACAGGTAAAGCAAATTACGTTATCACTGCACATGAAAGTAATAAAAATTCCAATTTTCAACTCTCTCTTATGTTATCACCGCAAGGTTTCCGAGAGAGTTGAGACAGGTAAAGCAAATTACGTTATCACTGCACATGAAAGTAATAAAACATACAATTTTCAACTCTCTCTTATGCTATCACCGCAAGGTTTCCAAGAGAGTTGAGACAGGTATAGCAAATTACGTTATCACTGCACATGAAAGTAAAAAAAATACAATTTTCAACTCTCTTTTATGTTATCACCGCAAGGTTTCCAAGAGAGTTGAGACAGGAAAAGCAAATCACGTTATCAGTGCACATGAAAGTAATAAAAAATACAATTTTCAACTCTCTCTTATGTTATCACCGTAAGGTTTCCAAGAGAGTTGAGACAGGTAAAGCAAATTACGTTATCACTGCACATGAAATACAATTTTCAAGTCTGTCTTACGTTATCACCGCAAGGTTTCCAAGAGAGTTGAGAAAAACAGGTAAAAGAACTTACTTTGTCACTGCAAGGTTTCCGAAATAAAAAAACACATTCAGGGCTTCAAGAGTTGAGTTTATATACATGGGGAATTAATTTCGACACCATATTTGACCGTGAAAAAAAACTTTTTGTCTAAAATATGATGTCTTACTATCCAATGTTTCTATGGGAAAAACATTGGAATACAAGACATCATTTTATAGACAAAATTGTTTTTAATATATATATTCGAATGGATCTATGTAAATAGTTGTTGAGGTCTTAAAGAAAATTTTGGAAACTTTTCGTTTCTTCTGGATAACCTAATTCTTTTTGGGTATCTATATAAATAGTTCCTTTTCAATAATTCTTTTGGTGTTTTCACTTACCCCGCAAGGTTTCCACGTAAAAGAATTTACTTTATCACCACAACGTTTCCAAGAGAACATATTCAGGTCTTCAAGAGTTTTCTTAAAGCGTTATGAAAATTTTGGAAACTTTTTGTTTCTTCTGGATAACCTAATTCTTTTTGGGTATCTATATAAATAGTTCCTTTTCAATAATTCTTTTGGTGTTTTCACTTACCCCGCAAGGTTTCCACGTAAAAGAATTTACTTTATCACCACAACGTTTCCAAGAGAACATATTCAGGTCTTCAAGAGTTGTCTTAAAGAGTTATGAAAATTTTGGAAACTTTTCGTTTCTTCTGGATAACCTAATTCTTTTTGGGTATCTATATAAATAGTTCTTTTTCAATAATTGTTTTGGTGTTTTCAGAAAATCCTTGTCGAATCTTTGTCTGTTGGAAAACCCAAAGAAGGTCGCATTTTTTAAGTTTCTTTTGGATAATTCATTTGAATCAGGATTTAACAAGTGTTTGATAGTTCCGTTTGATGAACCGTTAGAGGGCGGCCTTGTCCAATCCCTTCTTTCAAGCTAGTTTACTTCAAAATAATGACGAAGAAGAAACGTTTTGAAAGAAGATCTGAATGGTTTATACAGAAAGTTTTATATATTATATATTTAAAAACCTTTTGTTAATTTTATAACGTCTAAAGGAGTTACCTACCTATATAAACAATTGGTGTTCAGATCAACTCTCTCCTTCACCTGATGGATGGAAATCTTAAAAATATTTTGTATAGTGACAGACCCCAAAAATGGATGACCCTCACATTTTTGGGAATACCAGAAACATTTTTACAAGAATATATCTAAGTTGAAATGAAGTTTTTTTTGAAGATTCTGGCCCCATCTAAATATTTTTTCATCGAACTTCAAAGGATCAGCTCTTAACATGAAAGGTGGAAAATATTTTGGCTTTAAAAATATACAGTAATGGTCAAACCGAAACAAAAATCCCCGAAACGTTTTTTCCAAGAATATATATTTCTCTAAAAATCAGCTTTTGAAGATAATTCTTTTAGGTCTAAATATTTTTTCCTCCGATAACAAAAATTTCTTTTCAAAGGATTTACAAAAAAAAAAAACAGTTAAGTCTGTTTCAAACACTTCATTTTTTTTAAACCCAAATTAATAGCCAACCCAACACAATTCCAACAAAGAAAAATATGCTGTAAATTGAAAAGCGATTTCCGACGCAAAACGCCAAAACGAAAGTCGTTTGGGAAGCTTTGGAATAATAATATAATATATAATATATAGTATATATAATATATAAACCTTTTGTTAATTTTATAATGTCTTTAGACATTATAAAATTAACAAAAAGTTTTTTATA
>KK116840.1:18668-44449 GCA_000611955.2 Stegodyphus mimosarum | reverse complement strand
CTTGTCCGCTCTAGACTGGACTACGGCTCAGTTATCTACGGATCAGCTCGGTCTTCTGTGTTGCTAAAACTAGATCCTGTGCATCATCAAGCTCTGAGGATTTGTTCTGGAGCTTTCAGAACATCTCCTGTTCAGAGTCTTTACGTTGATTGCCATGAACCATCACTTCGTTTGAGGCGTGAGCAGTTGTCTCTCTTGCATTATTTTAGCATTTTATCACAACCTGACAATCCTAATAGGCTAGCTTTGACTGATAACAGCTGTGACATTTTATTTGATGCACGGCCATCCTGTGTGCCTCCGTTTTCTTTGAGAGTTCGCTCTCTGATCGAGGAACTCTCCCTGTGATATATCCCCCCGCGTCGTCTGCGTAAGCTATAACCCTTGTATGCTCCGGCAACTATACTGAGAGAATATTGTTGAAAGTTATGTTCGAGAGTTGGCGGCCCACGCATGAGCCTTGTGGGCATCCACGGGACTGCCTCCTCTGGATTATACCTGCGTTGTCGACGACTATGACGCTTCGGTCTGACAGGTAGTGCTGGATTGTTCTCTACATGTTCGATGGGGATTTAGCTTCTGCCAGTGCATTGAGTATAGCTGGCCACCACAACGTGTCGAAGGCGTTTTTTAAGTCGAGGCTAATAAACGCCGTGTGGTGACCGTTCCCTTGATTTTTATTAATTTCATTTTTAATTTCTGCCAGTGCGTGAACCTTTGATGTACCGGTTCTGAAGCCATACTGGTTAGGGCTTAAGTAATTGGTGAGGTGCAAGTGATGCGTCAGCCGATTCATAAAGATCATTTCGTACACCTTCCCCAACGCAGACAAGAGGCAGATGGGTCTGTACGAGTCAGGGTTGGAGGGTCTCTATTTTTCTTTAGAAAGAACACTGCTTGCCCTACTTTGAAGCACCGCGGGAATGTACCCGTGCTATAAAGCCTGCTCAGGAGTGAAGTGAAAAATTCAATATTTGAACTTAAGACGGCCTTGACGATGTTATAATTTGCTCTGTGCGGCCCTGCAGCTTTTTTCTTGGTGAGACAGCGTAGTATTTGCATCAACTCCTGTTCTGTGATATCCTTGTCATCTGGGATGGAAGTATCAGTTGCCGTAGTCCTTTGTTGTTGTTGCTGAGCTGTATCTCCTGTCATATCATCCTGCAGGAGCACTGCATCTAGGATCGCAATCAGTTTGTTGACCGTGGGTCTCTCATCTTCTGTCATTGCATGTAGGAGTTGAAACTTAGTAGGTGCATACAGCTTCCTGTTCGCCACCTTATGGTGCATGCCAAATGGAGCTGTGTTCTTTGTGCAGAAAACCCTCCAGGAGGTAAGCTTTGCCTATAGGACCATCCTTTTATAATGGGCCCTTTCTCGCTGGAAAGCTATCAGGAGAGTTGAGTCTGCGCTGTCATTTCTTTGGCGATTTGGCTTAAGCCGGCATCGCAGTGCACGGCACTTTTTTGCTGTACTTCAAGGTCGCTTGTCCACCAGCTCAGACTTTGCGGCTTTTTGGTGGTTCTGCCCGATAGAGTTGCTTCACAGGCTTCTTGTATTACCGTGGCGACCTTTTCAGTACGTTCTTCGAGCTCTGCTTGTGTCGCTGCTAGCTCTATCCTGGGGCGCAACTCGCCTAGATGGTGTTGACAGCGCTTGATGAATCGCTTCAGCTTGTTTGCGGGAAGGTTATACCTTCTTATAATAGAAGTAGTTGTCCGGTGCGCAATTTTGAATGTCACATAATTGTGATCGGACAGACTTATTCCCTCTATCGCTTCCCAGTCCTGTAACATGGGGGCAATACTAGCGATGGGTATTGTTAAGTCTGGCCAGCCTTTTGCATGTACTCTATCAAATGTGGGTGGAGCATCTGCGGAATTATGGAGAACCAGGTTAGGAGCCGAGAAAAACTTCCAGGTTTTTGCCCTTGGGCTGCGTATCCGCATAGCGCCAGCACGCATTGTGGGCATTAAAGTCTCCTGTAAAGATGATATTGGCCTTGCCATAGTCTCTGAGGATGGATGCCATGAAAGTCATTGTTGGTTCTATCGCAGCTGTGGGTGCGGAGTAGATTGTAACGAGAACTAAATGCAGCTCATGCATCTCCAGGAGCACTGCGACGTGATCTCTCTCTTGGCTGATGACGCTGAGCGACCACGCCGGATTGCAGTTGATGATGGCAGTACGTGGAGGGAATTCCGTATCCTCTTTCTGAAATAAACCCCATTTGAGGGGAACCGTACCACGTTTCCTTGTTTAGTGTACGGTTCCTGGATAAACATAATGTCTACTTTGTTCTCGATAGTGTATGCTGTGGCATGGGCGCTTACAGCGTGTGCCCGTTGCAAGTTTATCTGCATTCAACTGATGGGTGTGTGTTCTTGTAGCCTGACTTCATTCATTATGCTTTTTGGCATGTGTGGTCTTATAATTCTGCTTGCTGGCTCCTCACGAGGTGCGGTGGTACCCATGCTAATATTGGACTGAATCCCGGTATCTCTGCACAGCCAGTTTAAATTCTGGACAGTCTCTGTGGTAGGCGGGGTGCTTATGATCCCGTCTGGCACCGACGCAATGGATTGCATCGCCACAGTTGATACAAGAGGGGAATTCTGCCCGGCATTCTCGAGTTCCGTGTTCTTCACCACAGTAGGTGCAGTACTGCCTTGGGCTTTTGCAGTTGGCCTGTGTGTGGCCAAATTTCTGACACCTGTAGCATGATATTCGGTAATGATGTGGGCGGCCCATCCCAAGTAGAGTCTTCGTGCCTTGATAGCTGCTGCAAATCCTGCTTGTTGGTATTCAAATACCCATTTGACTATCGCCTCATCGTTCCTTGAGGCGATAGAGTGCCTTGAAGTGGTTGGCTGGAGCATTGGTGACGACACTGATTTCACGAATGATGTCCTCTGGCTGCATGTTGGCAGGGACTTTGTGCACGACGCATCTTGGTAGTCGTTTTTCAGTTCTCTTAACTTCGGCGGGGATGGCGGCTTTTTGTAGATCTTTTTCCAGTGTGCCGACATCTTCGTCTGTGTCGCAGAATACTTGATATCCACTCTTACGTGTGGATGCAATCTTGTTGATATGAACAGGTAGCTTTGAGATAGGAACCTTATCCTTGAGTCGCTCCTTGGGTGTTTACGAGGTTATCTCCCCTGCTGGTTGGATTAAGAGACTTGGCTTTGGAGCCCTTCGGGTGGCTTCCGCGTACGTATGAATCTGTGGAATCCTCTGGCTCGTAACTGTATGTTGTTGCGTGCGTATGAATCTGTGGAATCCTCTGGCTCGTAACTATAGGTAGTTGCGTGCTGCTGTGGTAGGCTGGGTGGCTTGGACCTTCTGCTTGTTGTTGCTGTGAGTGCCTTGTTACGCAGCAGAGAACGGTGGACCTATTAACCCCGGTGTCAATTTTTGGTGGCTTAGGAGCGTATGCTGGCCCTTCCAGGGCTAGTTGATGCAACGCAGCTAGTGGGTCCAAGAGTCTGTCACGTGTATCGGATGGGAGGAGATATTTAGTTCTGGTTGTAGTTGCTGCTTGCTTGATTTCTTTGTAAAGGAGTGAGAACTTTTTGACGTACGGTAGATCCGAAGTCAGAATAGCTGAGGCGTTGATAGTGCTCCGTGTGTTGGAATCGTTGCCGTCTGTTGGCAAAAGCGAGGGACGTGTCATGGCTTAGTGGAGCTTACTCAGATTTGCTGTAAATTCCGTGTGTGCTATAGACGGTTCTTGGCAGTCCAAATAGGTTAACCGTGACACTGAGGTCTCCGGTTTTGAGACACTTCACTAAAATCACTTGATATCTCTGCACTATAATTTGCACTGCACTGTCACTTAAAATCACTGCACTATTATTGGAAACACTTCACTGAAATCACTTCATATCACTACACTATTGTTTGAAATTCTTCACTAAAATCACTTGATATTACTGTACTATTGTTTGCACTGCACTATCACTTGAAATCACTGTACTGTTATTTATAACACTTCACTGAAATCATTTGATATTACTGCACTATTATTTGCAATACTTCACTAGAATCACTTGCAATCACTTCACTATTATTTGCCATACTTCACTAAAGTCACTTGAAATCACTTCGCTATTATTTGCACTTCACTATCACTTGATATTTCTGCACTTTTGTTGAAACACTTCACTAAAATCACTTGAAATCACTACACTAATATTGAAACACTTCACTAAAATCACTTGATTTCACTGCGCTAGTATTTGCACAATTAACAGCTATGTGCCAGGCTTACACTATGTACACACCTACACTGTTGTAACTAATACTTGGTAACACAAAACACTGTGAAGTTTGTTATACTGCAAAGATTTTGGCGCAAGACCCTCTGAACTTCTAACTAAATAGGATAGGAAGAAGTCCCGAACGGGGAAGATGCGACAGTCATAGAAGAATTATTAATTACTAGATCAATTAAAAGAGTAATTGCGCTTCAATTATTATTGTATTTCTAAATCATAGAATCACAGAATCAAATTCTCATAGAAGGGGAAAAATAAATAAATAAAATTCAGGCTAAGGAAGGCACTTTGCGTAAGTACCGTTAAGACAGTAAATGAACACTGTTGCAGTTAATGAGTGAAGCAATTAATTGGTTAATTAGCTATTGAGAATCCTACCCTGGATACATAGCTTCATCTGTTTATAGCTAGGCAGTCCAGAAATTATCCAGGGTAATCCGTGAAATTGAAGCACGCACTGGATTGCGTAATGACACACACACAAAAATTGAAGGAAATGCTGAGTCCAAAAAAGAAAAATTAGAACACAAAATTGTAATTCCGGTTCTAATTGTCCGATTAACACAAAATTTGAATCCTGCTCACCTGGGTTGGTTTAATCAGGAATGACGTTGGAAGTAACTAAATCCCTTGGTTAAAAGCCGAGATTGATGAATGGTGTTAATTAGTCCACTACCGCAATTTTTTGAATCAATCAACGGTCATTACAACGGTGGAACCGTCGTAGCCTGTTCTGATACACGTTTGAAACAGTAATTAGTTCATAATTAATTATATTCTTATCGTAGCGACGTCGAACTTGTATCTGGTTAAAGTGGAGATTTCAAGCTACAGGTGAGGAATGAGAAGAATGAGCCAGAATGAGGCTGATCTGACCCACGACTTCTTCTGTAGAAGGCCACAAAGACAAACAGAGCGCCGAAAATGGCTCTTTACTGTAGTTACAATTAGTAAAAATTTAAAAATTCCGTAACTAATCTTCTATTCGTCATACGAACATATAACTTATATCGACATATTCCTTAATGCATAAGCTGTTAGTGGCAACTGCTTATGTGAAGATCCGATGGTTTTATCCGCTGTTATTACATGAAAGCACGGAGCTCAGAAAGAAACACGTCCGATCTCAACGGCGTCCTTAGCTACGTCAGCTTTACTGAGCAAGTCTTCGACGAAGACATCCCTCCCCTTGTACAGATAGCTGTCGAGAGCTTGGGTGTAACCCAGTGAACGAACCAAATCAGGCCAATCAAATCCCAGAGAACAGGGTGGGTACATGTGGATTTTTCTATTTTATTTAGTTAACAATGAATGAAAATCACAAAAGGATAAATGAGAGAAAGTTGCATGCATAATAGTAGAAGTTCGAAAGAAGTTAACACGGCTGAACAGTTTTATGACCTCGGCAGCGAGAAAGGCCAAAGTAACATCTTGTTAGATTTAAGCTTCAAGTCTAAAACAGGCCCTAAAAAGTAGTTTTGCCTACTTTGTAAAAGGAGCTTTAGAAACATTAAATCTTGCACAGAGCGCAAGATCTCTGAAATTTGAAACATATATATATGTCTGCAGCGAATGTTCATGTATGAATATTCGAATGCAGCCAGGTTAAGAAGATTTTGGTTTATTATAACAAAGGAATGCTTACTCGATATTTACTAAGCAAGCTAAGATTAGTTTGCAGAATCAGTAGGTTATTTCTGTGCTGAAGACGTGGAAAATGAGCAATGCCCTCTCTGGGACTCGAACCTGGATCTCTCGAAATACGAGCCGAGTGTACTAACCATAATACCGCGAAGGCTTGTTTGAAGGAGGGAGAAAATATCTTATATACTCCTCCTTTTAAAGGGTGAGTGGGGATTAGGGTACCGAGTCTCTAAATTCTGGTGGTGAAGAATCATCATCCATCACCTTTTAGTTCATGCGCCACTGTAGAGACATTAGGTTATTTTTTGAAGCAGAAGCTGTGAAAAAAATGAGCAATGCCTCCGCTGGGACTCGAACGTGAATATTTCGAAATACGCGTCGAGTCTGCTAACCATTACACCACAAAGGCATGCAGAAACGAGGGAGAAAAATAGGAATCCACCAGGTGAAAGAGCGGCAAAATTACTCAACACTGGTAGTTCATCTCTATATGTTGATGACCTACAAATTTGCTGTCGAGGTGCAGATATGAGACGTGTAGAGAGGCAGCTCCAGATCGCTTTGAACAGGATCCGGAGATAGTCAAGAATTTTCGTTTTCGAAACAGAGGACTGTGTGCCTGCACTTTTGTAAAAAGCGAAATCTCCATCCTGAGCCTGAATTATATCTCAAAGGGTCAATGATTCCAGTTGCACCTGAAGTAAATGTTTTAGGGGTGATGTTCGACCGAAAATTGACTTTCCTTTCTCATGGCGAACAACTGAGAAAGAAGTGTATGAGAATTTTAAATATTTTAAAGGTCTTGGCGAACACTTCCTGGGGTGCAGAGCGTTGCTCTATGCTTCGCATTTACAGAGCTCTTGTTCGCTCTAGACTGGACTACGGCTCAGTTGTCTACGGATCCGCTCGGTCTTCAGTGTTGTTAAAACTAGATCCTGTTCATCATCAAGCTCTGCGGATTTGTTCTGGTGCTTTCAGGACATCTCCTGTCCAGAGTCTTTATGTTGACTGCTACGAACCATCACTCCGTTTGAGGCGTGAAAAGTTGTCTCTCTTACAGTACTACAGTATATTATCCCAACCCGATCATCCTTATAAACTGTGTTTACTTGGTAATACCTATAATCTTTTATTTGAAGCACGACCATCCTGTGTGCCTTCTTTTCCTGCCAGAGGTCGTCCTCTCCTTGAAGAACTCTGCCTGTCTGATATGTCCCCACAAGCAGTGCAGCATTTTGAAATCCCATCTTGGGAAAATGCTGAAATCCAGCTTCTTGATATTTTCAACAACTACAACAAAGCAACCACTAATAACACCATCTACAGACAGATTTTTGCTGAGCACAGGTATAAATATAGAATTTACTTTTCCTTTTATACAGATGGATCTAAGTCAACTTGTCATGTTGGAATGTCGGTTATAATTGGTGAACACGTGGAGGGCAGACGTTTACACGGCGCTTCCTCAGTCCTAATATCAGAACTGACTGCCATATACTATGCGTTTTTGTACATCTCAACGCTGGGCCATAAAAGTCTATTATATATACATACTCCTTCAGTGCATTGAAGTCTTTAGAATTTGTTTCCAGCAGAAAAAATCCTGTGGTAATGGATATACTCAAGTTGAATATAAATTTAACAAGTCATGGATACGAAATTCTGTACTGCTGGGTTCCCGGACATACAGGAATAAAGGGAAATGAACTGGCATACATCACAGCAAAATCTGCTATTGAACTTTTTGATCGCCTCATCCCTTTGAGAGATATCAGTTGTGTCATAAAACAAAGTATCTTAAAAACATGGCAGCGACTTTTGGACTTCCAATCTTTTAACAAGTTAAGAAGGGTGAAGCCTAAAATAGAGCTCTGGTATTCTACTAGAAATCGTAAGGAGGAAGTTCTTCTCACTCGGCTTAGAATTGCTCACACTAGAGCGACTCATAACTATCTACTAAAAGCTGAGAATGAGCCTGTTTGTCCAAATTGTAATGTTTGTCTGCCAGTCGATCACATTTTAATTGATTGTCCATATTTTAATAGTCTTCGTCAAAAGTATTTTAATAGCTGTGACCTGCCTCTCGACCGTTTAATCTGAAGAGAGGTCAGTACCAATTTATTTCAGTACCTGAAAGAAACAGGTTTCTATTATTTAGTATGAATTTATCTTGAGATTTTATGTTGGAATTTTAATGCTATGTTATTTTAATGAATCATTTGTTTTATTGTTTTATATCTACATACTGCATATATCATTATCATTATCATTATATGAAGGTATTCATACTACCATTTCATTATTTTACTATTTACGTTGATTTTATAAGTATGCTGTTGTTTTTAAATCTTATTTCCCGTCTAACCCATGTAAATTACCTTGCATGTCAAAAGATGAATCATATGTTTGGGGCATATAGCCTTTAGAGCTTTGCGCCAGAAATCTATTACCACCACCACCAAAACTGGTAGTTCGGCCGGCTTAAAATCCAGACGAACATGAGAGATATCGTGGCTTTTCTTAATGTATAATTTGAATACGAGGCAGTTTCCGTTAGAAAATCTTCCATGATGACATGTCTACCCATAGAGAGAAAGGCCTCGAGTTGCTTTTCTGGATTAATTAATGTAACTTTAGCCTTATTCGAACACATCTGGAGAAAAAGCGGTTTATAATCGCGTTGCACGGAGAGAAAGCCTATGGATTCTGTTTTTTCGCTTGTATTGAACCGATATTGAACTGTCTGTTACAAAACGAAGTCGTCAATGGTCTTATCTACATAAAAACTTGAGTATAGCGATGTAACTTAGCCCATATTTACTGACCTAAGAGAAGAAGCTTAATTATGAGATGGATTATTTAATTAAGTATAATATTACTAGTATTTGCTGAAGAGTGATGTTTCGTCAAGGACTGTGACAAAAGAACTTGCTCATATTCACGTTTTCAACAGTGAAAACTACGTAAATACCGAACAGATAGCTTACTCACCGGTATCTAAACCTAGTTGTTTACACATGAAAAATTCAGTGTTATACATTCAATGTTATGTTCTTCATGATAATCTGAGTGTAATTTCTTTTTTTTTCAATTATTGGCCCTTAGAAAAGGCCTTTAATAAAGACATGCTGTTTTAAATTTTGATTTTGTTTTCTTATGTGAGATTAGTAATTTTTTGTTTTGTTTTTGCTATTATAGGAATTAATTATTGCTATTTTTTTAAGTTAACTAACTGCTTTTCTGAAATGACGTGTGATAAGCTTCAAAACAGTTTATGCAGAGTGCAACATCACATGATTTGCATATAACAGTTGACCTCCGCTGTAAATCTTTTGCAGAACAAACAGCACATCTTCGTCTTTTCTTTGTATGAAACGGGAAATGGGAGCATATACTTGCATGTTTTTTTTCTACTTGATGGAGACAGCGTATGAGCTGGAAGTCAGAATAATGAATAAGCTCTCTAATCAAATTCATCCGAAAAACTTTGTGATTTTTTTCGATATTGCTTATTTTGCTTAGAACGTACGCGTTTAGCACTGTTAGGTCAAGTAGATGAAAAAATAGTTTTTTCGTGCACTTCAAAGTTCTTCTGTCAAAAGTATAACTATTGGCCATGCGATCACTTAAATCAGCATAGCCCATACTTTTGTTCTAGTATGTTATGATCTCGGGTTTTGACTGGTCATCGGGTATAACCATTGGTTTATGCATATTTGACAGCATGAAAACGTCACGCTTATCTTTCCAACGTAGATCCGTCATCCCATTAGTGAAACACACAGTGGTTTCTCCTCTATTCAGTTTTCCTTTGCTTACATCTTTCGAGAAGTGCTTCCTATTCGGACGAATAGTTCCACATGAATTTATTTTATTTTCATTTTAAAAATAAACGAAAAGTTCTGGCGAAGAAAAGAAATTGTCCATAAATAATTTATGGCCTTTGTCTCTGATAGTGCCACTCATTTCTTTAACGACATTATACCTAGTTTTGCGCCAAGAAATTTCACTCACCACCACCACCACCTTTAACGACATTATAAAACGCTGAGAAGTTCGAATCCTTAGATTTATTTTTCCCAAGGTAAACTTCCATATCCTAGGTGTAACCTTCCTTATCAACGATCTTGTATAATTTTATACCCCATTGCTTGCATTTCTCCCCTCAGGGGCTCACTTTTGTGAGTACGGGTGTGGCAATCACGGTACCCTAGCCCTTCAGGGGATCATCTTCTTGATGAGACGGGTGTCACGTTCCTGGAGCCCCAGTGATCTATCCTCTTTTCCGTCTCCTCTCCTCTGACCTGAAGCTTTCTTCCGTCCTTTCTCCCTTGTGGTTTTCCTCTTCGGAGGTTGGGGCTCGTTATGAGAGACTGGAACAGCCTTTTCGGAGGTTGGGGCTCGTTATGAGAGACTGGAACAGCCCTTGTCTCTAGTTTTCAAATGACGAGGAAACTGCCCACGTGTTTGCCGTGCGTGGAGACCCGTGTAGCTGGAAAGGAGGGTCCTGGTAGTTGAGGGGCTAGGTACTGTCCCCAACACACTGCTTTGGCCTCTGCTTCAGCTAAAACGGGTGGCACCTTGTCGTCCTCACGGGTGTCAATCGGCTGGTCACTAGTCCTTGTGTCAGTGGCTTGGGGATCAGCTCTCGGGAGTTCCTGCTTTCCGGAAAGCCGACTGTAGGGCTTCAGTTTGTGTATAGGTCTGGCTAGCCCTAACACAGGATTCTGTGTTCCCTTGTTGGGCTCCGTGGTGGGTGGGGCGGTTGGACCCGAATCTTTTCTTCTTCCAATGTGGCAAAACCCGAAATCTACCTAATTAAAGACTTTAACGTCAGTCACGACGCTGAAAGCGCAAATTCTGAAAAACCAACTGCAAAGAAAATACGTACCGATGGAAATGCAAATAGTGGAAAGAATTGTACCCGCTTCCTTGTTCTCTCTAGTCCTTCTGGCGAGCTGCAAAAGATGTCTCCTTTCGTAATAAACAAATACATCCACTCTTGTATTGGTGAGCCTAGAAATATATAGCGTCTCCGCTCTGGAGACTTGCTTATTGATACAATTTCGGCTACCCAGTCTGCATCTTTACTTCAAGTGACCAAACTAGGCCAAGCAAATGTCACTGTTACATCACACAAGACATTGAATGTTTGTCGCGGTGTAATCTCGGAAGTCGACCTTCTGTATGTTCCTGAAGAAGAGATCGCATCCGAGCTATCTGACCAAAACGTCTGTGGTGCTAAGCGGATCAAGATGCGTAAGGAAGGTCAGTTGATCGACACGAAACATGTGATCCTGACCTTCAACTCGCCTGATCTGCCTAAGAATATTAAGGCCGGATACCTAAATTGTCCAGTAAGGCCATATATTCCAAACCCCATGCGATGCTTCCAATGCCAGCGCTTCGGCCATTCTAAGATGTCTTGTCGTGGCAGCATCACATGCGCCCGATGCTCACAGATTGGTCATGATAGTGAGAACTGCACCGCCGCGCCTTTATGTGTAAATTGCAAGGGTGAACACCCAGCATTTTCTCGCCTCTGCCCGAAATGGAAATCTGAAAAAGAAGTGCAGACTACAAAAGTTACAAGGAACATCTCATATGCTGAAGCCAGAAGGTTAGTCCAAAGCACACAGGTTCGACCAAATACATCTTACGCCAGTGCTCTTAAATCATCTCGTACAGTTGCCACCCAAACTTCAGTTGGTATACAGACTCAACCAAATAAAACCCAACCGATTATTAGCAGCAAGAAAAAAGAAAACCCAACACATATAGTGCAAAGAAAAGAAACAGTAATTGAAAGGAAACCCAAAAATCTCACTCAGAAAACAGTCAATAAAAATAGAAGCCCCAGCAACAGCTCTTTTGATGGGATGATTTCTGAATCTGTGGATTCAGACAGTATGGAAATAGAAGAGGGTCTAGAAGTTCCCAGGCATCTTCTCCCACGAAAAACTAAAAAGCAGCACAGAAAGAACAAAGAGAAATCATAATGGCCACCCTCGTCTCATGGAACTGTCGCGGTTTCCACCGAAATTTGCTAGACATCAAAGCAATAATCAATACCCATGATCCTGTGTGCTTAGCAATACAAGAAACTAATCTAAAACCAGAACAGCAAGCAAAACTTCGGAGGTTCTCATTGCTTAGGAAAGAAAATCTTGCAGGTGAACGTGCCAGTGGGGGTGTAGGCCTCCTCACCTCACTGGACTATCCATCAAATGCACTTCCATTGACGATATCCCTCCAAGTTGTCGCTACCCAAATAAATTTGAACATTGTTGTTTCAGTTGTTTCTCTGTATTTGCCTCCAAATGAGCACATTGATCAGCAGGATTTAAATGATCTTATAGAGCAGCTGCCTGCGCCGTTTATCATAATAGGGGATTTTAATGGCCATAGTCCGCTCTGGGGAAGTAAAGACACAAATTCCCGAGGAAGACAAATTGAGCAGATGATCGAAAATCATAGCCTTTGTCTCCTGAATAATGGGCAGAGTACATACTTCCATGAACCTTCAAGGACTTTTCACGCTCTCGATCTTGCCATCTGTTTACCATCTCTGTTGCCATTTTGCACTTTTAGTGTGGGAAACGATCTTTACAACAGTGATCATTATCCCATTTTTGTATCGCTTGCACGAAGAGGAGCAAACCCCAGGTCGAGGTCCCCTCGGTTCATACTTGATAGGACAGACTGGGAACTCTTCTCTTCCACTGCACAACTCACAGAGAACATGGTAGAGGATGTGCATATCGATGACGCAGTTGAAGCAGTAATTAATACTATTATACAGGCAGCTGTGCTTTCCATTCCTAGAACATCAGGAAAGATGCTCAAGTATTCGAAACCATGGTGGAATCGTGACTGTCTTGACGCACTGAAAAAACAGAGAAAAGCATGGGGCATTTTTCGTAGGTATCCTACATTGCAAAACCTTATAGCGTTTAAAAGAGCCAAAGCAAATGCACGAAAAGTAAGAAGGCAGAGCCAGAGGGATTCCTGGATTTCATATGTGTCTTCAATAACATCATCTACGCCTAGTAAGCGAGTTTGAGAAAGAGTTAAAAAAGCATGCGGAATATATAAAGACCACTCACTTTCCTTTTTGGAAAAAGATGGCCGAGTGATTAGCTCCGTAGATGAAATTGCGAATGTTCTTGGTGAGACATTTGCTGCCGTCTCATCCAGCAGAAATCACTCACCTGCATTTCCTTCTATCAAGCAGCGCTCTGAGAGAAATCCCATCACATTCAACTCTTCCAACTCTGAGCCTTATAATAGAGATTTTACTATGCTGGAGTTAAAGAGAGCTCTGTTGCAGACAAATAGGTCTTCCCCGGGTATTGATGGCGTGAATTACGAAATGCTGAAGCATCTGTCCCGTAAGTCACTAACTGCCCTACTCAGTCTTTACAATAGGGTGTGGAAGGAGCGAAATTTTCCCAGTGCGTGGAGGAGAGCTGTTGTGATTCCTATTCCTAAGCCAGGGAAAGACCCGAAGAATCCCTCGAACTATCGGCCAATTGCCCTTACGAGTTGCGTATGCAAGCTGTTTGAAAAAATGGTAAACAGCCGCTTAGTCCATTTTTTGGAGAGCAATAATAGAATTTTGCCTTATCAAAGTGGTTTTGGAAAGGGAAGGACAACCCTAGACAACATGCTCCTTTTGGAGACATCTATTAGAAAAGCTTTTGTTAGAAGAAACCACCTTGTCTCGATTTTCTTTGATATTGAGAAAGCTTATGATAAGGCATGGAGATACGGTATACTTCGTGATCTTCATGATAGTGGCTTGCCAGGAAACCTACCATTTTTCATTGAGAATTTTTTGAAAGCTAGAACATTTCAAGTAAGGATTGGCTCTATTTTATCAAATGTTTTCAAACAGGAAGTGGGTGTGCCTCAAGGTTGTGTGCTTAGTGTAACCCTGTTCAGCCTAAAAATAAATTCTGTATTAAAAGAACTTCCTCCTACCATTTTAGGATCTTTATATGTTGATGACCTACAAATTTGCTGTCAAGGTGCAGATATGAGATATGTAGAGAGGCAGCTCCAGATCGCTTTGAACAGGATCCAGGAATGGGTAGACAGTCAAGGATTTACGTTTTCGAAACAGAAGACTGCGTGCGTGCACTTTGTAAAAAGCGAGGTCTCCATCCTGAGCCTGAATTATATCTCAAAGGGTCAATGATTCCAGTTGCACCTGAAGTAAAATTTTTAGGGGTGATGTTCGACCGAAAATTGACTTTCCTTTCTCATGTCGTACAACTGAGAAAGAAGTGTATGAAAATTTTAAATATTTTATATAATATATAAATAATATATAAAATATATATAAAATTTAAATAATATATAAAAGTCTTGGCGAACACCTTCTGCGGTTCAGAGCGTTGCTCTATGTTTCGCATTTACAGAGCTCTAGTTCGCTCTAGACTGGACTACGGCTCAGTTGTCTACGGATCCGCTCGGTCTTCAGTGCTGTTAAAACTAGATCCTGTTCAACATCAAGCCATGCGGATTTGTTCTGGTGCTTTCAGGACATCTCCTGTCCAGAGTCGTTATGTTGACTGCTATGAACCATCACTCCGTTTGAGGCGTGAAGAGTTGTCTTTATTGCAGTATTTTAGTATATTGTCTCAACCTGATCATCCTTATAAACTGTGTTTACTGGATAATACTTGTGATCTTTTATTTGAAGCACGTCCATCCTGTGTGCCTTCATTTCCCGCCAGAGTTCGTTGTCTCATTGAAGAACTCTCCCTGTCTGATATGTCCCCACAAGCAGTACAGCATTTTGAAATCCCACCTTGGGAAAATGCTCAAATCCGGCTTCTTGATATTTTCAATAATTACAACAAAACAACCACTAATGACACCATCTACAGACAAATTTTTGCTGAGCACAGGTATAAGTATAGAAATTACCTTTCCGTATATACAGATGGATCCAAGTCAACTTGTCATGTTGGAATGTCGGTTATAATTGGTGACCACGTGGAGGGCAGACGTTTACTTGACGCTTCCTCAGTCCTAACCTCTGAACTGACTGCCATATATTATGCGCTTTTGTACATCTCTACGGTAGGCCATAAAAAATTCATTATATATACAGACTCCTACAGTGCATTGAAAGCCTTAGAATCTTTTTCCAGCACCGAAAATCCTGTGGTAGTGGATGTACTCAAGCTGAATATAAAATTAAGAAGTCGTGGATACGAAATTCTGTACTGCTGGGTTCCCGGACATACAGGAATAAAGGGTAATGAGCTGGCGGACATCACAGCAAAATCTGCTGTTGAACTGTCCGATCGCCTCATCCCTTTGAAAGATATTGGTCATGTCATCAAACATAGGTTTTTAATAAAATGGCAGCAAGTTTGGGACTCTCAACCTTATAACAAGTTGAGAAGTGTAAAGCCAAAAATAGAGATTTGGAATTCTACTAGAAATCGTAAGGAGGAAGTTCTCTTGACACGGCTCAGACTTGGTCACACTAGACTGACACATAGCTATCTGCTAAATGCTGACAATGAGCCCCTGTGCTCAAAATGTGGTGTATGTTTAACTGTCCGTCACCTTTTAATTGAATGTCCCTCTTTTAATAGTATTCGTCAGAAATATTTTAACAGCTGTGACTTACCTCTCGACCATTTAATTGGAAGAGAGGTCAATCGTAATTTATTTTACTATTTAAAAGATATTGGGGTTTATCACCTCATCTGAACTGATTTTAATTTTGTATATTAGTTTCAACACTTGTGATTTTAACTGATTTTATATGACCTCATCCCCTGGATTTTGTACATTCCTTTATCTACTTGTTTAATTCATAGCTATTTTAATTTCACTGTCTTTCTTGTCATTTTATATCTCATTTCCTTGTGGTTGGCGCGTATGACCATTTCTGGTTTTGCGCCAAAAAATTTTACTCACTCTGCTTGCATTTCTTTGGGATGTACTATCTAAATATTACTCGCCCTTTAAATTTGACAATAATTTCGTCTATCGCGAGTTCTTCTGCGGGGCTGTAAATTTGTTTATAAGCTGTTTTTAGATGATCAAAAACTTTTCGAATTTTCCACAATCTGTCATGATTCATAATTTTATCAGGTTTTTCCGTATTGTTTTCAAATTTTAAATTTTAAAATTTTTAAAAATGTGTCTCTTGGCATTACCTTACGAAAAATTGGTGTGTCAATTGAATCATCCGTAGACCAATAGTCACGAAGGCTGTCTTTTTCAATATGTCCCATGAGTAAGACTAATACAAAAAATTTCTGAAGCTCATCAGATGTAACTGGCGTCCAGTCGTTTTCATGCTTTCTTTTTCCGCTTATATCTGGCCGCAACTCAAAGATTTGAGAAGCATATCGATTAGTTCCCTGGTTAATATTTTAAACATTCATTTAAATAGTATAATTTAAAAAAATCAACACCAAGACGAGTTTCCGAAAATTCGGTCTTTATACCAGGTTTACCAGATCAATATGTTAGCTTTGTCATGCTCATTTGGCTGTCTCCATTCATATAAATTATTAGTGTTGCTTGGAAAGTCATCGGCAACTCTATCTTCATTAAAAGATTTATCCAAACATATTTCTTCTGTATCTGAACAGTCCGAAACTGTATCAGCAAAAGTTTCCTCTTCTAAATCTTTTAGCAACTTAATAATTTCATCTTGACTGAGGCCTTTGAAACGAGGTCCCATTATAAGAACTGAATAAGAAACCGAAAAAATAAGTTATACTGAAATCATGAGAAAAAGCTCTAATGCTTGAAAGAGAGATAGCATCCATTTTATTCTGAAGTACATTGGCGCGAGACGAAACCTACGGTTTTCGCCGAAACGTAGCTAATCAGATAAGAAATGGGAAACAATGCATAGCCAGGGGCTTCTCTAAACAGGAAACTGCACCGCCCGGATAATCTAAAGCTAGGCAATTACTCTAAAAGGGGGACAGAAACGTTGGTACGACACTTGTACCATAGCCGGCTTAAAAGCAAGTAAATTTTGCGGTACAACATTTCTACCACCGGCATTAGAAAGTTTGTTAAGAATTAAAGTGAACCGAGTGTATTGTCTTTTTAGGCGAAGCTAGTGATATCCAACTCGGGAGATGGACATATAGTTCATATGTTTGCGCTACCTATGGGCAGGAAGAATAACTAAAAGTTAGTTAATTTAAATCTTTGGTCATTTGTTAAAGAGAGATAGCATCCGTTTTACATCCGTTTTATTCGATAGCCAGTGAGAAATTTTAGAATACTGTCAGTATTTAATAATAATTATAAAAAAAACAATAATAATAACAGTAATAAGCGGATAAACCATAGAAGTTAAATAATACATATCTTAACCATAACCATTATTATCATTATTTTATATTTTAGGGAAAGTAAGTAATCCATTTAATGAAGTCATTGGAGGAAAAGAAAATACCGAGTCAGTCATAGACATTACATGAGTCATGGACATAACCAAAGTGATGGATAGTCTTTTGTTTCCCCACCGCTCGAGAGATGCGCTGTTGGCAGATATAATAGCCGATAATCATCGGTGAAGATACCGTTTCGTGCCGCTTAACCGACCGTCAGGTAACTTGCCCGAGGAGGAAGACGCAGCCTTGATGTCGACGCCTCATGAAATGGCGTCCTGGTCCTAGAGTCCTCACGTGTTGCCTGTGATCTAGTCACTGGACCCTGAGGCTTCGTCATCTGACTGAAGAGGCTCTGCCTCCCTCGGAATTGCGGATGTGGCTTATAAGGATTATTACCTGGTCGACAAGCTTTCTGCCGACCTGCTTTCTTGGCACTCTACTTCCTGCGCGTCTTCTACTGGGGGTGTGATGTTCGCCTGCACAGCCCGTTCCTTCTGTCTGGCGGCCTGCGCCGGACGTGGGGTGCGGCTCCCTGACTGGAAACTTGACAGTGTACACACCTGTAGATTGCGGTACTCAACGCGCCCCAGGGAGCGAATTGGCCTGTTGCGGATTCGCAAGCCCTGAACGAGTCTTGCCAGGTTCTCCTTTGAGAGTGTTCACAAATGTTTAGAGGCGATTGAGCAGGCTTCGCTTAGAAAGCTTTATCCGAAAGGCGAAAAACACAAAATTTCCATTTGAAGCCACTGTTAACTTTATTGATGATGGGCAATACGAATTAATTTTTGTTCCGTTTTATTTTCAGTATTATCTTTAACTTGCTGTTTTGAGCCATTAGACACAAAATAAAAGTGTTTACTACCCACTTTCTTTTTTTAATTCCACCACAGTCTTTGATGAAACGTGAATTCGTTTCACTTTCTAAGTTTACTTTAAACTTTTCAAATAGTTCTAGTGAACTCTAAATCATGAAGAGTAATGTTATACTCATTACACACATGTTGTGCCCCTAGAAGAGGAACACAAGAAAACAAATTTAACAATTTTGCCTCAACCTTCTAACCGAAAATTGCGTTGGAATTTTTTTTAGTGCAACAACCCATCAAGCTTGATGCTAGTGAATCAATGCAAGTTAAACATAACAAAAACACAATAATCAGTGTTAACTTTTAAGAAAAACCTTAGTGTTTATTTGCGAAAACAGATCAAAATTATGAAAAATTAATATCAATTAAATAATAAAAAGAAACTTCATCTCTCCGGAGAGTGAAAATAATCTAAGAAAATTCTAACATTGACAGCTGTTTTAAAAATTCAGTAATTTCATAAAATAAACAGCTTCAGAATTTAGGTAACTATCTATTAATCCAACATAACAATTTAAGTGTTTTAAAACAAAGCTAAATAAATATTTTTTTTCTTTAACAATTATGTTCTTTATATCTTCTATTGCACAAGAAAATATAAGATTTCTACTAATATTCAGAAAAAATTTTAAAATTTATCTTATTGCACAAAAAGTAAGGGAATACTACTATTCCTAACAACTAAAAAACTACCTTCTCTTTTTTTTCATAGAGTATAAAAGAATACTACCAATCAGGATAAAATCCTTCAATTTTGATATCTTAATTTCCGCTTATGAAAAAAAAAAGGTTTTCTAATATTTTGAATTCAATTAACACAGAGCCACTTTCAGTATTTAACACAGTACCACAGAGCCACTTTCTTAAGAAGATTTAGAATATTAACATAGGAGTGAAATTCTATTTCAATTTGTTATTTTACTTTAACCTCAGCATGTACAGCATGATCACCAAATATAATGAAATTTCAAATTTCTCAACAACTCGGATATGTAAACAAAATCATTAAAAAATTAAGCCAGTACAATTTTCAATTTTAAAATAGGGAGAGCCCTTCTAACAATTAATTATAACAAATTGGTGTAAAGTTACGATTAAGATAATTCTATTTTATTTTTTTTTAATTAAGTTAACCCAGTTATGAAAGGAAATGACAAAAGGGAACTTAGCTGACGAACATGACACAGCCATTGTCCTGAATCCTTGAGGTCTTGAAAATCTCTCAGAAAATCAGATGAAAGAATTGTTTATTGAACATGGAGCAGTAGAAATCTTTTTCGAAGTATCAGCTAAACCAGGAATACTGGACTCAAAGGGAAGAACTCCTATATCCATATCTACCTCTCGACCATTTTATTAGAAGAGAGGTCAATCGTAATTTATTTTACTATTTAAAAGATATTGGTGTTTATCACCTCATCTAAACTGATTTTAATTTTGTATATTAGTTTCAACACTTGTGATTTTATCTGATTTTATATGACCTCATCCCCTGAATTTTGTACATTCCTTTATCTACTTCTTTAATTCATAGTTATTTTAATTTTACTGTCTTTTGTATCACTTTATATCCCATTACGTTGTGTTTGGCGCATTATAACCATCCCTGGTTTTGCGCCAAAAAATTTCACTCACCACCACCTATATCCATATCAGGAAGGAAATTATTTGCAGAAGTTCCAAAGCAATCAACAAGATCGTCACAGACATGGATGGGAGCAGCAGCAAGTTGATGGAAGCCGTAGACATTTATGGAAGCCCAGTTCCGAGTGTCACACATCATTCTCATATGAATTTCCTGAGAATCATATTTAAGTTGAAAGGATGGGGCTGTCTGTGCCCTTAGAAGCTCGTAATGTTATTTAAATTCATACCAATAAAAACGACCTCCGAGGAGGATAGTAAACGAAGATTTCATGTATGGCACATACTTCAGCAAAAAGGAGCCATAAGCCCGAGTACTATATGAAGAACATCCTTCGAAGCTGCACCAAAACGTGCTCAACGCACGAAGCAGAGCAAGCGAAGAAAGTCAGGCCAAAAAGAGCAGGAGCGACACCTGCACTGGCTTTTTGTTAAGAAAGGAAACCATATAACGCAAAGACCTACTAAAACGGTGAAAAATCCAGTACTTCATACTCCGCACACATCCCTGTAAAATTTCTCAAATTTCCGAGCTGTTGAATTAAACACAAATTCAAATATCGCCCAGCTCGCGAAAAGAAATGCCAAGAATTTGGAAACAGGTGCAAGGCCAAGTGGCGAACCTGAAAATCACCCAACGGAAGTCCCTATTTTATTCCCCCTAACACATAAGCAAAGCCTTAGAATTCAGCTAAAAAGTGCAGCTTTTTTCAATCCCTTCCCCCAATAACTTATCACCAAGCAAAGTGTAAAATTCAGTTAAATACTTGACTGTAGCTTAAAATCTGTTAAACTCGAATCAGTCTGAAAGTGATCTTAAATTAAAAAGGTAATTTTTCTGCATCCAGTGATATAAATTAATAATGGGTCAACTTAAGTAATATAAAATCAAGTTTATTACGTAGAAAAGCACCCAATTCCATTGTGTGTTTCAACGCGTTTACGAGTAACAAGTGAAAAATAGGTATAAATCTTAACTACCAAAAACCTCTAATTAAAATTAAACCAAAGCAAATATAAATACAGCATATTAAATAAATACATGTTGTGTAGCTTAAATTTAGAATAATAATAAAATTAATTCTCAAGTCATAACTTAAATAATTAAGGGTATTTGCTACACAACATCCCTCCCGTGATCGGGAAAAAATTTTTGGCTTAAACACACAGACAGTAGAAAAAGATCTACAGAGTGTTCAAGTAAATGAAATAGTAAGTAAGGTGTTGGTACATCCACTTGTCAATCACAGAAAAAGATATAACTTCCTCTCCATAATCAAAATCTTATAAACATGGTTAGCAAAAAAAAATCTAATACAGTCAAATACCAAAAATCCGCCGACCTGAAATCCGCATTGTCACTTAAAATATGAACATTGAATTTATAGGTTCCAGAAGCCACAGAATGGAGAATGAAATACCGAAGAAAAAATATTTATCCAATAATGATGTCATAATTACCGAATAATAATGATTCTGTGTTAGTGGCAGAAAAAAGATCTTAGTCCAGAAAAGGTGATGTGTTCAGATGAGCGAGCCAACACTGGCATATCAGATAACCGATGATGAAATCATTGGCTCTGTTTTGAAGTCGCCACAGCAAGAAAACGATTCCGACACCGACACAGATAATGAATTTGATAGGAAAGAGAAAATATTTTTTAATGAGGGTTTGGAACATGATGAAAAATACCTAAAATATTTAGAGCAACAGAACTGTGTTACAGACCAAGAGATTATGACCCTGTAGAATTTACCAAAAAAAAAACGCTTACTCTGGAGCACCTAAAACCTCTATCAGAAAAATGTTAAGCAAGTAAAAAAAATGAAATATTTTATGCGTTATTAGTATGCCTTTTTTTTTACACATCTCTGTTGTATATGTTCTTAATGCTTTAAAATATTCCTGTAATCACTAATATAAATGAATAATACATATAATAATTTAAGTAAATGTATCTAATATGCCTTATTTATTTTGCGCTTTTAGTCTGAATATTATGATTTGACTTTTCTGTCCTGAAATCCGCAAAATCCTAAAATTCGCACAACCTCTGGTCCCAAACATTGCGGATTTCTGGACTTCTGCTGTATAAGCGAAGTATGTAAGAGGGTCAAGAAGTCTCCACGGAGTACAACGAAATACAAATCAAAACAAAAAAAATTAGTGTTGGCAAGCAACACATAACACGCCCCGAAATAAAAAGTGTAAAGAAATTGTAATCAACACGATACCTCCTTGAAGGCAACTCAAATAAATGTATGTAAATAATCAAATCAAACACCACTAAGTATATGGGTGTTAAAGTAAGCAAGACAATTCAAGAGCTAACGAAGGTTGACACAAAAGAAACTCAATCATCAACTAAAGTGGCACTACAACGCAAAAACGAAGTTTGTAAGGCAATGGCTACTGTATCAAAATCATAAATTTTTCTTATCAACAAAAACTTCACTTCATTTCCCTAACTACTGGCACCCCAAATGAAAAGCAGAGTGCATAAGAACAATACAGCAACTGTACAGACAAACAATTAACTAATTAATCCGTGTCAAGAATACAAATAAAAAAAAAGTTACACTAATTATGAAGAAGCAAATCACCATGAATGAAGTGTTGGCAAATAGCGATCAATTCAAGTCAAACAGAAACAATCCCTAATGCACTCATGTCCATAAATTAATGATACTGCAAAATCAGGCAAAGGAAGAGTTAGAAGCAAAACAAATTTGACTTATTTGTAAAGGTTATTTATTAAACAAAAGGTAAAGAGCAAAAAAAGATGCTATATGTTGGATATTATTAAAAAAATTAGCGATTTTTTTCCCTGGAGCAAATTACAAATAAAAAAACGTATTTACAAAAAACCAATATTACGTGGTTGGTATGATTGTTAATACATTGTATGTCTCCCAGACGATGCAATACAGGGACAGGGAAAAGTGAACGGAGCACCAGAACTTCGTCAGTGACTTTTATAGGTATTGCTCCGCCGCACTACTGTACCCACTGGACGTTCGGTTGGTCCGCATCGGATGCCAGACTAGCAAGACATTTACAGGGTGATCAAAAAGTCAGTATAAATTTGAAAACTTAATAAATCACGGAATAATGTAGATAGAGAGGTAAAAATTGACACAAATACTTAGAATGACATGGGGTTTTATTAGAAAAGCAATAATCTGATCAGAAAAGCAATAATTAGCATAACAAATTAAGACAAAGCAAAGATGATGTTCTTTACAGGAAATGCTCAATATGTTCAATATCATTCCTCAACAATAGCTGTAGTCGAGGAATAATGTTGCGAACAGCACTGTAAAGCATGTCCGGAGTTATGGTGAGGTATTGGCGTCAGATATTGTCTTTCAGCATCCCTAGAGATGTCGGTCGATCACGATACATTTGCGACTTCAGGTAACCCCAAAGCCAATAATCGCACGGACTGAGGTCTGGGGACCAGGGACGCCAAGCGTGACGAAAGTGGTGGCTGAGCACACGATCATCATCAAACGACGCACGCAAGAGATCTTTCACGCGTCTAGTAATATGGGGTGGAGCGCCATCCTGCATAAAAATCGTACGTTCCAGCAGGTGTTTATCAGCCAGGCTGGGGACGATGCGATTCTGTAACATATCGGCGTTAGCACGTTAGCAGTTACAAAACCAGAATCACGCATTTCCTCGAAGAAAAAAGGCCTGACAACAGTAGATGTGGTAAATCCAACCCATACCGTGACTTTCCTCGTCGTGCAATGGAGTTTCCACGACAGTTCTAGGATTTTCGGTAGCCCAAATTCTGCAGTTGTGGGCATTGACAGACCCTCGGAGCGTGAAATGAGCTTCATCGGTCCACAACAGGTCACTCAACCAATCGTCATCTTCCGCCATCTTTTGAAACGCCCACACCGCAACAGCTTCACTAAATGCACTAATACAGCTTCACTAAAAGCACCTTTTCAGGTAACATCAACATGCTGCGACTGCTGGTGCATCTGATTCTCTCTCTCATTACAGCTCCTTTTATACACGATTTTCATGCGCAGTCACTGACGTTTTGCTGTCCAGCGCCATCTGTCGGACATTTTTTGAACATTTTTTTTGGTTCTAATAAAACCCCATGTCATTCTAAGTATGTGTGTCAATTTTTACCTCTTTATCTACATTATTCCGTGATTTATTAAGTTTTCAAATTTATACTGACTTTTTGATCACCCTGTACATAGGAACTTTACATCAATTCTAGACTTACGTATTGAATATACAGTTACAAAGACATAGTATACAATTATTACAAAGAAATTACCAATTAACAAAAGTTGGATTATGACAGATTAGTGTAACATAATTACTTTGAACATACATCATACAGACATTCATTTTATATCGCACATTGTAGTACTTTATACAAACAATTAGTGTATCTAATTACATAGAAGAATTGTTTGTGCATCTCTTAGTACTTTGTCGTATTCCTAAGGCAGTTCATCTTGTAAGTGCCCCTCAGGGGCTCAGATATACAGAATAAAATATGCCTCGCCTTCCAATAAGAAGCCATTCCTTCATTGGATTTAGTGTATGAGGCATTAATGCCTCATGAGATTTCAGAGACATCGGCATCTGCAGAGACTAGTAACGTATTTCAAGTTAATTTAAGAAGGGAGGAAAGAAAAGAGGGGAACATAAAGAAACTTTGTAAAAAACAATTTAAACATTCCAACCAATGTGATCGTTATAATAAGTGGGCGTAACTAGCGGGAGGTGATAAGGTTTAACAGATCTTCCTGTAAAAATATTTAAGTTAAAAATGAAGGAGAAAGCAAAATGAATAACTTGAGCAGAAGCAAAAATGTGGTCTTCTCGTGATTGGCCGCTAGTTTTCAGTACGGTAAAATTACGCACTCAATTCAGAAATCAGATGAAGCAAAATGTTCCTAAGCAAAAACCTGATGAGATTTAGCAACCCTTTCGAGAGCGGTTTCTAAGAAGTTGGTGAAAGTTTTGAATAGAGTTTTTTATTATTTATATTATTTTTTATTCTATTTGTTTAACCCTTTAAGCGGTCAATTTTTTTACCAGAAATGCTTCCAAAAAAAGGCATATTTTTTATTGCGTATAATTAAGTACCATACTTAAAAGAATAAGAATAATAAGAATTTTTTTAATTTTTTTCCTCTTTTAATGCTTTTAGAACATTTTTTTTATTTTACAATTTTGGAGCACAAAAACCCCTAAATGTTTGCTTTTCTCAAGCACATTATGCATGCAGTGAAGAATGATTTACAAATTCTACAAAAATTTCTCTCATACTTACTGTGAATTTTGAAGTTTACAATTTTTTAAACAGTTCAGAAGTCTTTTTGTGTATGGTACAATTTGAAGCATGGTGTAATGCAAAGTCCTACGTCGCAATCAGGGCAGAAATACCGTGTTTCTTTTCGTATTCTCTTTCCATTCTCATTTCTCTTCGAACAGCACACTGCGCATTGTCTTGCAGGTCTCAGTTTTTTATCTGTGGGAGCAATTATTTCCAAAAAATATCTCTCTGTCAATCTCAGAGGATTAGGCTCTGAACCTGGTCGTCCACGGCGGAAATTTATTCCCGAATGATATTTTTCGATTATACGGTCAACGAGATCAAGTCTAAATTCTAGTTGCGTGTTTTTGCCTCCTTTTTTACGGTAGACGACATATGAATTCCAAACAGCAATGTCAAAAATGTGGAAGAAAATCTTTCTGTAGCATTTTTTACCCCTTTTCTTGATAATTTCGAAACTTTTCAAATTTTGGTCCATCCGGTCGACTCCTCCCATTGTATTATTGTAGTCCATAACAAGTTTCGGTTTTTCTTTCATTTCAGAGCGGACTTGAATTTGTACCATTTCAGTATTGTGAATTGTGGAAAGCAATGAAACTTTTTTTTTATCCATCCACTTCATCACAGTAACTTTTCCTCTCT
>KK116840.1:0-13486 GCA_000611955.2 Stegodyphus mimosarum | reverse complement strand
GAAATTCCTCCTTGGGAACAGGCAGGAATCCAGATTCTTGAAATTTTTTCCCATCAGATGAAAAAAAACACTAACAATGTCATCTATGTCCAACTTTTTGCTGATCACAGATATAAATATCAAGAATATGTTCCAATATACACAGATGGTTCAAAGTCAACTTGTCATGTCGGGACGGCATTTGTAATTGGTGACCATTCAGAAGGCAGAAGCTTGCACCACGCTTCCTCAGTCTTAACAGCTGAACTTACTGCAATATATCATTCACTTTTGTACATATCAAAGCGACGGCAGAAAAAGTTTATAATATATTCCGATTCCTACAGCGCGCTAAAAGTTTTAGAAGCTTTTTCGAATACCCATAATCCGGTAATCTTTGATATCCTGAAGCTGAACTTGAAATTAAAAAGGCTCGGATTTAAAATTCTCTATTGCTGGGTTCCCGGGCATACCGGTATAGAAGGTAATGAGCGGGCAGACGTCGTCGCAAAATCAGCTGTTGAAATATCCAGTCGCCTCATCCCTATCACAGACATTAGTAGTTTTATCCAGCAAAAGATATTAGAAAAATGGCAGCAGTTTTGGGATGTTCAGTCTTTTAATAAATTAAAGAGCGTGAAACCTAGAATCGAACTTTGGCATTTTACTGGAAGACGTAAGGAGGAAGTTCTTTTGACTAGACTTAGAATCGGTCACACCAGAATGACACATAAGTATCTTTTAAGTGCTGATAATGAGCCTCTGTGCTCAAAATGTGGTGTAGTTTTAACAGTCCGTCACTTTTTAATTGAATGTCCATCTTTTAATAGTATTCGCCAGAAATACTTTAACAGCTGTGACTTACCTCTCGACCATTTAATTGGAAGAGAGGTCAATCGTAATATATTTTACTATTTAAAGGATATTGGTATTTATCATCTCATCTGAAATGATTTTAATTTTGTACATTAATTTCAAGACTTGTGATTTTAACTGATTTTATATGACCTCATCCACTGGATTTTGTACATTCTTTTATCTACTTGCTTAATTCATACCTATTTTAATTCCATTATCTATACCACTTTTTATCTCATCACCTTGTGTTTGGCGCAGTATAACCATTTCTGGTTTTGCGCCAAAAATCTCACCCACCACCCACCACCACCACCATCCATAACTTCCGTAAGAAAAGACAAGGTTTTAATTCACAATCGTTGAATACAGTAGAACAAAAATTTCAAAGAAAAATTCCCGCTTTCCCGCTACAAAGAAAAAAACCCGGATGAAAAGCACTTCAGTTTCATGGACAAGCCACGCCATCTATTGAAAAATATTAATACTAAATAGTCCCTGTGAAAGTTACTGTAATGCAAAATACGGGCAAATCAGAAAAGGAAAGGAGAAAATATCAACGCCCGTACGCCGTACGGGCAAACCAGTTGAGGCCAATTTTGAGTAGCACGTACGCTGTACGGGCAAACCGCTTAAGGGGTTAAGTGAAAATTACCGATGGGGGGCAGATATAATTTGTTAAATTTAAATTTACCAGTTAACATTGCCCTTTTAGAAATAAAGAGGCCAGGCAGGTTAAATAAATAAGCATAGAGACGCATGAATGGTAAGAGTGCTATTTGAGAATAATATTAAAAGATTAGAAAGTATTTGCGTATGAAAAGCAATCGATGCTAATCAGAAGGAAAAGGCAAAGTTAACCTGGCGTAAGATGAAGCCACAAGGCTTCAAAATATGATGTTTCACTATTACTGAATGCAAAAACGCTTGCATATTAAAGAAAGCTAACAGCTCAGAAAGAAATGAAAACTATTGTATATATAAGAACAGTTATATTGTTTAAATACGAAGTACACAAACAAGACAATACAAAATTATAAATAATTAGTTACCGTGTCTTAACTAAAGTGATAAAATTCTCATTAATAAACCGGGCATGGAGATGTTGAATGTTTTCCTCAGGCGATGAAGGCGCATCCGGAGGGCGACCAAACAGAAGATCACATGGTAGACGAAGGTCACGACCAGAGAACTTCTGAGATGGGGAATAGCCGGTAGTCTCGTGGACAGCACTGCGTTAAGCCAGTGAAAACAGTGGTAAATTCTTGACCCAGTCCTTGTTGGTTTCTGGAAACCACTAATGAACCCCTCGGCCGCTCACTTTTGTGAGTACGGGTGTGGCAATCCCGAGGTACCCCAGCCCTTCAAGGGATCATCTTCTTAGTGAGACGGGTGTCCCGATTCTGGAGCCCCAGTGATCTATCTTCCTTTCTATCGCCTTCCTCTCAAAATCCATACTGGGTTTCCGAAAGGATGTTGCACTTTGAGAGATGAAATTTCAACTTCTGGATGAGAAGCTTCTCATATAATTTTCCTATTACAGGAAGCAGAGAGATTTGTCGAAAAGATGCCGGATCTCGTGGGTCATTTCCCGCTTTTTCAAACAAGATAATCTGTGGGACTTTGAATGGGAGCGTAAAACAGTTAAGACTTAATAGCATATTAGAGTATTTTGCGAAAAAGCCCGGCCTAGCTTTGTGCATTGCCCGGAGGGTTTTATAATCAATTGAATCCGGGCGTGGCGCTTTCTTGTTTGGAAGGGACTTTATTGTAACAATGACTTCTCTTTCCGTGAACGGAGGTTCATCTATGGTGTCTGTCACTAGGTCATAGGCTGCGCTACGGGATCCTCGTTGGGAAATACTGCATCGAGTATTTGTTTGAATGTATTATCGGTAATGCTAGAATTGGCTACAGTGGCTCCCGCATAAGTTCTATGCTGGGAGGCCGAAAGACTTTGTTGGAGGCTATTTTGTAGAGGGCTCCGTAAACTTCTGAGGTGCTGGTGCAAAATTCCCTCCAGCTTCTTAACTTGGCTTCTCTGATTGTCCTCTTACATATGGCTTGCTCTTTGTGGTATATTACGCTCAGCTCCTGTGTCCGCTCTGCATCCTGCTCGCTTTTCATTCGTCGAATCCTGCTCGCGTTTCATTCGTCTCAGGGCTCTCGCGTTTCATCCTGCTCGCGTTTCATTCGTCTCAGGGCTCTCGCGTTTCATCCTGCTCGCGTTTCATTCGTCTCAGGGCTCTCGTGCGACTGCGTTGTTGCCGCAGTTCTTTTGTCCACCAGTTCGCATTTTTTTAGGGCTCTTTGGTTTTTAAGTCCGAGTAAATCGTCACATAATTGTTGAACTGTCTGAATCATACTCGCAGTAAGCTCATCTGCATCTGTTTTTCCCTTGTAGTCTGGAAGCTGCATTTCTGTTTCCTCTAGTATTGACGCTAGTTGTGTCGCAAGGGACTTAAGTTTGCCTGTAGAGGTTTTGTACCTCTTCATTGTATGGAGTGCGTGCTGCTGACTTATTCGGAATGTAACGTATCGATGGTCCGAATTGGATGGTGAGTCATTGACTATCCATTGTTGTAGATTTGCTGCTATCTTCACCGTGGACAAGGTAATGTCTGGCCAGCCTTTGCCCATTATGGTTTCGAATGTTGGCAGACTGTCCGGGGTGTTGTGCAGAACAAGACCGTCGCACGCTATGAAGTCAATTACTTCACTTCCCTTCCCTTCGGGTCCGTGGAGGGATAACCCCAGTCCTCTGCATGCGAATTGTAGTCTTCTACAAGGATGTGATTAGCTTGGGTGTAGTTGGTTAAAATCTTTTGTTGTAAGTTTACATGCGGTGAAACGTCTTCCGTCGGCGGGATGTAAGAGTTCATAAGGATAAAAACTCATTCCTATTGCTTCTACTGCTACGGCGACCAGGTCTGGTGTCTTGTGCAGAGTGACCAGGTCTGGTGTCTTGTGCAGAGTGATTGGTGTCCATTTACTCCTGCAGCACACTATTGAAGAACGTACACTATTTGCAGCTGTGTCTTGAATTATCGACTAGGAAAGGGGAAAGTCTGCCACCTATCCACCCTGCAGCAATGGCTCCTGCATGAGTAGGAAGTTCGCCTCTTCTTCCATTGAAAATTGTATCAACTGGGCGGTTGCCGCTCTTGTCCTCTGTAGATTAATTTGAATAATTGTGTTTATTGTGACGAGAGTTAATTCCTATCATGGGAGAGAAGTAAATCCACTGGTCATATTTTTAGTTGTAAGATAGAAGTTCTGTTTATAGACTTAGGAACTTTGTTCTTGCTATGGCTTGTCTTCGCTCGGAGAATACTAGTAAGCTTCACCGTAGTAAGTTCTTGCCTTTATCTTTTGAATGTGCTCGTGGAAAGTGAGGCAGTCCATTGCATAAGCCGGGTGTTCAGTATTCACTGCGTCTTGTTTACCTTGATTTGCTACCATGCAGTTCATGCAGGACAGCGTGTTTGCTTGACAGTCGCGGACTTCATGTGCTCTTTCGCAGTAGTCATAGTGTGGTCTATGTGGACAGTCTTTCGCCATATGTTCAAAGTCTTGGTAGCGGTAGCACAGTTTCGCCTTCGTAAATTCCTGGATTAGAGGCACCTAACAAGTTACATGTTACAGAAGAGCCGGACAACTGGACGGCTTTCAAAGACAAATCAGGTTTTGTTCGGTTCCCGCAATCTTTTTAGCGATGGCACTCTCCGGTGGCCGCTTATTGAGATACTTAGAAACAGAAATACATGGCCATGCAAGGGCTGGACGCATACATATACTCATGACATCGGGAGTTTATTAAGGATTCAAAGCTCTTTACATGACCATACAGGGGTTGCAGATTTGTACACTCATGGAAGAGAGACATCTAACAGGTGAGCCTCCGTTGCCTGCTATGAAGGACGAACAAATTACATCCATGCCTTATCCGAAATTCGAACCCAGGCTTTTGGTACGACAGTCAGAATCATGAACCAATTTTCCATCTGGGCGGCAATTCATAATAAAATGTTTAGTACGCTCAGCAATTAACCCTCTGAGCGGCGCCGGCTGCCATGAAGACTTATATCTAAAGAGCCTAAATACGTATATTTACCTAATTTAGTTTCTATTTTCATGAAGTTTCATTCATCAAGATGGTATTTATATTATTGCTGAAAGTGAGAAAGCGAAATATCTTAAATTATACGCTAATATATACCAAGTGACATGCGACGGAGGACGTGGGCACCACCCCTCTACCAAAACGGTTAATCGGTATAGCTCCACGTCAACCTTTCTCTAGATAGCCACTCAGAAGCTTTGCGGACGCCTCGCAAAACCAGCGTCTGATGCTTCCTCGAGGACAGTCCAGCAGACCAAAGCGCCCTTCGGGAAATCACCCACACACAACTGCCCAGACCTCAGTATTTGTGTACTCAGTAATCCAGTAATGCGTGCATGTAAGACTTGTGTATAGATGCTTGCGCAGTCTTTGCTAATAATCTTTGTGCCACACATGCAGGTGCTAATAAAAATGTTCGCGGATTCAGACATATGCAGATATGAATATACAAATATGTTATATGCAGTTTTATGCATATATACGCTGATACAGATATAAGTAGATACAATGATATGCAGATGATGGTACCGCTGTGCTGAAGTATATGATACATAAGAACTAAAAGTGCATGAGATATGTAGGGTGACATAAATAAGAACCTACATAAGGTGGCATACATAAAATGACATAAACGTACTTAGGAGCCTAACGTGTAGAGTAAGTTTTACATTACGGGATGATACGAGGTATACGATACAAGGTGTAGAAGATACTACTTTATGCAGGTGCCAGGATACATGATACAGGATGTTACGAAGTAATATATGCAGATGCCTGGATACATGATGCTAGGTACGGAATAAGCTGTATGCTACATGATTATGCTCGATATATGATATGAGGTACAGAAGATACCACTATTTGCAGTTGCCTAGATACATTATACATAAGAACGGTGCCTACAGATAGACTGTGCAGAAGATACATATATAATCAGGCGTAGAAACATGGGGTGCATGAGATGTATCAGGTGACATTCATAAGAACTTATCTAAAGTTACACACATTGGGTGACGTACACATACTTAAGATATATACACAGTCCAGTCACATTAATGTGACCATCTGTCAAAAGCCAGAATAACCACCTTTCGCAGAGCGGACTGCTGCGAGACGTGCAGGAAGAGAGTCACATAGGTCCCTGAAGGTGTTCTCTGGGATGTTGAGCCATGCCGACTCTAATGCCGTGGCCAGCTGCGCTAGATTACGCGGCTGAGGATCCATGGCGCGAACAACTCGATCGAGATGGTCCCACAGATGCTCGATTGGGTTTAAGTCAGGTGAGTTTGCTGGCCAGGGGAGGACGGTAAACTCATCCTGGTGCTCTTCGAACCACGCACGTACACTGGCAGCTGTATGGCACCTCGCATTGTCCTGCTGGAAGATGCCATCATCCTGAGGAAAAACAATGCGCATGTAGGGGTGAACATGGTCCGCAAGGACAGATGCGTACTTGTATTGATCCATTGTGCCTTCCACAATGATCAGTGAACCTAGAGAATGCCAGGAAAACATTCCCCAGACCATAATGCTCCCGCCTCCAGCTTGGACCGTTCCGGCAATGGTTGCAGGGTGGTTCCTTTCAGAGGTTTCACGCCTTATACGCCAACGTCCATCTGTCCGATGGAGCATAAAACGCGATTCATCCGAAAACGCAACCTGTCGCCACTCAGTGGACGTCCAGCTGCTGTACTGGCGTGCAAATTCTAGCCTTCGCCGTCGATGAACAGCAGTCAGCATAGGTGCACGAACCAGGCGTCTGCTTCGGAGGCCCAGACGCAGCAATGTTCGCTGAATAGTACTTTGGGAGACACTTTTGGTAGCCCCTTGGTTCATTTTGGTGGTCAGTTGCTCAACGGTAGCCCGTCTATCTGCCCGAACGCATCTCCGCAACCGTCGTTCGCCTCTGTCATCTATGGCCCGTGGTGCACCACATTTGCCACGTCGCTGATTTTGGACAGTCCCATTTTGCCATGCACGGTACACTTTTACCACGGCGGCACGCGAACAGTTCACAAACTCAGCCGTTTCGGAAATGCTTCCACCCTTGGCCCGAAAGCCAATGATCATGCCCTTTTGGAAGTCGGATAAATCGCTTCGTTTCTGCATTACGCCAACGATTGAAATGTTTTCCCAAGCCCTCACACACCCTTTATATACGCTCAACTGCACTGTGCTGCCACCTGCCTTCTGTGATTGGTTATTTAACTCTGACATGGAAAGTACGTGGTGGTCACATTAATGTGACTGGACTGTGTAGGTGCAGAATAAGTTACACGTTAGAGGATGTTACAAGATGCGGTGGATACAGATATATGCAGATGCCAAGGTACATGATACGAGGTGCAGAGTGATAGAAGTACCAGGATAGATGGTAGAAGGTGCAAAATAAGATGCATCATACAGGATTATGCGGAATATGTGTTACAATGTGCAGAAGATACAAATATTACCAGATGCCAGGATGCATGATGCGTAAAACATAAGGTGTAATAGATACGCAAGGTGACAAATATTAAGGACATGCAGAAGGTGACATACATACACATACTTAAGAACAAAAGGTGCAAAATAGGTTACATATTAGAAAATGATGCGAAATATATGATACATATTACTGGATGATACGAGATATATGACGCATATTACAGGATTTGTTACAACATACAGGGTTACATTTTACAACATAGGATATTGCAGGATGTTATGAGATATATGTGCAGAAGATACTAATATAGGCAGATACCAAGATACATGATACATGGTGCAGAGTATGTTACATGCTACAGGATGATACGAGATTATATATGGAGATGCCAGAGTACATGACACTGGATCCGGAATAAGTTACATAGCTGAGAGTTTTGCGAAATATATGATACTAGGTGCTAAAGTAGCAAATTTATGTTAATGCCAGGATACTTGATACAAGGCGCATGATAAGTTGAATGAATAAGTTAAAATGATACAGGATGATACGAGATAATATATAGGGATGTCAGGATATGTGATACAAGGTGTTGAATAGTTTGTATGATACAGGATGATACGAGATAAATGATATAAAGTACAGAAGGTATAAATATATGCAGATAATGCTAATTGCATTGTACAGTTCAATTAGTTAACGCAATACAGGTAATTCGTATAATACAGATTTGTTAAATAATATATACATACAAAAGCACTATCAGTGTTGTATACACATTCAATATTATTCAAGGTCATTCAAAGGTATTAGATAGTGGTGCCAGTTACTAAATTGCTGTTTGTCTATTGTGGCAGTCTGTGAGGTTGGCTAAGTTTGGCACAGGCGCATATTTAGTTCTGCCAGTTTGCACATTAGAACCCCGATTTTTCTGACCAGGTACCTTTGCTTTGTTAAAAACTTACAGAAGGCTTGTCGATTTGTGGACGGCAAGTTGACGTGGAGCCCTTCTGTAAGAGGACAGGATGTTAAGTAGTGCTCCGGGAAGCCAGTCTGTCCACAGGTGCACTGACTGGATAGCTTATGCCGAAACTGTTGAAATATTCTGAAAATGGTCCGTGACCCGTTATGTCTCTGACCAGTTGCGTGTTAGCAATGTTCCTGGTGGTTATCCACGTAGCTGATGTGGTAATGAGTCCGTCTTCCACTTTCGCTATTGTCCTATGTTTGCTGCCATAGCTCAATTGCCTTTAAACACAGAGATCTCTTTGGAAATAAGAAAGGCCATGGGATGTCAGTTTGTAAATCGGTCGGTCCTGTAGCAACGTTTTTGGCGAGATGGTCTGCCAATTCATTACCGTGATGGCCAGCATGCGCTTTTATCCATTCCAGTTTGGTACCGAGAGATGGATTTTTTCGCAGGTCTTTTTGGATACCTTGTACTATGGCAGAAGGATGGTCTGGATTTTCTATTGCATACAGGGATGAGAGGCTGTCGGTCTTGATGGTAGCGTTGCGGATGTTGTGGGATTGCAAGTAGCGAATTCCTTGTGCAGTCGCAACTGCTTCTCTATGAAATACGCTATTTTGCCGCAGCTGTTCTTTCCAGTGGTCTTTTACTGTACCTTGTTGCATAAGTACAAAGGCACTTCCCACTTTTTCGTCAATCTTTGAACCATCCGAATAGATGGTATGCTGTGCGGGATGGTGAGTCGTAGTGGGGATTGATGGAAATATTTACTCCCGTGCCTCTGACCGCGGGATGGACCGGCAACTGTTTGTTTCGTAATCCTCCGGTAATTGACTTCATCAAAGGAAACTGGCCATTTGAGTTGCAGTACGAATTGTCTTGCTGCATGTTCTTCGATACGAATGTGTAGAGGAAGGAGACCAGCGAGCACGTTAATGGCGTCTGAGGAAGTTGTACGGTAAGCTCTGGTAATACCCGATGCAAAGGGTCTTTGTATGGTATAAAGGTGCTTCACTCTCCTACCTTGCATTGGGTGAGCCCAAACAGCAGCTGCGTAATTAACGATTTTTTCTACCTCGGTAATGAAAAATACCTTTAATATGGGGATTTAGGCCCCATTTATGACCATAGAATAGCCGCATTTGTTTTGCTATGGATATTGTCCTGTGTTTGATGTCCTGGATGTGTGGAATCCAGGTCATTTTATAATAGAACGTTAGACCCAGATACTTCAGCTGGTTAACTATCTGTATCCTCTGTCTACTAATCTTAATTGTGGGTCTTTTTACAAGACATCCTCCCTTTTTGGGATTAACAGAATCTTCGATTTGTGTTCTGCAATTTGCAGTTTAAGGTTATTGCATAGGGAGCGGAATAGTTGACAGACCTTGTTACAGTTGGTTTGTAACTCATCTCTAGTCCGAAATTTTACTATTAATGCTGCGTCATCCGCATATGCGTAAATCTGGGTGTGCGCTGGCCATGTTGCTGATAGAACTTCGTTAAGAGTCAGATTCCACAGATATGGGCCTGCGGACATCCTCTTGTCTGTTCCTCCTCTAATGTTCCTGCGTTATGGATTGCCAGAAGTCTTCTATCCTGTAGGTAGTTGCGTATGATCTTATAGAGGTTGCTCGGGCATTGTGCCTTTTGCAGAGCCTGTTTGATAGCCGGCCACCATAGTGTATCAAACGCATTCTGAAGATCAATGCTTATCTTGGCTGTATGTTGGCCGCTATGACGGTTTTCTAGTTATGTCGTGAGCAAATCATACTTACGTCGCACACCTGACTGCAAGTGGCTCCGACATAGCAATGAATACTCAACATCTACAAATTTAAATACCATTCCAGAATTTTGATGATGTATTTAATATAATTCTAATCGCATTTATATTTGCAAATTATATATAACCACAATAGCATAAAATTGCTCTTATCTGAACAACGAGAATAAGTATACCGTAACTTTTACTCACACTTACTTTTATGTGACTATTTATAAGTCCTTTATAATACTGCCTTTTCTGGAACATCCACTCGACGATCTGAAACAATCTTACGAGTGGTGTAGCACCAGGGTGCCTGGGCAAAACAGCCCTACCCGTTGTAGAATTGATAGGTTGTTTCGAATTATAAGATACTCATTAACCTGGGGAACAAGTAAGTTTAAGCATTAATATCACATATGTAGATTTTTTTCTCACCCTATTAATATTATTGTGGTTATTAATATCCTATGCACCGTTTCTTAAGGAATTATGGGGTATGCATATTACGATCCGAAACACTCACACCCTCAGGGGCTCACTTTTGTGAGTACAGGTCTGGCAATCCCGAGGTACCCTAGCCCTTCAGGGGATCATCTTCTTGATGAGACGGGTGTCACGATCCTGGAGCCCCAGTGATCTATCCTCTTTTCCGTCTCATCTCCTCTGAGCTGAAGCTTTCTTCCTTCCTTTCTCCCTTGTGGTTTTTCTCTTCGGAGTTTGGGGCTTGCCATGACAGACCGGAACAGCCCTTGTCTCTGGTTCTGAAGTGGCGAGAAAACTGCCCACGTGTTTGCCGTGCGTGGAGACCCGTGTCGCTGGAAAGGAGGGTCCTGGTAGTTGAGGGGCGAGGTACTGTCCCCAACACACTGCTTTGGCCTCTGCTTCAGCTAAACGGGTGGCACCTTGTCGTCCTCACGGGTGTCAATCGGCTGGTCACTAGTCCTTGTGTCAGTGGCTTGGGGATAAGCTCTCGGGAGTTCCTGCTTTCGGGAAAGCCGACTGTGGGGCTTCAGTTTGCGTATAGGTCTGGCTAGCCCTAACACAGGAATCTGTGTTCCCTTGTTGGGCTCCGTGGTGGGTGGGGCGGTCGGACCCGAATCTTTTTCTCTTCACTATGGAAAACCACAAAATTTATATAATAAGTCATCCCGAATCGAGTCCTGTCTTTTCCAATCCCAATCCGGCTATAATGTCAACTAATAAAAAAGCACGTACCGATGCAAATGCCAAAGACATACCTGCCAACTTTTACGAATTCTTCGTAATTTTTACGAAAATGCGTTTGTCTTTACGATTTTACGATCGTAATCCATTTTTTACGATTTTTTTGCTTTTTCAAGTGTTTTTAGTGATTTTTGTAGAAATTTTAGAATTTTTCGCCAATTCAGCGATTTTCGTCAATTGCATCGTGTTTTACCCCCAACTACCGACTACTTCGCATCCAGTAACCTGCGGTTTCTCCCAACTCTCCGCTTAACCAGCCAATCCAGTGCGCTGAACTTGTTTCTCCCACTCTTTTCTTTGTGGGCGCCAGATTATTTTTTTCGCGTTCGCTTCAGCAGCAAGGGAATTACTCAGCGAGCGTGGATTGTCGCATTCTGTTTTTTTTTGTTTGCACGTGCTACGAATTTTCTTAATACGTCGTTGTTACGAAATGAGTTCAAAAAAACCGTGTTCTCAATATTTTCGGCTTGCCTACAAAGCCGAATTTCCGACAATTAAAGAATCCTTCAAAGGAAATAACTGCATTTTGCAACGTGTGCGTGTGTGACTTCATAATAAGTCACGGTGGAAGAAGCGACATTGTGAAGAATGTTAAGTCTAAAAAGCATAAAGTTAATGCTTCGGCTTCGACAACGTCAAAGAAAGTGGATGATTTTTTCAAATTCGGGTACGAATTCGGATGCCGATGTCATTTTGGCAGAGTGTTTGTTTACTGCATTCCTCATCGAACACAACGTGCGGCTGATCGGTTTGGATTATGCCTAGTGAACGCAAACGCAAACCAGAAGATGACATGGATAATGGCAGCAATAAAGAGAGAAAAACAAACGGAAATTTTTATAGCGCGGACACTAACGCTATCGACAATGTCAAAACAGCCTTCAAAAACGGTACAAAAGAGGTAAAAATTGTTCTGAGAGGATTGGAAACTGGGATTTCAATTGGTAAGCTGCTTAAAAAAGGTTCTATCCTTAATGATATTACTGATAAAGAAGATGATATTCATATAAAAAGAGGGGAAAAAATCATCATTTCCACTAAAAGAATCAAAACTGTTGAAAAGGTTTGTAAATTAAAATCCTTGGAAGGTATTGGAGTAAAGGCCTCAATTATTGAAGATACGTACACAACTAAACATCTAGTTAAGAACGTCGATACTCAACTTAGTTTAGAAGACATAGCAGCTGGACTAGAAGAAACTGAAATCAAATTCTTATGTATTATCAGATTCACTAAGCCAAGATCGGACGTAAGGGTCCCAATAATTCTGATTAAGGAACTTGGTTCTTGTAATCGGTCTGATATCAAAATAGGTAGAATTAATTTTGCGGTATCCAAATATGTTGTAAATACCATAATGTGCTACAAGTGCTGTAACACAGGTCATAAGTCGAAACTTTGCAAAAGCAAAGCGAGATGTGCAAACTGTGGTAGAAATGACTGTAATGACCCATGTAAAAATAATACCAATTGCTTTAGATGTGGAGGTGAACATAATGCGTTAGACAAATCTTGCCGAAAAATTAATATCAAAAACCGGGAGGCGAACAATCAGAAGCTAGACTTATCATCGACGAAACCTGTTCAGACACCCAGATATTCTTCCTGGGCAGAAGCTGTCCAGAAAGAGGAAGAAAAAATCTCTACTAGCTCTCACACAAATATAATTGCTGAAAGCTTTGTATCGGAAAAGCCAGAGGAAAATACTTTGAGTAAGATAGTTGCTAGATTGGAAAACCTCGAAAGGAAAATTGACTCTCTCTATGAAAATTTAAATAAGCCAATAACAAACTTAAAACTGAAAATACACAACTTAGGAGTCTGTATGAAAACTCCCTAAAACAGATCCAAAAATACAAAGAAGATCTAGAAAAGACCTGCCTTGCATATGAAAACCTCCAAACAGTACATCTAAATTTGCACACTACAGATCAGGCTAGTCCCCTGATATCTTGGAATAATGGGCCAGATACGCTACAAGAAGAGGAAATTCCTCGAATTGATGATGAGCTTTCTTAATTTTATGTGTTTTATCCTTAGTTGGAATTGCCGTGGTTTCTAGGCGAATTTAAGTTTATCTTCTTTTGTTTCATGGCTAAAACCTTCTGTTATTTGTCTCCAGGAGACCTGGAGTAA
>KK116839.1:33374-157212 GCA_000611955.2 Stegodyphus mimosarum | reverse complement strand
ACAAATAAGGAATTAAAAATTAAATTCAAGAATGGCTACCAAGAATTTTGGCTGCAGAAGTCGATTTCGCAATTGTATCCAAGATTATGGTCGATTGTGCAACGATTTCTGCTAGCATTCCCATCTTCATATTTAGCAGAACGTGGATTTAGTGCTGTAGCAACATTGGTAACGAAAAAGAGAAATCGGCTCCATGTTACTGAACGCGGCGATTTACGATTGTTTTTAAGTAAAATCGAGCCTGATATTAACAAGCTTCTTAAAATGCATCAAATTCAGCCTTCTCATTAGTTAAGTTAGAAATTCGATGCCTTTAAATTTTAATAAAAATACTTTTTAATAATAATTAAGTATGCCTTTTGAGTGTTCTCTGAAACTGTTAATTTATTTATTTAGAAAGCAATAGTTTATTATGGATTATTTCGTATCATCAAAACCCCTGCCTGTCCTTATAACAGGCAAGCTAAAACTTTTATTTTTCTTTTTAAATAACGAAGAAATTCAGTAGCGTTTAAATTCCAACAACATTCTATCTATTAGTAATTTTTTTTATTTAATTCTTGTTTTCACCATGCATTATGTACGCTCTTATTTCTCTAGGGGGGCGGTATTGAAATATTCACTAGAAAAGGGGGCACCAGTTCGAAAAAGGTTGGGAACCTATGAACTAGAGGATATAACATGGCAGCATATTTTTCCCTAGTAACCCCTAATAGTTCAAGTTGACCAAACAATTTTCTTGATGAAATTTTAGGACAGTTCTGTTTTTGAAGAACTAATGATAATAAATCTCTGACGTATACTTGAGTCAATAATTCTTCTCTACCAAAACGCATTTTTAGCTGTTTTAAAGTTTATTCATAACTATCACCACCTGGGGGAAAACTCTTAATTAATTCTTCAACAGGACTGCCATTTTCCATTGCTTGAGATAAACACGAAAATTTATCGTGAAAATCAATATTACAATCTTCATCAATTTTTTTTGAATTGCCCACAAACTTAGAGCCAATTTCTTACATTACCGTCAAAAGTAGGTAATTTTATTTTTGGATAATGCAATAAAGTGTTCGGCTGCTAAATAACGTTCAAACTTTCATTCTTAGAAGATAATTCTTTACGCATTAGTGTTTTTAGCTTCTGTTTTAAAGCTCTCCAGCAATCAATATATGTTTGTGACTCATCTACTACTTTCTCTGTTTCGGAATCGGAAGTATTTTCAGAATACAACAGTTGTTTATATTTCTCTTCACATGCTATCCTTAATAAAGCTTTCTCTTCAATTAGCTTTAATTTATTAATTTTCTCAACATAATTCAGGTTAACTTCTTCCTCATCAAAAGAATTACATGCTCGAGTAAACAACCTTCTAAGTTGTTTTCTATCTTTCAATACAATTTCCATAATGAATAAAGAATAAAAACAAAATATAAAAATATTTTTCACTCACTCGTAAAAAGCAGGCGCGTCTTGTCCTCGGAAGCAGTGGTGTCTCGTTTTGCCTTCGAACATCAGAAGAATTAGCAATGAAAATGAGTGTAAACAGTTATTCAATGAAAAATCTCGTTACACAAAAACAGTTTATTTAAAATCTAATAAATGACAGCCGTAGTTTCATCATCTCAAAACAACACTTAAAAATATAAATGGCGTAAGATAATACTCATTAATTATCAAATACACATGAAATGCAACTCGAAGCCATTTATCTCATAAAAAGAACGAGTTCAAAACGAAAATGTAAACAACTTCCACTGTTGCCATGCGTAATTTTCTAAATTAGTTAAACAAAGATAATATTAGATAGAGGTTCACCTTGACACACTTGGCAAAATGCCAGATATGGTTTTTCGCCATCATTGGCTCACTTTTACTCTTGTTTTTGCAGTTACTTAAAAATAATTTAAAAACAGGAATCAAAATACTCAATGTACGTATATTATTGTTGTATACATTTTAATGTAAATGGGGGGTGCGATGAAAATTATGATTGAAAACTGGGCCGCGAACAATGAAAGGTTGAGAAACACTGCATTATGCCAAAAATGCGCTACAGACATCGCTAACAAAAAAAGAGCTATTAAAGGAATTTTAAAGAGGATTATGTAGAACCACTCTAAAGTTCTTTTTAGTTAAAAAAGAAAAAATTTCAATTACAGCGTCTTTCTCTGTCTACTTATTGAAAGAGTCTGCATTATTTTTATTGCGTGCTAAAAGAAGATTAGCTTCTTAATTCAAATTGACTTTATGTATTAAAAGGCGAGCGACATTATAAGCAATGTAAAAGGAAATGGAAAAGAACAGTAGCAAAACATTAGTCTTACTTAGCATTTACGTTCCAAACATACATATATTCAGTTTATAAACAAAGGAAGTAAACAGTTTTAGTAAGTGGGAGCGAATTACATTGTAATTCTTCTTTAAAACAGTACTTCTGAAATAAATGCTTTAATGAATTTCTCTCTTGTTTCCTCAAATGTGTTACAATTATTTGCGAAAATGGCATAAGATTTGTTTATTTAATAAGGCACAAGTATAACAGTCAATAAATGTAATTAGGGCTACAGTTATGTTAAATAGCGATATTATTTCCAGCCAGGTCAATGAACAGACACCGTGATGTAGCCACAACTCTCCTATTTCCCATATGATGTATCATATAGTAAGTGCTCAAATTGCTGACCTTTCATGTCAGTGGGAATATACTGCATTTCTAGATTATAGACTATCTGACACATTCAAAGATGCTTGACGTTGTCCGAATATTGTCAAAGGCTACGCGAATGGCTAAATTAATTCCTCTACAGTATTCAAGGGCGTTTCATACATAATTAATTCATATGGCCGCATAAGATGAAGTCGATGGATTTCAAGTTCGAGGGCTCTACTCATGCAGCGAATACCACAGAGAATAAGTTATGCCTGTTCCTTTATGCAGCCAATTGGAAGTGACATCACGGGATTCTGAAGCCTCAGATAGCTCAAATTAAGAGGCTTAGCAAAACCGCTTTAGAACTGTCTATAAAATGTTGTCGCACTTTTTTCTGGAGCACCCTAAGTTTTAATCATATATCTTTTCTTTTTTTAATAATAGGCATGTTCCTGGGTTAATGATGCGGGAAGAATGAGAAAAGAAAAGGAAATATGAAATCTATTAAAATCTAATTGTTTTTTTAAAACTCTTAAAGCGCAAGAAGCATTAATACTTCGTCTACGCAAAGTGACAAGCTATACCACTCATACATTATTTTCCAAGAATCAAGTGAACCAAAAAAGACCAGTCATATTTTCTTGTGTTCTTCTACAAGTAGGATACATTAATGTCGTTTAGCAGTTTAGATATGCGGCATAAGATCAAACAGTGAGAGTTTGTCAAAACATAAACCGTAAACACAGATGTGCACCTGTTGGAAAAATAAACTAGCCGAACCATATTCTGAAGAGGTGTTCATGTCAGATATTCCTAATTCAAAGTCTTATGCTTAGAAAGTGTTAATGATCTTTCTATCCTTAGCCATTAATTTGCGCAAAATTTGTTATCAGTGTCAGATGCATTCTTTCTCTGCATTACACTCATGTACCATACCTACGTGTCGTACTAGCACAAATAACGACTTCCCGGGCCATTCTTACTTTTTAGAGCTCAAGATTAAAATATTGTTTATTAAAATGCATTCATCCCTACAGCTTTCGATCTGCAGATCAATTTAAGAACAGATGCACACATTGATTTCTTTCGCTCTGCTTCAACTTATTCGAAAAAGCTGAAGTGAAGCTCCAGTGATATAATGCATTTATCTTAAAGAAACGCATTTTTTTCTGGCAGTGATGGAGTTGTTATAAGAAATGAGAATGAAAAAAGAAAACAAACATAGCGAATGATTTATTTGATTTCGAGAAAGGCAGTGCTTTTAGAAAATTCCATTAGTTTTAAACTTAAACTCAAAAATATAGAAAAAAATTGAAAATCTTCAAAAGCATTCCATTCTTAGAGACAGTTTTGTCTCAATATAGGAAAAAAGCATTGCTTAATAAGATACAATAAAATTTCAAGGAAATACATATGAATGCTTCAGTTATTAAATACTCAGCTTCCAAATTTTAAAATTAATACCTAGTGTAGGCAATAAGATAGTTTCAATAAAAAGAAGAATTTAATTTGTTTTGTTCTCGTGTTCAGTTTTTGAACTAGATATCAATTTTCCATTAATTTGCAAAGTACCAGATCTTTTTTGAGATGCAACAAAGATAGAAAAACTGTGCTAATGAAAGCAATACAATATGTTTGTTTAAACATCTAAATTCTTACAAATTCATTGAGAATTATAATGCACAAAATTCACTAGCATTGACGTATGCTCATCTTTCAGGAATTCCTTGCCAATCTTTATTGAAATTTATGCTAGACTTCTTTGCAATAAATCATATATAAGGAAATTGTGTCAAAAATCATCTTGTTTTCTATAAAGTCAATCATAAAGCATTGATAAGAACGAACTGTTAAAAGAAGACTTATGCAAATCACATGTAGGAATTAAAATCCAAAATCGTTGAACTTAAAATCCGAAATCCAAGGATTCCAATCCTGACTAACTAATATGCCAAGCAAATAGATGTCGAAAAGACGAATAGATAAAGGGACCGAATAAAAAAAGGCACCGACTTCATCCCATAGTACTGGTTGCAGACTTAGGAATCTGGTTTCATTAATCATCATACTCCCTAGAGCAGCAAATGTGGTAACTTTAATCACAATATTATTATTATGAAATCATCTGAAACTTTATACTAAACTGCGTATCGAATTTTCCTGTATTCTGCAAATGAACACTGAAGACTTATCATTTTTGTATTCAGCCATTAAGTAAAAATTAAAGGTAAATTCACTAATATTTTTGTAACTCATTTCTAGTCAATTTACATTTTTAGTAAATGAAACAATAATTCATAATAATCATTAATGCTTATTTTAGGAGAAGGTACTTATGTGGGAATGTTTAAGCATTTATACAATCGTTTACTAACAAACAGCAGATCAGTTTAGTTTCTAAAAAAATGCCCATTTTAGATTGGCAAAGACACAAGTTAGAATTTATAAGATGTAACGATCAATTGTCTTTGCATATGGTGTGTGCGTGTTCACGCAAAGGAAGCCATTTATGTTAATATAAGCGTTTATTTATTGTACGAAAGTATTTATGTGAATTCATTGTATGAGTTCAGGTGTGTGTCAAACGTACATAAATTTTAGGAGAAATGTCTGAATTACTATCGTATGGTTCAAATGAAACAAAATGAAAGGACATTTACGAACTGCACATAATAATAATAGTAACTAATGTCTAATATGAAGTTTTTTTTTTGAAAATTTTCTTTATGTCTCTCAATACATGTAACAATAATAATAACTTATTTCACGATTCATTATTTTCCAATATTTTGGAAAATTATTCTTTTTGCTTCCTTATAAGGAAGCAAAGAGAATAACTGCTATTCGAGCGAAAAATTTCGGTTTTTCAGATTTACACGGAAATAACCATTTTGATCGTTTCCAAATTCATTTTCACTACTTTTTTGCTTGAGATCTGTGCGTACAGACAGTTATTCCAAAATACATTGTAAAATGGATTCAATATGGATTTTTTGTAACATCTGTGAGTACGTATGTCCGTATGTATTTCGCCTTTGAATTAGTCCTTGAACATTGAAATTTTGTGTATGGGACTGCTCGTTTCTAATGCGATCGGCGGTATCAAAAGTATATAATGTAAGGTAAAAAATCTGTAAATCAAAATTATAATTTAAAATAACGGTAACCCTTTAATTCTCTCTCTCTGTTCTAAAAATCGTAATAACTTCTCTGGATTGCGTCATTTCTAGATCAATCCATCTTGCATGGCCTGCGCAATGCTAATGGCGTAGTTATATCGGAACCTAAACTCTGAGAACTGAAACCTTTCTAACTTAAACCAAAACCTTTCTCTTAACAGACTGCCAGGTTGGATAAATAAGCAGTTAGCTTGCAGCTTTGTTCTCGCTTGGGACGCTGTGCTTTGTCGTGCTGCTAACTACTGCGTTATTTAAAATGTGATACTCTATAAAAAATTGTAGTGTGCTATTGTGTTTATGATCATGTGTAATAAAAAATATGGTTTCGACAATTAGTTCGTGTCCAGCAATAAAGATTATGCTCATTTTGGTTACGTCTGCCTATAACTGTCTCCTCTGAGTGCCATTTTTCTAATTATGCAACAGCCTCTCCAAGTCACAACGCTGAGGACCATCATCAATTCATTGCAGCTTAACTCTCCAAAGTTTTTGTCATATATAATGTATACACACCTATATAGATATACACCTATATACATATATATACACCTATATATATATATATATATATATATATATATAATCATGTTTTAAAATGCGTAGAATGAAAGAATCCGGTATTTTTTAGCATGTTTCGATTTTCGTCATGACTGAGAACACAGTATAGTAGCTGAAAGAAGGCATGATGATGCATTCAACACAACAGAGCTTGAAGAATCACTATTTTTGACCCACATCAAATCATCCTTTTGTAGATAAGGTAATTTTTTATCATAGTTGAATACAATAATTGCCATGTACACGGGTTTTAAAATACGACGTCATCTTAAGCTAGTAATCAGCAGCAGCATGGATAAGAAGCATCTTGCCAGACTGAAAGCTTGCGCGAAAGAGAGAGTGGCAGTTCAAAGGGAGAAGGGAGGGAGTGGATAGTTTCAGTTCCGAGTTAAAAAATTTTGGTTTACAATTTAGTGATTGAGAAGGAGGTATCTGCACTAAAAACGTTACCCAACATGGAAAGATCTCGAATTTGAGAGAACTGATGAATTTAGGGTTTGAGTATAAAATCTAGAATCGTTAATTTTAAGGTTTCCAATTATTCTTAAAGCAGTCATTGTATTTTGTTATAGCTTACGTATTCTCCCTCTTCAAAAAAAGTTCGGGAGAGCAGGGTGGCAGAAAAGCATTAGCGAAGCAAGAGAAAGTTTAGCATATGAGGAAAGACATGAAGAAGCATCAAGGGCATAGCCGCTAGGGTTGCCTATGCCCCCCATTATTCATGAGCTTTCTCATACATATATTATATCAATACTTAAACAGCTAATTTAGAATTATTAACACAAGTATAATATTTTAAAGTCCTTGAACTGTAAAATGTCTAATGCCTTTTGAATTTCCAATGAAAAAAAATATAAAGTCTCTTGACGAAAACAGTTTCACGAGGTAAATGTTCAAATGTTTTCAAAAGCAAATGTTCATTAAAAATCTGTCAAATATTTGTTGATGAACACATTTCCATTATAATATACACTCTTTTGCAAAAAAATCGAAGCACCATGAAGGAAGCGGTTGTTTCTAATGAGACTAAATATGTGTATAGCTCATACACAGAAAATAAAATGATTAAAAAATCAAGGTCATAGTACCTGTTCGCGGCTCACAATCACCCATTGAGTGTTCAAATTAGTAGTTGGCCCAGCCGCTCCTGGCGCAATGCAAGCTTGCATTCGTCGAGGCAAGGAGTGGTAGAAGTTCCTAATGTCGTCCTGCAACACATTCTGCCAGGCATTCATCAGTTACCGCTCCGGATCTGCGATATTTTGTGGTGCTCGAATCTGGCTGCCTATCCTGGCCCAGACATGCTCGATTGGTGAAAGGTCTGGTGACCTTGCTGGCCAAGGAAGAGTATCAACCGCACCAGAGATATACGAGTGGTATGTGGCATTATCTTGTTGAAAAATGGCCCCAGGATGACGTGCCATGAGGGGTAACGCAACCAGCCGCAGGATGGTATCAACATATCGTTCAGCTGTTAAAGATGTACGGAGTATGACTAAAGATGACTGCTGTCATAAGAAATAGCCCCCCTCACCATCACACCAGGAGGTATGGCTGTACGCCTTTGACAGATTGGGACGCTGATCCCGTTCTCTCCAGAGACGAACACGGCGATCATCTGCTTCAAGAGTGAAGCGGGATTCATCGCTGAACATTATACAATGCCAGTTTGATGGCAGCCGTGATGATCGGATGATGCAAGATGCCTCGCAGTTCGCAGCTCTCTGATTTCGAGAAAGGTATAAATATCGGGTATCACAAATGTGACCGATCCTTAAGGGACATATCTAGCGATCTGAAGTTCCCAAAATCGACAGTGGCCCATGTGATTATTGTCGGAATGTGCCCCGAGTCGGCAGACTAACGAAACTGGGAGACAGAGACCGACGAGTGCTGTCCAGAGAAATTCGGAAGAACCGCACTCAACCGATGGCCCTCATCCGCGAGGAGTTTCAACAGGCATCTGGGAGTATTGTTTCAATGAATATCATCCGTAAGGAAGCACATCTGCTTGGTTTTCATGGTCGTGCTGCTGCCCATAAGCCTTTCATCACAAAGTCCAACTGTTGGAGTTAGATTCTCTAATTTAAACTCTTCAATGTTCAATACACATGAAAATCAAGAATATGAAAAAACAACTTTGAATCATAACACTATAATAAATACTGCATGGGTGTAAAATTTGTGTGACAGACGAGATATAACAATATTTAGACTGTAAAACCTGTGTGTTCAAATATAACAGTAAATAGTACAAGATAATACTCCGACAGTAAAGTATTAACAAAGCGTTGTACTTAAATTTGGGCAATAACTCGTTCAAATTTTAATTAAATTTATTGGGTCCAGTGTTCTAAGTGAAAACATATAAGTTAAGTTAAATTAAATATTTCATTTATTAAAGGTAAACAGAACTAGTAACAATATACATTAGGTGGTGGTAGTACACGTGTTTAAGTGAGAAAATAAAAAGACATACCAATTACACTACAAGGAAGGGATACCCAACAGAAAATCACAATTACTTAACAGCGTACATTGAAGAAACGTTCTGCCACTTAACAGCGCACATTGAAGAAACGTTCTGCAATATTGAATCTAAAAAGGAAAGAGAATGTAAGTAATATGATGGGCAAGTAATGAAGTTATAGAGCCTTCCGCCCCTTCTATCTGGGTATCGTCCTTACTGCGTGGTTTTCTCTCCGCAAATTCTTCAGCCATCTTTCCACTGTTACGTAGACCTAGTACTCAGGACGGAGCGACTATTTTCTGGTCTGTCGACAACCTTCAGAAAAATTTTCCTTCTCCCGTCTGTTGCAAACTTCAATCTCCTCTCTCTCATAGATCGCTGCACGTCCTTTTTCTTCTTCTCGCCAATCTCTCCTTTGGCGATCCAAAACCAGCCAAGTGAATGGCAACCCTAGGAGCGGAATCAAAAACTGGAAGGTGAAGCAAGGGGGTTGGTTAGACAGAAGTTGGCGAATAATCGCCGACCCTCCAGGGTCATGAACCTGACAAGCAGGAGCTAGCCTCGTTCAGGGTCCCATTTTAGCATGGAGAACGCCTGTAAGAATGCGAATCATCCCGATCCCTCAACCTTGGCGTGGCGTAGCTGCATACAAAACAAGCTGATTCAGCAGGGTGCAGATTTCGCACTTGACGAAAGATATTTCTCAGACCACTGTCTGGCAGAGCAAGCAAACGTCAAAACAAAGTCATAAATCTTGATTCCCAAAAGCAACGTAAAAGTTTTAGAAAAGAATTAAGGATTTGTTTTTAAATACTAAATTAATAAAAGACCGAAGAAATTTCTTCAATTAAAATATAATAATCACATAAAAAATTTTTATGTTTTCTACAACACCAAACACGACCACCCGAGTCAGAAAATATGGATTCCAGCTTACCAGAAAAGGGGGTACGTTAACAAAACCTAATTAAACCTTGACACCAACTTGTGTAAGGGAAAAAACTTTAAAAGTGTTTTTAAAAAAATTAACAAGAAATTAAACATTAAGCAAGCAAGTTAAAAATAAGTATTAACTAAACAAAAAAATTTAAATAGTTAACCAAACTACCTTAAGGAAAAAGAAAAATAAAATTACTCAAGCAACTTAAAATCAGAGTTAACCGAAACTGCCAAAAATTAAATGACAACAATTACTTTTCAACAAGGCAAAAAAAATTAAGGTCAACTACCAAAATAAAAACAAATTAATAACCTTTAAGTCTGATAAAAGAATTAAGATAAATCATTACAATTAAGATATTTTAATTCAACAATTGAAGTAGCTAAGTATGTATTACATAACACAACCGCGCTGCTTGGTTAATGTGGTGGAAAGCACATCGAAATTGAACCGTAGATCAGTGGAAACGGGTTCTTTGGAGTGACGAATCAAGGTTCCCCCTTTACCGTTCGGATGGCTGGGTCTGAGTCTGGTGTCTACCTGAAGAACGTCTCCTGCGAGAATGCATTGTGCCAACAGTCAAGTTCGGGGGAGGTCGAATTATGGTCTGGGGGTGTTTCTCCCGGTATGGGCTGGGACCCTTGGTCCCCACTCATGGTAAGCTCAACTCCAATGCCTACTGCACTATTTTGGATGACAATGTGCTTCCTACGTTGTGGCAGTTTTACGGGTTGGAACCCTGTTACTTTCAGGACGACAATGCCAGTTGTCGTGTTTCGACGTTAACCAAGGCTTGGTATGGTGCCAATGGAGTTCATCGACCTGCCCAGAGTCCAGACCTGAACCCTATCGAGAACCTCTGGGACGAGTTGTACCGCCGAATTCAGGGGTGCACTACCCGTGCATAATCCGTGAAGGAGCTTCTATGTCTTCTCCAAGCCGAGTGGAAGAAAATACCACTAGCTGTCATACAAAGACTTGTGGAAAGTATGCCCGGAGGGTCCACGCTGTAATTACCTCTCGTAATTACAGCGAGGATCCTCCGGGGCATGCTTTCCAACTATTGATTTTGAATAAAGTTAGTTTTTCGTTTCTATCACAGGTGTCCAAATACATATTGGTAGTCAGTGTATCTATCTATGGAAAAACACCGCTTTTGCACATGTTAGTATTGCAATAATTTACATTCCTAGAGTGCTTAGCATAAAAACGAGCAAAAGGAACAAAATAAGAGTTATGATTATAGCAAAGTACTGTAGACGAATAAAGGGCAAACGATGTGTTATCTCAAATTCCTTGGAGAGATATTTCTAGAAAAGTCTGGAGATAAGCTAAAGAAGAAATGAGCTAAATTCTTCGAAATCTTCCTGTCGATCTTCGGCTTTCATTCGAAAATTTGGTTTTTAAATCCTAAAGATTTCTCTTAATCTCTGGTTTTGCCTTAACTTATAATTGCATCCGAATATACGTACTGGAAATTTGTTTCTTTTAATTCCTTTGCTTCTATCTTTAGGCTGAGAAAAAAATTCTACTTGTGAATGTATTTTTCCAATTATGGTGTCTAAACGCTGAATAATTAAGCTTCCAGTAAAAGTCAAGTTAATAACTTTCACATTTTAAGGAAAACTAACAATGTCATGTGAGTTAATTGCGGATTATAACAGAAGAAAATCCTCAGTTGCAAGTTTTCTTAAGGATTACATTCTTTTCTATCATTTCAGTTAAAAAATACAATTTAATGTCGAAATAAAGGAATAATTCTTAAAAATTGGATTTTATTTTATTAAAATAAATAATGTAAAGCTAGACGTAAAAATGGTTTATTTTAGCAGTTAATTTTTATGTGACCTTGTTAAGATTAGTTTATTTATTGGTTCTGAGTAGATTTTGAAATGAGTTTTAGACATGACGATATATATACACGTTACTTGCTCCGCAGAGAAACAGCACCATACAGGAAGGGAAGGATGCTCCAGTGGAGGATTTTAAGAGAAATTGATTCGTATTCACGCTACACAAAGCCACGAAAACGCCCATGTAGCCAATCCGTTTGTCGGGACTCAAGCCCCAAACCGAACTACTAGTATTTAGAACCTTATACCGCTCAGACGCTGATGGTCATAACTATGTACTTCGGCCAGGTATTTCTACATAAACATTTGAATAATATGTCTTTTGGAATAATATCATGAAGTTCTATATCTATGGAAAAATGATTTAATCAAAAATATAATTGATCAATTTTTTTCTAATTATCCGTATTCTGTCAAATGTTATAACGAAATAAGTAAAAAAAGGAAGCATAGCTTGCTTAGTTTCGTGCGAAGTAACTTTCCTTCATCTGAATGCAGCCAATGAACATAATTAATTACACATCTAATCCAGAGTCATCCTATTTTGATAACTAACCAGTCAGGTCACAATAGAATTTGAATAATAATTTCCTGCATTGGATTTAAAAAGATGACATTTGTCAATATACTATGAGTTTGCTATTTTTATTTTGTATTATTCAATTATTTATTTATTTATTTTGTGTGCGTTTCTGTCTTGGCTAGAAGCAAATGAATACTGCTCTGTAATTATACACATAGTTTATATTTCTTCAGCTAGCGAAAGTTTTTTTTTAAGCTCTGAGGGTGTTAGCCCAGAAGAGCTATTAATTTTGCTTTGAATCACTATAAACGGCGTATCACTTCCATGAACAGTTACAGCCCTGCATTATATTTAAAGAAATTAAATAATGAAAATCTGCATAAATGCATGTATGTTTCTCGCATTGTGGTAAAACAGCGGTACTCTAGAGCCATCAAATTTTCAATAACGTACATTTCCAACCGAATATGGGTACCTGGAAGCTCAAATTGGGAATATGGAATTTGTTTTATTATCTGTTTCATACTTTGTAAAACTTTAACGAATTGTTGATTAACAAATTCAACGATTTCAAAGTGAGCAAAGGCAACGCTGTAAAAAAAAAGATTTTATCTCCAGGGCGCGAGACTGTGTATGGGAAATTCCAAAGATATGCTCATTTTAAAGTTATTTTGAGATACTACTGTGGAACTAAATTTTCTGTTTTAAGTCTCTCTTGTCTTTTTATCTCACGCGTTGCCTAGGAGACTAATAAGCCAATCTCAATTTATTATTGTTGCATGTATATGAGTGTTTGTAAAATAATACTCACCAGTTTTACTCTTTCTCAATGATTGTCCTAAAAGCAATGATTTCGAAGCTTTAAGTTTTATCTTGCATCTACTTTGTGCTCAGGAAAGTTCAAATATGAGTTAGAACGTAATGTCAGTATATCATTGAAAGTATAAATGTTAATGTCTTAAAATAAATCTTAAAATAAAAAGGCGTATTGAGCAGGTATCGCTATTTATAATAAAATTTAAAGCAAGCATATATTTTGTAACTGTTTACCATTCTAATGATTTTTATATGCTTAGAATACGTTAAACTTATTTGCTTCTCAAAGCAAATCATTCAAGTAAATACATGCATATAATCTTCTTTCACGAACAAAAATTCATCATTATTTCCAATAAATTAATTTTAAGTAGAAATATAGCCGCATGAGTTTTCTATTTTTAACTCTCTACTGTAAGCAAAATTATTTCGTGTTTGTAAAATGAGCATGTAAAATATTGGTAAAGAGAAACATAAAAAAAATTTCGCTGTCAAATAATTAAATGAAAAAATACGGTAAGGGGAAAATAAATGGATTTTATTTTTATTTTTCCCCCAAGAAGAGCAAATAACTAAAAAACACTTAATTGGCTTTTCCACGAAGTAAATTTAACTTTTTTTCAGGATATTTATTTTCGTCGACAAAAGAATTTTTTTAATGCAGACATTTTAAAAAAAAAATTGCCTTTCTCTTTTCCCCATGGTTTCGTTTAACATTCGCGAATGTGTAACAGTTTAATGACTCTAGCTAGTCAAAAACCTCAGCTATTGTGTGACAAGAAATTTAAATAGGTAATTAAGTAATGCAAGAGGAAGATTTCATTGAGTTTCATGTAATAAAAGGTGCATTTGTATGAAGTTTTATATTTAAAAGGGCCTGGAATTCTGAAAAAAAATTATAACTCAGAGTTTTAATGTCATGACAGTCTAAAAAATTTGATTTCTGTTAAATAATTATACAGCCAGTTTTAGGGAACTATGTTCACATCATAAGACTATTTTCAAGACAAAGTTAAACAGTACTTCAATCGAAAAATTGGTCAAATTTTTCGATTGAAATCATAAATTGGTCAAACAATTTAAATTCGTGCAAAGGTGAAGAGTTTCTAAATATAGAATTGTAGAGACATTAGGTTATTTCGAAGCAGAAGACATGAAAAATGTGCAGTGCCTTCGCTGGCACTCGAACCTGAACCTCTTGAATAAGCGCCGAGTGTGCTGACCATTACATCATGAAGGCATGCTAAGAAGGCGCAAGAAATACCTTATATACACTCCGTTTTAAAGAGCGACCGGGGATTAGGGGACCCAATCGCCAAATTCTGGTGGTAAAGAATCACCACCCACCACCATTTTTAGTTCGGGCGCTACTGTAGACACACTGTAGAGACATTCGGGCACCACTGTAGAGACATTCGGGCACCACTGTAGAGACATTCGGGCACCACTGTAGAGACATTTCGAAGCAGGAGACGGGAACAATGTGCAATGCTCTTGCCGGGACTCGAACCTGGACCTCTCTGATACTCGCCGAGTGTGCTGACCATTATACCACGAAGGCATGCTCAGAAGAGGAGGAGAAATACCTTATAGAGTTACTAAAAGAAAATATAAATTCTCGTTATACACTTCTTGATGTTAAATATTTGAAATGTCATGTACTTTTTTTGCTTAAATACGGCAAAACAAATGATGGCTCTCTGCTCATGGAAAGAAATTACTTCATAGAAGACTTTCTAATAGAAAGAATTTCGATTTCCGTTACGTAATTGAAATCTAACCATTTATGCCCATTCATGGGAATTTTGAGAAAAATGAATTTTTACTTTGTGTACCTACAATCATTAAAATTATTGTTATAAAATCATGTAAAAATTGTAACAAATTTAAACCTTTATTTAACGAAATGCGTCTTTTGTCAATACATATATGTATATATGGTTTATACTTATATACACAAAATAACATAGAAGGCTCAGGTGCGAAGCACATGAAAACAGGCGCCTGGGCAAAAGCCGCATCCTGTGTGTAACGCGTGAGGAAAGTGGCATAGCTTTCCTACTGTAACGTAGAGATTTTGTTGGCTGAGAAAGAAAATTTCTCAGAAGCAGAGTGAGACCTTCGTATCCACACACGAAGTTCACAAAGTTAGCCGAAACGCTGCATAGAATGGAGTTAGGAGTAGGATAAGAGTTGTAGGGGGAGGAGTCACTTTTTCCGTCTTGATGCTCTGAGCACTGTTATTGGTCAGCTGTAGTCACGTGTCTTGTCCGTTTTTCAATTTTCAGTTTCAGCAAATTTTATGAGTACCATCGCGGCTTCGAATCCAGTTTGAAGTTTTTCTGCCGGTGTTTTGGCCTGTTTGATTTTTCCAATTAAGGATATTATGTAGTTCAAGAAAGATTTAATTTTTTCGTCGTTGAGCCAGTCTACTGCTTCCTGTATTTCTGCTGGTGGAGGCGTGATATTACCTTTAAGTTTATCTCTATAAAGTATCTGTGGCATAGTTCTCTGTGTTGGGGTGTTGTTAGGGCTTTGGAAAATTTTCTTCATTAAGGGTCGGTGCTTTCAGTTGTGGTTGGGGGTTTTTCTTTTCAAATTTTCTTTGATATTCCTTGCATCCCCTATAACTGCTTACATGGTTTTCCCCGCAGAAAATGCATGTGGGCTTATCGTCCGGCTTCATTGGGCACAGGTTACTTCGATGTGAATTACCGCATTTAACACACCAAATTTGGTTGTTGCAGCACGCTTTTGAGTGTCCGTATTGTTGGCAGCGGTAGTACTGTACTGGGCGTTTTTTCGGATTGAATTTTTCAATTACAGCCGGAAAGTTGAACATATTATTTAGTTGAAATATCTGATTCCCTTCGTTGTTCCACCTCAGTTCCAGGAGGTAGATAGGTAATTTGATGGTTGAATTTTTTAGGTAATTCAAATTCTTTTTTCCTAATTTCTTCTGTTAAGTTTGAAAATACAAATCTTTTTCACTGTCGCAATTGGCTGTTCCTCAGATGAGGTTCTTTTCCCCTCATTTTATTTATCAGAGTTTAAATGAGTTTTGCTTATTGTCCTTCAGCAGATTTTGCCTGATTTTTGGCAAGCATATGAATCTCTGCTTTTAATGTATCACAAATATTACAAGTATCCTTTTTAGGTACCCGAAGCCGATGTTAAACTTAGAATCATCTCTGCATTTATATAGGACACTGTATTAACGACATCTTTTGACATGTCCTTGACCGATTTTTACGGGGTGAATGTTTTCAGTAGCAAATATCAACAGCTGACCTTCAGGAAAAGGTTAGAGTACGGTGAGTCAGAAAAGGACAAAATGTTGATCGAATGAAAGCTCTCATTTGAGGAATTGGTTATGTTTAACCATTTTAATCATTCCGGCAGGTATAATTTATTACTTTTTTTAAGAAATAATCAGACTTTCTGTCCTTGAGCGAGCTGATAAACTTAATTATATTAGAAACATTTTCTTTAGAAACTTCATGTTTTCAGTTTGTATGCTTTTGCTGTGCGATCTACCGGTACTTTTCCACAGACGGCTAACGCTTCTCTCATTTTTTTATTTGAATTTTTATAATGCTGTAAAATGAAGCAAAGACGTTTACATAAACGTGCACATCAGTGTATTACCTGTATGACATTGCACTGCCTGTATGACTTATGGTTTGCAGATGTATTGTTTTAAGTGTGTGCTTTCATGCAACGAATATAAATCGGAAATGCAATGCGTTCCAAATAACAGTATGAAGAAATGAAATTTATTATTAAGAATATTATTAAAAAATAACTGTATTAGAAACTATATATGTATACTATATTATTTTGGGTTACAGAATGAAACCAAAAATAATAATGGCTATTATAAATTTCAATTCCAATGTCAGTTAAATGCATGATCTTCCTGTTAATTGATGCACATTTTATTTTCATACATAATACCTTTATATTTAATTTTAAAATAACTAAAACTATATTTTCTGTTATAAAATTTTCTTGCGCAAGATTGTCTTGCGTTTAAACGATTTGGATAAGCATTCCTCTTTCACATACGTATACAACTTGATCCCTAAATGTAATCTAAAACGCAAGATTGCACTAAGTGCAAAATTTGTTTTAGTTATAAGAATCTAAATGACAGCCTTGTTAAAAATTTATTTCAGTTATTAATTTTTGTTCAAGTTTAATAGATTATTTTGTCATAAACTTATTATTTTCAAAGAAATTGAGATCCTTATTTAATTATATACATCTTAAGGCAAAATAAGTAAAAACTAATGAACTTTGTTTAATTCAATTTATTTTTGCATTCTTTATTTAAATTTTAGGGAATAACAAAGAATATTGGACATAGTGATTTATCGTAAGTTTGACACTCGGGTAATAGATCAAAATTATTGAATTTTTATTACTTTGAAACGCACCAGTCAATCATTTTAACGCAGCGAGCTGTCGTCATAAATTTAATATCTGAGTATCGCCGCTTGAGCAAGCCGCTTGATTCGGTTACGGGTTGAATGTTTTCAGTAGCAAATATCAACATCTGACCTTCAGGAAAAGGTTAGAGTACGGTTAGTCAGAAATGGCTAAAATGTTGATCGAATCGAGGCTCCCATTCGAAGAAAGCGCCAGAGTATAAACTCCAGGAATGTATAACTACAGCAGAAAATTGAAGCAATGTAAAGAAGACATTTTCCGTCCTTAATAAAACAGTTCTACGCCAGTTCCATATTACATATTTCTTTTCAGAAGAATGGAATAAAATAGAGAAATTACAAAGTGTTAAGAACCATTAATGACTTCCTAAAACTGGGCAAAAGAGCAATCTGAATTTGACGTAGATTTTGAATACAACTATATCGATTTCGAGGATGGTGAAGCATAAATCTGTTTTCTTCAAGAACAAAAAATGTTTGCATTTTGGAAGAGCAGCATTTATAATTGAAACAATGGGAGACGCAAAGCTAAAACAAACGTAACACATATATTTAAGCAACGAAACGTGGGTGAAAAAATCTAAGGTAGTAAACTTTTTAAAGCTTTGTAAAGGACTTTATTGAAATAAAAGTGTGTAAAATTTTGCGTTCTTTTTAATGGTTTGTATTTTCATAAATTAATTTAGTTATTTTGTGTAATGGTTCCCAGCTTGTGAGATTTTCAAGTAACTATTTTAATATTTGTGCCTTTTCTTGTCATTTCTACTTTCGTCGGTTCGACCTGGAGGCAAATTAGATAAAGTATATAAGGCAGCCGCATTTTCGGACTGGCTCGAAACCATTTTCTCCCCAAATTCTGAATTTACTTCACCCTTGATTTTTAGCTTTGTTAGGCGTATTTTCTCGCGTGAGACGGACCACACCAAAACAGTCTTATTTTGATAAAAAGAGACAATGCAAATGCTTCCAAAATACAGTATTAAAGGAAAATGAAAAGTATTGATATTAATACCTTAGAGCTCGAGTCATAGTTTTTTATAATCAAGGATTTAATCACCTTAATAATTATTTATTTATTAGCCCAAAGGTCATTAGCCCTGAAGGGCTATTAATTTCGTTCTGGCATTCTATGTTGATTTACTATAAAACGTAAATTGTTGCCACCGAATATTAGAGCCTTGCATCATATTTAAAGAAATTAAATAATGAATAACCTGTATGAATGTATGTTTCATTCTCGCATTGTGAAAAATCGACGGTACTTAGAGAACAAGGTTTTATTGAAATCTTACAGTCTTACAGTAGTCAAAACTCATCTTTTATTCTTACAAACAACTTGGATTCTTATTCGTAACGCTAAGCTACATATTCTTTACATAAGTCCAATAACATTATATATAAAATTATTTGATTTTTTTCCTTTACTAGAGTGTTGCCAACTTTTTTTTAATCTTACACGTCCCTTCTTGGAAAGCGTATACGTCTCCTCAGAGACCATACGCACAGTCAAAATCTCTTTTCTTCAATATATTTCTACATTTCAGCTAATTTTGCATAATTTCTACTCAGTGATAGGATGACATACTTCCTGGTCTTTTAAAATTTAGTTTGTAAGGTATTTTCTTCCTCTTTACCGCGTGCATTTGTGTTCTGGTGAAAACCGGTGAAGATCATTGCTATTTTTTCATCTTTGCTGCTGTGAAGAAATAACTCTACAAGTTTATTTTATGTTAATACTGTCCTATGTTCCTTTTCATCCGCTAGCTATGTCCAGAATGCAGATTAATATAAATTTAAACAGAGAATGAGTGTGAACGTTAGCGAAAGAGAGTTCTTATAAAACGCTAACTTGAGACTTGTGGGACATTCTGTGCTTGGTGAATGATTTTTTGCAATTGCTAGCATACTTGGGAGAATTAGCGATAACTAGACTCTTAGGAATTAGGATTTTGGAGATTTTTTGCTTTGTTGCATAAATTTAAGTATCTGACATTTAAGATTATAAATTTAAATATTTGATATTTTTAAGATCTCGCAAGCAGCAATGGCTAGATTTTCTTTAAAATGTTAATTGTATTATAAAATATGGTTTTTAATAAATTATTTTTGGAAGTGTTTTACTGCACATGTTCCTGTAGTTTAGACCTCGAAGTAAGTGTTAGTATGAAAACTCTTGTCAAGAACATTTAAGTTATAAGTGTAGTGTAACAGCTAATTATGCTTAACCTTACAAGCCAACCGTAAAATGGCAACTTATACGCCATTTATTTAAAATAATTTCTGCTTAGACATTCGATTGAACTGTACAGATATGAATTATTCTCCTTTTTAAACAAATGAGTTAATTCATTATAATAATAAATTGCCTTTTCATTACTCAGGGATGTTTCTTAGATAAATAATTTCAGTCAAGAATATAAAAAGTCATTTATTTTTTTAAAAACTGCAAGACATTTCAAACATATTGGTGGTAGTGCATATTATCATTAAACGGGGTTCAAGTAATATTCAACAGCGATGTTTTGAAAATACTCATTTAAAAGCTTTTGTTGTAGATAAACATTCATTTGCTACCAAAAAAGAGGAAAGATTCTTTTGTGAAATATTCTCGCATATAAATGAAAAACAAGCGAGGAATTTTTCCCTTTACTAATGAGCTAATTAAGTTATTTTCCTTTTTTTTACCATATTTAGAATTTGTGTATTTTTTTTACTAAGTATTTGAAAGTTATTTTCATAGGAGGTAGTTTAAACTATATGCATGAATACATGCTTTTATTACACATGAATATAAAATATAACTTTTTAATTTTTACAGGCAAACGTTACAGTAGTTAGCTCGAAAGCGCTTTTAAGACCGAAAGACTAATGCTTTTTATTAGTTATAGTAATAGTTCCAAAGTCGTTAGAACGAAACAAGAATGTTCAATCACAAAATTTCAATTTAGAAGCATTGTTTAAAAGTTATACAAAAACTATATATTTTTACGATATTTTGTATATCTGTGAATAATTTTAGTGAATGATTTATGAAAAGTTCATGATTTTTTATGAAAAGAAAACACACTTTAGCAATTTAAAATACAAATCTGAATTATTAAATAAGTGTTGAGTGATACATTAAAAAATAAAACAGTAACATTCTTCTTGAAATCTTTCTGTTATTATTTTGTGCTATCTCTCTTTCGAAGTATACAGCGTTGTATTTTTGCTTAAAAGAAATCAGAGAAAAACACAGGCTCTGTTTTGTGCAACCCTCGGCAACAGTGGCTGTCTGGGAAACACATTCCTTCGTTGTTCCTTTTGGAAAATTTTCAGTAGAATTTTGCATTTTGCAGAAATTTTACCTCAATTTCTTCCATTGCTGGCAAATTCCACAAGCTTAAATTTTAATACTAAGGGAAAAAATATCACATTTTTTTATAAGAAACGTTGGAACTTGGGATACAATAAAAACGAACGCATACGAAAAAAATGGCGGCGTTGCTTGACGGAAGGATTTATATGAGGATAGTTGCCGGAAGAATGGTTATGTGCACGGTTGAAAGAGTTTGTCACATTTTGAAAATTTGAATGCTATCGTAGTTGTCTGATAATGTGGTTATATTAACGCATAATCTACTAAGGTGGTTGTGTTAACTAGTAAGACCTGATAATATTTCAATATGAATATCTGTTCAAAGATTTCATATTGTCAGAAATTAAAGGCATTTTTCTTGTCTTAGTGCAGTAGTCAAGTTCAGTACATCCACCTAACAAATGAAAGATCTTTTGTATCGATAGTCCCTGAGACAAAACTGATTTCTCAGAATTCTTTTTCGGCCCACTACGGCCAAGTGGCAGCTGAAGTCAGGTAGTTCGATTTGGACTCAAATTTAGGTGAAAGGAATGGACACGTGGACACTTTCGTATGTTCCCCCGTGTATAACGCAGATATGAGCGAGTTACTCTTATAAAAGTCCTTCCTCAAGTAGATAGTACTCATGTGCCTTGCTTTATTTAAATAATAAACCAAAATTTTTTGCCACAGAAATCATAGTTACTCTAAAATGTGAAATGCATTCAGTATAAGTATATATCTGCAGTAATGCATATAACATTTCAAATATATTTATGTATAGAGATTTCTTAAGCATGAGTTTTTAAAAATTTATTGGATTTTCTTAGGTCTAGGATGGATTTAGGTAAGGGGAACGAGGGCATCTTGCACCATTTCTGCATCTGTTTGGAGTATTTTTAATAAGCACATTTGAAATTTAATTTAATTCTCTAATTCAGCGGTTCCTAAACTGTGGTAACCGTGCCCCTGGAGGAACATGATTGTATTTGTTAGAGATAAGTGAAGAAATGAGCAGTAATAGCTGAAAATTAAAAAAAAATCATTTTAGTAAATGCTGTAAAAATGAAATTGTTCAGAAAATTTAAATTTGGTATTGGATTAAAAAAAGTAATTTTGAATACTTCTAATGTGGCTCATAGAAATGCGTTAAAAAGTAATGTAATAAGTTGTAACTATATCCTTATTTGTCACATTACTCGATTCTTTACACACCGTATGTAATCTTTCCTATCCTTGCTCTGACACAACTTACTGTAACACAGAAGTGTTTGGCAGCTAATTGCATTTCAATTTTTAGTGAATTATCAAGTCATTTACACAGCTCACTTTCATTAGATAGTAAAATGAGTTTGTATATAGAGTCTTGTTTTAAATACTTATCCTTTTAATATCCTTAAATGCAAAGTGCTATTTGCATAAAAATGAATAGAAACTACTTGTGGACAACAGTTCTGATTTGGCATCTGCACTAAGTTTGTTTCCGTAGGCCCATTTCCAGTTAAACTCGAAATTTCACAATGACGACTGGCTATAAGTATATGCTTAATTAGTCAGTATTTTTCAAAATAAATGTACTTAGCTTAGGATCGGAGAAAAATCGTAACTGGTTTCGAAATGTCTGAAAAACTTGATTCTATGTTCAGAAACCTAGATTTGAAAGAAAAATGCATTGAAAAAAAAAACTAAAACTGAAATATTCGAAACATTTTAAAAATGCTTGCCCTAAAAGGAGCTTCACTTTATGAGCAGAGTTAATAGACTAATGAAAAGACATCCAAGTAATGTTAGAAAAATTCAAACATTTATTGTTCATACTAACTGAGAAGGATGATTAAATTTAATATGATTTCACTAAAGAAATCTCAAAATTATCATCCTGTGAAAAAGAATAATTTATGTAATTTTCCTTACTTTACTCACTAAAGTTTGTTAATTTTACCGTATTAAAATAATACCATCATAAGTGGTATTGCGAAAATATTGGAGAGTGAAGAGAGATATATAAATTCTGAAGGAGGAAGTTTGAGGTACTCTGAAATTATAAAGTGCCAATAAGGAATACGCGAAAGGAAAAAGGTTGAGAAATTCTACTTTAATTTAGTATGTTACACATACATTAAGGTTTTCAAGACTAGATACTCTGCAGAAATTTATTTAAATTTCATGGGCTTTTAAGAATTTATTTAGGGGAAAGATTCTTTGAGATACAAGAAGTACTCAGCTGAAAAGTTTGAGCGCTAAATAAAGGAAGTATATCACCGAATCATGAGTGTCTCTTGAGATGCAAGAGATCTTAAAACTTTCGAGAGCGTGGGCAAACATCTTCCAGGGAAACTGATAGTATATTTTTAGACTGCATATCTGTACTCATCTACATGGAATTATGGACATTTTTTTAACATTTCCTGTTTAATTTATGGCTCGATGAGTAAATCAGCAGGCAATCCTGAAAAAGACTGATTGGTAAGTTCTTTGCTTTGTTAATTGAAATGATTTCGATTCTAAGGAAGAATGCGCTTGCCATCTATCTGTATGCAGAGTTAAAGCTACTGTTTAATATCTATTATTCTGTGAAACACTGAAGTTCGGAAATGAGACACTGTATAGAATCTACGGCTTCTCTGGTGGCACAGAATCGACGTAGCACCTCAAATACAGTTTCCGACCCTATTCTAAGATCAGTCTTACGCATTTATTCCAAAATAACAATTTAATCAAATTATTTCAAGGCCGGCATGGTCCTGTGTCTGCTTCAACTTCGACATTAATGTCATCTTCCTCGACACTTTCTTCTTTCACACTTTCAATAAGTTCATCGTTATTTAGAATTTGAAACCTAGAGTCTTAAGAATCACACACCATCCATTCTGTTGTATCCTCAGCACTAACGTCTGAGTATCCAGGAATTTTCAAAACAATATTTCATAATTCTTCAAGTCACACGTCATCCTCATGTTCTCCTGTCTCTTTCCTTTCCTTTTCTTGAGTTATTTCTTCTCTTTTGCCTTCTTTTCTTCAGTTGATATGCCTTCCAACTTGATCCACACACGTCTTAATGTGACTGCCTTAACCAAGCTCTAAACCTCCGCCAGCATGCAAGCGCAATCTTTCAAATAATTTTTTTGTGGTTAGCCAACACACCTTCTTCGTCTTTAAGAACACTTTTGCTCTCTAGCAAAAGTTTCCTGTAAATTTGCCTTCTGTAACTGCGTCTCATGTTTTTGATAACAGATTGGTCCAATGTTTGCAACAAGATTGTGAAGTTTGGTGGAAAAAAGACTGTTGTAAACTTGCCATTCCTTCTTTTCAACAATTATCGGTGGGATGAGTTGATGCATTATCAGCAGTCAAAAGCACTTTACTGCCTTCTTTTTCTAGAGACCAATGACGCTTTTTCCCTCCAGGGATGAGAGTTTCGGCGTACCACTCGGCAAACAATGTTGCAGTCAACTAAGGCTTGTGTTGGTTTTTACAAAAACAAAAAGGCTAAGCTTTGTCCCATTTTTAAATGCTCTTGAGCGTTTTGACTTCCCTAGCCACAGAAGAGGTATTTTATGGCTTCCTTAGAGTTTGCACAGGTAAGCACCGTAACACGGTCTTTATATCCTGGAGCACTACACTGCCTTTTAGATACTGAATTGATTTTAGGCAGAACGTTCCAAGCAAGACCGATTTCATCGGCGTTGTACAGAATTTACGGATCGCAGAAGTATGCTACAATTTAAAAATTTTCAATAAAATTTTCTACACTTGGGAGTCTGCTAACTTTGGACCTGTGTACCCGTAACTCCTTTATTTGATTGCTCTATAATTTTTAGTCAACGATAACGCAACATGTTTTTTTAGGAGCCGTGGAGAACGACAAAAACCACTCACAAACAAAGCAGCGCACCGACGCGAAAGAGTACGGCCACAGTACTGGAGCAGGCCAACGACACTCTGACTGACTAGAAATCTAAACGAACAGTAATAAGTGAGCCGGACTGGCCACCTGGACGACAGACGACAGTACTGTAGCCAATAAAGAACTGCACTATAAGATGAAACTTATCATCCCAATAATATTCGCGTTGCGTCTACACTAGCTTCGTAGAGGGAAAGCGATTCGGATAGTTGAAGTTCCGGATAATTGAAGCTGTACTGTATTAGAAAGTTCATAGAGTTATTATTGAATACCTATAATTTTCTGCTAAAATAAATTGTAGAGGTATTAAGATTTATTTGGAAGCAGGAGAAATGAAAAATGAGCAATATCCTCACTCAAATCTTGCAGACAAACTCTTTTTCTTGTAACCTCAAAAGGATTGACTGTCGTCGAGGGATTCGATTTGCAGTATCCTGGACTCTCCCAGCTCCATCGCAGTTATGGCTTTCCATTGAGAGACCGGACATGATTTGTCTCGCAAAACATATACATCGTATTGGTATATGTTATAGACACTTGTTCACTTTGTGCAACTATAATTTTAAGATTGACAGAGATCATTTGCTAAATTGTTCCTCGTTGAAGGAAAAAAATGTATCTAATCTATACTAGTGAACTACAGAGTTGATGCCGTTAACATCCAGCGACTATTTTTTTCTTCCATTTTTCAGTTTCAATATAGTAGTTATTGCTATTTTAAAGATGTTAATTACTATTTTGTCTTCTTGTTATTCTATTTTTATTTTTGCATACTCCAGTCTCATGCATCTTTGTTGCATGGGATCAGCGATGTATAATCAAGTATGTTTGCGATAATAAAAAAAGAGTGAATGAAGTACTGTACTAGGAAAAATCAGATTTGGAAGGAAAAACCCATTTTGACTAGTCTCGAAACCATTTGAACCTTTTTTTCTGCGTGACATCTATACGTACGGACAGAATAAATGGCTATTTTTTCAAAACGGATTGTAAAATGGATTTAAAAGGGATTCAAAAGGAACTCTTTCATGACTTCTGTATATATGTACCTACGTACGTGTACGTATGTATGCAATCTCACCTAATTCAAAAACAATTAGCCGTAGAACGTTGAAGTTTTTTATATGGCACTGCTTAAAAGTCCTTCGCAATCGTTTGCCGTCTTCATATACTTCTAATTACAGAAGTGTTTTACAGGACGAAAATGCTCATGGTTTGGAAGTGTCAAATTAAAAACATTAATTTTCAACAAATGATGAAATCCAACTACATACATAATAATAGTTTATATATGTAGTTAGTCTAACAATAAATGTATAACAATATTTAATATTAGTTTACTATTGTTCTAAAAATAACATTTAATGGGCCGCACAAAGAAGTCATGTAGTGTCCTCACCAGAGTTTTTTCTTTTAAAATATTCTGCAGGAAGACACTCTTTGCAGTATTTAGACTGTCTACCAGAGCTCAAATAGATAAGACTGCTAAACATTAATAGCTCGATCTGAACTCGAAACAGTGAAGAAGAGTATAAAAGAGCCTTTTATTAAGTACTCAAATAGTTGAACGGAAGGCACTCCTTGTGCTTACAAAACCAGCCAGAATTTATGGCGTAACTCAAAAATAGGAAATTCAAGTTAAAACTACATTAAATCATAAGTTACCCCAAAGGCTGCACAGAAATTATTAAAGCCCCAGTTGGCTCAAACCTATACGGGCATGGCAAGCACTATCGACAAGAATGAAGTAACTCCTAAGACAAAATGCTTATGTAGAATTCCAGCTAGTAACATGGCCTTCAGCAGGCGGCGCACGCTCTGTCTAAGCAATAGAAAACCTCCCTTTAAATACTACCTCATTTGAACATGCGCTAACTAAAATTAGGAATCTGGTGGGGAAACGGAAAGGAAGAAATGACAGTATAGATTATTAACATAAAATAAAACACATAAATACCTTACAGCGTATTCAAAATCATATAATAAAAGTTTTCTATTAGATTTTTGTTTACGTACACCGAATTGGCTCATGCAGTTAAGTCTAGGTCCCGTTTTTCGAATCTATTACTATTAATTTATGAAGAAAAATACTCTAAATTTTCAATAAAAAAGCAATTGTGTAATTAAAATGAGTGAAATAAAAAATCGTATGTTTCTTATTATAATCTAGTTGCATTCTAGTCATTTATTTCTTTGAAAATATGTCAAAATTATTAACATGTTTCTAAAATACTTTTAAACTTTTCCAAAATTTGATTCCCAGCATTTATCACAAAAAGAACATTTACTGTCCATTTATTCTCATGAATGATAAATTGTGAAACGTTTGTGGCTAGATAATATGTTATATAATGAATCTGTCAACTGAAGTATGTCTTTGAATTGTATCTAAAACTCCTTTTGAATTACTATTTCTGAGTTGATGGTAGTAACATATTTCTTAAGCACTTTTACGCTTTTCTGAAAGCTAATTTCAGCATCTTTTGCAAAAAAAGCATTTACTGCCTGTTTACTTTTATGAATGACATATTCTGAAACTTTCGTGGCAAGTCTAATACATTTATAATAGATCTATAGATTGAATGTATTTTTGAATTTCTTCCACAATTCCTTTGGAAGTACTGTAATAGTAGTAGTAGTAATATGTGGACGGTTTCTTCTTCAGGCAATTTTTTTTTGAGTTAGTTATTGTAAGAAGGCTCTTCTTTAATGTTTCAAGAAACATTGTTTGTATGTGAACACAACTTTTTTGTTCCTTAAATAAAGATTGATTTTTTTCAAGCGAACAAATGCATTTTAAGGTAATTCATCAAGAATGTTGGAGAACGTAACTGATCAACAATTTGATGTTCTTTCTCAGTGTAAGCTATAATCATCTCATCCAATGTGTCACAACTTCTTAAATTTTCTTGTATATTTTATAATTTATGGTTTCTCAGGTTGAAAAATCATTATTTAACATTATTCCTGGAAGTAATTTCGAGCCTCGTGAAGTTTATCATTTGGTACATGAGAAAGAACCGCTGAAGCTTTTGTGAAAGAATAATTTTGTTGTTAATTTTTTTTTTTCGAAATTTGTAAAAGAAGGTATGATTATATTTTTTCTTACAGCGCTAATCATTTACCATCACTTTATTTTATTTCAGTCATGGTTATTTATGTGATATACACGAGGTTGATCCTTGAATATTGTGTACTTTAAACCGTAATATAAAACAAACAAAAAAGTTGCATCTTTTCCGGTGCAGGACAATAACCATCAAAACGCTTTTATATAAATATAATGTTGCTAGATGCAGGCCAGCATTAAATGAAACGTGTTGTTTTTATCTTTTATAATCTGCTATAAGCATGCACCAGATTTACACATTGTCAACTTTAAAATAAACGCTTTGTTTTAACTCTTGTAACAGTGTTCTTGTTTTCACAGTGAGCATTGTCAATGAAAAACTTTTAAAGTGTGTTTGTTATTCAGAGAAATTGCCTTAGGGCATACAATGTATATCCATGTACTGAGAAAAAGGAATTATTATTTTTTAAATCTCTCTCTTATAGTAAATCTTTATTAATTACTTTATAGCTTTGCATTGAATCATTAATTTATTTAGAATCAGAAATTTAAAACAAAACGAATTGCCAGTTATTGTATTGACTTTCCTCCTCCCAGCCAGTATAGTGTTCAGTGATACTGACTGCCATATTACTAACATAATCCTTCATATTTGAAATAGCAATGCCCTCTCCGGATTTATGCCCATGCCATACTGAAGTCTCAAGTCATTCCGATACCTTCTTTGGGTTGGAGTCCCGAAGAAGGCATTAATGTTTTAAACTTATAGTGCTGTGCTGCAAAAGGACACTCAAAATATACGGCGAGCAGAAGTCCTCTCGAGAGGTTGCCAGTAAGGAAAGGCGGTTGAGAAACACTCAGACATCACCAGGCCGTTCTTCCTCAAAACTAAGGCGATACGGCACAGTTAGTGCAGAGAAACTATCCTATATGACCAATGGCAAAATTCTGGTATTCCCCCTGTTTCTACCTGTACCTGTTTAAACACCAGTATTATGAACGAAATTATCCATCTTTCTAGACCTCTTTTATTTCATACGATTAATTTGTTTGTTAACCTGACTCTTAAGAAAATTCTTAAGCAGGATTTGATTCAACGTGCTATGGATAAGAATTGGAGGATTCTGGGGAAAGAGACAACTTTAATTCCCAGTTTTCCAAGAAAGACAGAGGTAGCTCGTCTTTAGACGTCTGACCGAACATGACTATTTGCGAGACCACCTCTACAGAACGGAGTGGTGAATTCTCCAAACTGTATTTTGTGTGACTCCAGTCAGCCTATGATTTTCGAACATTTAAATAGTTGTATTACACTTTCTCGGTAAAATGTAATGGAGAGCCCGTGAACTAATAACTTAAGCGCTAATATTTGGCTTTTGTAAAATAAATAAATAAAATCTAAGAAAGGTCTAAAGGCATCTTTTCTCTCCTGTCCTCTTAGAACGTGAAAGAGAGGCTAAATGTTTCCTAGTCTGCGTGCGGTCCGCTTATCTCATCAGCTAGAAGTGTTCGTTCTTTGGGATTAAGTCTGGAGCATTTTAGAGTTATATTTTAGGCATTATTATTACGCATTTCTTATTTTGCAAATGCCAGTTTTCTGCTTCGACGTTTACATATCGTGCATTTAAGTTTAAAGTTCTTTATCTACCACTCATTACTTTAAAGATTTTTATTCAAAGTTCCGTATGATTCAAAGTCCATCATTATGATAATGAAGGACTTTTTTTTAAAGAAATTTAAAGCATCATTGAAAATTAAGCAGAGAAGCTTTCAAAAATCTTTAAAACCAAAAACTATTTCTTGATCATCCTCTGAAAAATAAAAAATTACTTTAAAATAATGAAACTTAATGAATGTGCGTATGCAGCAATATATAAGGAAAAAACACAAGATATACGTTAATTGCACAATGCAAGAAAATTAGTTAATTAATACCTCAAGATGTTAAAGAAAAGTTCCCTTTGCCATGGTTAGCGTAAGTTATAAATTTAACCATTCCAGTTATTCCTCTTTTAAGACATGAGATATTACCTGATCAATGCTTAAATTGAGACAATGTCAGCGGACTAACACCATGGGCTGACTGTATTTTATTTATGTATTTATTTGAGTAAAATCGCAGTTCTAGCCAGGGTGTACTAGAGCTTTAAATAAGAGAAATTCTGTTGTACAGCTGAATTTTTAAAACCGCACATTGCTTAGTATATATAATTACATTTATATTAATAATATTAATACAGAATGAAAAACTCAATATTCCTTGCAAGAGCAAAATGCGGGAGAGAACTCCAGCTGAAGAAGAAAATCCTCTTTGTCAAAATGCGAATTCATTAGGAAAAGGAAGTTTTATGAGATATTCCAACTCCGGACAACGGGAAGAAACTTAACTAAGTCATTCTGAACCCAACTTTCTTTTGGCTGCTTCTCTTCTTACAGCAACAACTTAAACATGTCATAAGTTTCTCAAGAATAGGCACGAGTACTGCCAGAATACATCAGTATATCAATATATATAATATGTGGCTGAATATATCAGGAATAAAAGATCTTAATTAAACCTCTTGATTAAACCGTCACATACTTCTAAGATACGAGACTACAGTAGGCGTATTATAAAGACTACAGTAGGCGTATTATAAATTCAAAACCGTTGTTGCCGTTGAATAAAAACATTACCTGATTAAAGGTAATTTTACTATGTGTAATATTTAATGAGCGAAAAATTACTTTCTTGCGCTTAATTTCGAACAACTTTCAAATATAACGTATTTTAAATTCACACGGAATTTACTCTGAATACCAGATATATCTAGATGTTTACTGCAACAAACTAATCAACCGTTATTACAAGTGTCTGTAAAATGATATCGTGAGGCATAAATTTAATACTTTGGACAATTATAAAATCGTAATGGAATTAATATATTTAAATAACGGTTCAGAGAATTTCTGTTTACATAGAAATAGTAATCTAATCATCATTATAAGATTAGAAAGAAGGTTACAATGATTAATAAACTTCATCGTTCATTATTTTTGTGTCATTCACTATTAATCGATATCTATATATTGTCGCGGATTTCGTATTGTTTTATTTATTTATTTATAACTGTAATTAAAATTGTTTTATTTCCCCGTGCAATGCAGCACGAGACTTATTTGAAGAGAAAGCTACGCCGGAAAAGTAAAAATACAAGAGCGCGTGCATTTGATATTTAATAAATACATATCTCGTAATTGTACAGTTTTGTTATCCAGAAAAATCGAGCAAATAGATTTTAAGAGAATATTTTTGTGATGATTAAAAAGCTTATAAAAGTAGAATTAAAACATCTCAGCTAGTTGTTTTAAGCGAACTGTTGTTTACTTAGTAGTTGATTGTAGCGAATTCGGTGTGAGATCGAATTAGTTTCTCTGTATTTTGAATTTGAGTTCAGTATATAGTCTAGTAGTTTAAAAATATAACTGCTGTGAGATATTATGATATTATACGAATACCTCTGAGTAAATATTTCAGCACTTTGTTTTATTTCTTGTGAAAAGAATAAACTTTGTTAACTTTTTATTGACTTGTGCATTCAATCCATTACGAACCCATACGCACGTAACACATTTTGGTATCAGAAGTGGGATTAGAATGCCTGTTTCAAGAGCGATGGAAGAACTATTAAGGCAATTTATGGCAGCCTTTGCTGCATTTAAAGAAGAGATGAAAGCTGGCCAAGAATCCGTTAAAGACGAGATGAAAGCTGGTCGAGAATCAGTGAAAGAAGAAATGAGAGCCGTTAAAGAAAAGATGGAAGCTAGATAAGTTTGCCTTAAGGAATAAATGACAGCTGTTGAAGAAAAGATTACCTGTATATTATACCTGTTTATAAAACATATTTGAGCCTACGGAAGGCAAAATAGACCTGGTTGAAAATAAAGTTGGACAACTGAAGAGGAAGTTTTTTCAACAGAAGGCAGAGTTTCTGCCTTGGAACAAAAAGTCAATTACAGAGTTTCTTCTGTAAAAGAACAAATAGAAGAGAGAGTTTATGCAATGAAGCAGCAACTTGATGACAAGATTTCTGCAGTTGCTAAAGAAGTTTGATACCTTAAAGAAATTCGTAGCGAAGACAAGGAGCAGTACTGATGGTTTTAAATTCTTGCCCATGCCTTCGTGTCCTTCACTGAAGCTATCTTCGTGTGATAGGAAGACCTCTTGGCGATATTTGAACGACGGACCTCTCGGTTACGCGTCGAGCGTGCTGACCCGTACATCACGAAGGCATGCGAAGTCTATGCCTTCGTGATGTAGTGGTTTATAAGTTTATAAGTTTTAAGACAGAAACTTCTGTTTATAAGACACAATTTTTAATAGTAGGGGAAGCAAATGGATGGGTTCGCATGCTAAGGCCTGTCACCTCGCCCCTTCTCTGAGAGCAGACGCAGCGGATATCCTGCAAACTCTCCCAGAAAATCAAAGGCTAGATTTTGAAGCGCTATCCGGCGCACTGGAGCTACGCTTTGGCGAGAAGTGTTTAAAAGACTATAGTAGGTCTCGATTAAAATCCCGTTAACAGAAGCCCATGGAAATACTCCAGGAGCTCGCCACGAATGTAGGAAAGCTATCTCACATCGCCTTTTCTGAGTGCCCAACAGAAACAAGGGAAATCCTGTCCCTGCAATAGTTCATCGACGGTATCCGGGATCCTGAAATACAGAAAGGTCTGCGAATGGCGGACGTGAAGAATTTAAAAAGCGGTCTAGTGTACGCAATGTAATTCGAGGCAGCCCAGGAAGCAACTTGTAGAGACAGCCACTCAGTCAGAACTGTGGAAGTCCATAAGCCAATGGAGTAACTGATGGCCTATATGATTTATCCAGAGAAGTCAATGCTTTGATACGGAGTAGGATTGAGAATAATCTGGCTCTGAAGTGTTGGAAATGCTGTATTGAAGGGCGCATGCGAAAGAATTGCAGAACATACCTGGGAACGAAAAGTAAGATAGACTATTTAACTAGACAACTCTATGGCCTGAGACAGAATATTAGCCAGAAGAAACCAATTCTAAAGTGCTGGAACTGCGGTGTTGAATGCTACATATGAAGGAACTGCAGAACACCTCAGAGCACGAAAAATAAGACGGACGATACAAACAGACAATTAAATGCCATGAGATGGAAAAGGAGTGACAAGAAATCAAATTGCTGGAACTACGGAGATGAAAGCCACGTACGAAGGAACTGCAGAACGCCCCAGGGCATGGAAAGTAAGATCATTTCCCAGCAACGACGTAGAAATCAAATCAATGCCATATTGCGAAGCGAAGATTGAATAATAGTGAAAAATCCTGTTCTAAAATGCTTAAGATTTCTGCAGTGAGTGGCAACAGTAATGGACTATCCATCAATGGGTATATCGATGGAGTTCCTTGCCATATGGTGATCGATACAGGAGCGAATGTTACCATCATTCGGAAAGATTTAGGTAAACAATTTAAAGATAAATTTATAAGGTATTTCTTCCACCTTCTTCGCATGTCTTCGTGATGTAGCGGTCAGCACGCTCGACGCTTAACCGAGAGGTCCGTTGTTGAAATCTCGTCGAGGGCATTGCTCATTTTCCCTCTCTCCTGCTTTTTAATAACCTAATGACCACAAGTGGTGTCCGAACAAAAAAGGTGGTGGATGATGATTATTCACCACCACGATTTGGCGATTGGGGCCTCTAATCCCCAGTCGCCCTTTAAAAGGGGAAGTATTTAAAGTATTCTCTCGCCTTCTTCGCATGCCTTTGTGGTGTAATGGTCAGCATGTTCGACGCGCAACCGGGAGGACCGTGATTCGATTCCCGGCGAAGGCATTGCTCATTTTTCATGATTCCTGCTCCCAAATAAGTCCTAATGACTCTACAAACTTATTTGGACGTCATCCTGCGTTACCCTCCAGACTGAGTCTGGTGCTAAAATGGACATGGATGGGAAGTTCAACGTGAACATCAAATTTGGAAGTGTCGCTTACCATCACACGGCATATGTGGCGAATATTATAGATCCTTGCATACTTGGATTGCACTTTTTAACGAAATGCAATTTTTAATTTTATATAATCAGCTTATTTTTCTATCGAAATTTTTTATGTGGGTTCCATATCGCATCAGATTGGAAAATGTATGACTATGGATCGTATTTTTTGCATCGCTATTAGAGAAGGATTACAGCGGTATTGTTCTCTCTGTTGTTAGGTGCATTACTTACTCTCAATCTTAACTGGCATCGGGTACTTCCGCTAGTAAATAAATAATTAAGTGTCATTTAATTAATGTAAAATGGGGATTATTATAATCAAGTACTTCAAATTTGTGACGGTATTCGTATCACATTACACTTGCTAATGAGTATTCAGCTATATCTAATTGGAACAGGAATTTATTACGTTGGTTCACCTTCGAATTCTTTTCTACGGAATTCGAACAATGATTAAAGGCAATAACACAGTAGTTAGATTTCGGGATAGTGTGAAACATCGATACCTATTTAAAATATCTATATTAAAAATTCTTTTTTATTTGTTTTACTTATTTATTTCTTTGATGTAATAATAATTTTCGGAGGAATTTCACATCATTTAAGGCAATGCAATTCATATTTAATATTCGAGGAATAAAGAGAGTCAAAAAGCGGTTTTACATTTGTGAAAGAAATTTTTTGTTGAATGACGGTACTAACAAGTTTTTATTTTTCATAAGGTGTTCAAAAGGAGACAACTCTTAACTCTCTTTAAGTAAATTTTAAACTTTTTTTCCAGTCTGAATTATCATATGTAAACATTAATTTCTTAAGGAAAAAAATCAGTAAATCATCTCTTCTGTCAGAATAAGAGTTTTATAATATTATAATGTATATTTATATTATGTTTTTTTCATTTATAATGCAGAAATTTTTCATTTTGTTATTTAAAATTATTTCATTCTTTTCAACATATTAAATTTATGAATCATTGAAAATGTGATCACTTCTACGGAGACCATGCAAGACATTCATAGGTGAGTTTTTCTGATTTCATAAAAATCTATCTTTAACTCATGAATATAAAACAGAGATCTTAAAGCTTGCAGTAACTGGAAGATTCTTTAAGGAAACTGTTTTGACAATAGTTATATACAGCATCAAAAGATGGAGCCACCGCTTAATTTTTGTGATTGAAGCGTTGCTAGGTTACGGAAGAAGACGGAAGAGGCAGATTCCTTCCTTGCTGCAGCCTTCAGGTGCCACATTCAGGATGCAGCCTCCTGTGCAATCGAATCAAGCTGCATCTGTCATTGACACGTGGGCCTTTCTAAACGTCAAATCTCATATTTGTGACCGACGAGGAAACGATGTATGCTTTCACTTCCTGTTTGTTCTTCAGCAAAATGCGATAAACTGAGATTTATCCTAACTTGTTTAAGAGCTTGTATTGGGACATATTGTGACAGAGAGAAGGTAAAATAATTACTCTTTCTCGATTGTAATGTTACCTAGAGATACTGAACACTGATATTTGGGATGACAAGTTATGCTCCTCGTTGATATTTGGATGGAATGATTAACATATTAACAAGGTGATTCCACACAAGCTTTAAATTTGGACTTGGACTTTAAAATTTAGGAAAAGATAAAACAACTGATTAATTCTTATTGATAATAAATTAGCCAATAATATTCTCCTTATAACATTATTAAAAAAATTTCGAAATTTTCATATTATTAGTGTCTGAAGTTTTAGCTTAAGAACATTGAATAAGGAAATACTTTTTAAACAAGATATGAATTTCAGTTATTGTTGTTATCATAAATGTACTACTGAATGTCATTAGATAAACAATGATTTGACAGTAGGCGAATTTTGATAAAATTGATTTAGTACTGAAGTTTAGAAGGAATTGCATACCTTTATTCAAATCTAAAAAATTTTGAGAATTTTCGAACATTGCCTTCTTGTCTAATTATTTAATTTATTCTTTTGAGAGAGGCGTTTCTAAAGTCGCTTCGAAACACCGCACTAAATCGTAAGATCCAATTTGATCATTATCAGAAGTACTACTTTAAACATCCGTATAATGAATTTTACTTAGAAATAAATATGAAAAATAGTTTAAGAAAAAATTATTGTAGTTGAATATAACGTATATTTTTCTGTTATCAAGCTTAATATTTATCTTCGTCATACAAAAAGAATTAAATAAAAAAATATTGATCTTAGTTACAGACTTCAGTTGAGTATCTGTGTGAATACTTATGAAAATCTGTCTGAATGCTGCTATGAATTAGAAAATGATTTTGTTTTAATCTTACGTCTGGCACGATATTAGATTTAAACGTATAATTCATATTATTATTTTGCTCATCCTCAAAAATTACAACCAATTTTTATTACGTATATACTGAAATATAAATAATATATCGAAAAAAGAAAACATGAATATATTTTACTTTTATTAAGATATGAGACAGTAGCTGTCAGATATAAGAACAGTCAAAGAAGATTAGGTATTTACCAAGATCCTATCTTGACTGCTTTAAATTTACAGCTCAGATAACCTAGATATCATTTTGCTTTTTCTGCTGTTGTTTGTGAAGGTTAAGACAGAGCTAACTATGTACCGTTTGTTTGGAAATTAAGAAAGTAATCTCAGATTACTCAACCAGTACTCATGCCTTTAATTGGTTATGGCTATTTTAACTGATGAATGATAAATTACTAACGTGAAAGACTAAGTCCATGAAGGTGCACTTTCAACAAACCAAGTTTGTACTTAAACGAACAAAAATCATAATTGGATTATCATGCACGGCGTGTGCACATAAATGTTTTGGTTTGTTGACAGCAAACATCCTGAACAGTGTTGCACTGCTAATCGGGAAAGAAAATTCGTCATAGTGAAGCTAAGATCAGTTTCGGAAGTAGTTTAGGAAACATGTTCTGGTTATTCAAGCGGAAAAAAGTTGCTGACAAGAAGGCTATTACACCCTGCGTTTGTGATAACGGTAAGTTCCTGATTTTGTTTTCCATTTTAAGTAAGAATAAAATACTTAGGGTTTTATGAAACCACAAAAAATTATGAATAAAAAGAATGTTTTATGATCTAATTTCATACTTTAGGAAGATTTGCTCGAACTTAATGTTATGTGGAAATATGTAGAAAAGTGTCCTTTCTCTGTACTCGCCTGATGAAAGGAGAAATTATAGTTAAGAAGCCATTTAAAAAAATGAAAATAATTCTTGAAAAATAATCATTCTAATTCAATTTATTAATTTTGGCATTAAAATTAAAACATGGGTTCTCGACGTTTTTTGCCCCATGCACCCTTCCACACTGCTGGAAGAGCATTCCCTCCTATTCTTCCTAATATTCAAAAAATAAATATATGCATATATTAAGATTTAGATGATTTTTAACATGTTTTTATAAGTTAAACAGCAAAAAGTGCAGAAAATGTTGATAAGCACGAAAACTTAAATAAAAGCACTTTTCTATGTTCATAAACTAAAACTAAATACTTCGCAGCTAAATAAATCTTGATCGCATTCCCCCTGAAACTGTGAAATTCTTCCGCTCCCCGATTGACAACCCCTGAAGTAGAGTCATAACTATATTCTGGTTAACTGATATATTATTCCTCCATTTTTTGTTGCTTGTTCTATTTAATATACGGAATTCAGATCAAATTTAAAATTAATGAAGAACTCAAAAAATATCCTTTTATTCTTATAATAATTAACAAAATGGCAAGGTATCACACGGCATTCCGCTAGTTAAAATGATAATACTGCATACCGTAAATTTGTTATTAAGTGCGCTAACGAAATCTTAGGTTTTAAATAGAGCGAGATTGATAGGTTTTTATTCTACAGGAGAATGCTTATATAGGAGTATGCCATTTTTTGGCATACTCCTATATAAGCCTTTGGATTAAAACCTATCTAATCTTGAGCTTTCTCCTATTCTACAGTGTTATTTCGGTAATATTTGCAGCACGACTAAATTTCCTTTTATGTTTTTTTCGTCTACATGTTATAGAACAGAACAGAAAAATACATAAATTATGTAAAGTTTAATTTTAAATAGAGATAATAACAGGGAAAGGAAGAATCATAAGAAGGATAATAAAACATGTAAAGAAAGGAAAAGAAAGAAATATAAAAGGAGAAAGCACGGAAATTTGTACATTATCAGCTTTTCTAATGTAAAGACGGAAGGTGTATAATATTTCAGTTGTTATTTATATACAATTTTAACAATTGGGAAATTCAGATAATAGTATCGTTTTATTTCTGTGTCAAATACGTATTTATTCTACTAAATTAATCAGTTTTGCTTTGGATCTATTTTATTTACAGAAGTTTATACATCTAAAAAGATTCACACATGTTTTATGAATTACAAATGCAGAACACGTTGATTTTTATAAAACTGAATATGAAACTATTTATATTTCTCTAAACACGCAGGCCCATTTATGTTTCATGCAAAATAAAAGCAAAACGTAATTGGTTTATTTAGGTAAGTCGTAAAACTAAGCATCCATTTATTTCTTTTTTTAGTCCGTATTTAGAAAGAACGTATTTGTTATCGATATGCAATGATTCAATGAATAAACAAAGAACATTAGGTTTATATATAGAGAGTGCAATTTTTGTGTCAATATATGTAAGCTGCATAATTGGCCAATGATATGTACCATTCAAATTAAACTTGTTGAATGTGTATGAAATGCATATTGCATATTGGCTTATATTAAACAGTTTCATATTGTAAGCTAAGAAACACGTCGCACAAATTAGTCTACAATAATTTACGTCATTTACGATCTACTTAATTAGTACATATATATTAGTCTTTTATCCTTTTGTGGTGCTTAAATCAACACAATATTAAAATCACGTAATCAAATAGAACGCAAGCTTAAATATATATATATATATATGTATGCGGTCAAAAGTATTACTGGTTACTCAGTTAACTATAGTTTAGATAGTCGGATTTTTTGTTGTGTTAGAAAGAGAAGATTTGAAATTGAATTCTCCGTTTCATTAACATATTGAATACTGTAAAATTAAAGATCATTGAAAAACGTATGGGAATAAGCATTTATTTTACGAAATGGAACTGCTAAATAAATTTACACTAGTGATATAACATCATAACACGAAATGAAATTCATGAAACATTCCGAATATGAGATTCTAGTAAATTATAGATTATATATAAGTGCATTAGTATTTTCCGGACTTCATCTGTATAAATCAAGGTTCAACATTAAATTACGGAAAACAAAATCTGTAAGAGGTTTTTTTACTATTCCTACTGATATAAATTAACTCTACTTTTAAATTCAACAGTTGTCTATTTTATTTTCACTCATCCCTTTTGAAAAATAGCTGTTCAACAGAATAAGTCCGTTTCTATTGGTCGAACTATATGCTGGGAAACTTACAAATAAATGAAAATAATCTCCTTTCAAAGAGAGTGGCTACTTTTAGCTTCAGTTTAGTTTTGTATGTGATAACATTTTCCATACAAAAGCAATTTTTAACTACTTTCAAATTTTACGTCCTTGAATTTAAGCTACCTAACAAATACTTCATACTAGAAGAAACCATTACCGTAAAATCTTAATAATTTGCAGCTTGCAAACTGTACGTAATTCCCCTAAAGGCAGCTATTTGTATATAGGGAACAAAAAATTCTTTCACATGCCGAAGTAAATTATTTGTGGACAGCTGACGTTAAACATATCATAACTTTTTTTATGTTCATTCTATTTTCTGATTTAGAAGAATGTCTATTTGAACGCTGTGCATAAGCATTTAACAAACCGGTTTTCTAAAAATAAACCTTTAAACCAGAGCAAAATATGCTTCGTCTACTTAAAAAAACATTTTAATTTTTAGACCAGTGTAATTTATTGAAAATAGCGTCTAAAACATTTGGGATTGTTTGCATGCTTCTTAGATCCAAGCCTCTATGTTGGAAAAGTCTTGTTAAGATCTTGATGGTTGCTCGGCAACAAATGTACAAAATTCTTTTGGACATAAATTGTTTTTAATATTGTATACCAAAAATTATTAGTTGAAATGCATACACATTTACAATTGACACTCGTTATAAGGACCCTTCATTATGACAACCATTCCAGCACAAGAATGTAAGAAGAGAATGATGTAACAATGTATCCAAACCACTTTCGTTGTGGCGACAACGTGTTACAGTGTTGATTTCCTTTCAGACCTAGAGAATCGTTATAGTAAGGTCAATTACATTGTTTTAATATCAGTAATCTGAAAATTCTAAATCTTTTTAACTCGTTATAACAACCGCTTTTTATAGCGACCGTTCCATTTCACCAGCTGAGGAGAATTTATTAAACTCACTTTGATTATAGAGACCCTCGTTACAAAATCTTTTTTCTTTTAAGACGTAAAAGAGTTGTTACGGGGAATCTGTATTGATTAAGTTTCCGTATGAAATTGTTATCTCGCCTCAAGCGACAATTTTAAAATGTGACTCGCGTATGAAAGATTACTTTTTTTGTATTTGTGGTTTGTCATAAACACATTTTTACCTTTAAATACCAATATGGTAATCAGGGTAAAAATATGTATCATATAAAGTCAGACTCAGAGGAAGGAAGGTATTTCCAATTAACTACACATGAGAGATTTTCCACATGGGAGATGAGGAAACTTCTAAATTTTAAATCCTAAACAACGATTCTAAAGTTTAGAAAGTACAAAAGAAATTGTACAATGAAGTGTAGTGAAAACTGTAGCTCACTGTATAATCTCTCTACATATCAGAATTATAATCCGAAAATGATTGGAATGAAAGGAAATATTTTAAAGCATAAAATCATCTAATTGCTTAGCAACTGATATGATTTGGCTTAATTTGTTCCGTCAGATCTTCTTAACTACGTTTATTTTATTTGATGTGGTATATTACTCTTTTTATTCAGTATCTGTTGGTAAAATTGATGATAACTGGAATATCAATTGTCGCATTAAGTTTAATTTTTTATTAAAGAATTAATGAATGGTTACACAGTAGTTTCTCTGTAGTACTTCCGTAATAAAATTCTTTTTTTCTCTTTGTGTATGCAACGAAACGCGGTGAATTGTTCTTGAAGAAAATCAAAATGATCAAGTGAGTAGTTTAATTATAATAATATAAGATACTGGATAGTCTGAATGGGCTAATGAATACCGAAGATTTTCCTCACGAATTGTTAGTATAACACCTCAAAGAAGGAATTTCCTTAAATAATGTAAAAATTAAAAACCAGGATTCATTATCTAAGTATGTACCGAGCTTAGAAAAATCTTTTTCAATTAAAAAAATAACAAATATGCCTAAAATTCTTAATATCATGAATTAAATGCATTTTTATTTATTTCAACCAACTTAAAAACTAAAAACGATGTTATTAAGGGTTGCGTTTAGTCCTTTGTTAACGAATAATAGGCAGATTAAATCTGAAAATTGTATTAAATAAATTATGCTTCATCAAATGGCAACACACTGGTTTGTGGAAATAAAAGCATTTTGCATTGACTACCCGTTCAAATACCCGAGTTTGCTTATTAAATTTGAAGAATAAATAGCTTATACTTGTTGAACGGCAACACACTGGAGTGGAATAAAAGTATTTCAATTTGGAAAGTGGATGGAAAGTGGCAACATATTATTTTTAAATTGTTTATTTTATTAATAAAAATACATTAAATTTTCACTAAACGTGAAATAAATAAAAACATTCTTTGCGGTTCACATGTTTTGATGTAGGATAAACGTATAGTCAAAATTTGTTGGCTTTAGATTCCGCCGTCTTTCCACGGTACGAAACACAAACACACAGATTCTTCAATATTTAATTGTTAGACATAATATATATCAATAGTAGAAATACAGAAAACGGTTTTTAGTAAAGGCCTGCTATTATGCTAAATATTAAATTACAATTTACTTCAGTTTTATTTAATAGTACTTTACTCTATACGGTATGTCAAAAAATTATTCTTAAAATAATGCTTATAATATACTCAGAAAATGTGTGGTGCGACATATTTTAATTTATTTAAACTTTAAGGGAATGTTTTTAAAGTACTTCTGTTATATATTCGCCTTATGCTGACAGGAAATCTTTTGTTATTAATTGCAAATTAAGCATTTGATTAACTTCAAGTTTCACTTTTATATAAAAACAATGCCTTCTGACTCGCTCCTGAAATAATACAATTTTAAGCAAATATATTTTTAATTTAAACTTAAAACTTTATACTTTCTAATTTGCATTGTGTTTCAACAATATTTATATATAACAATAATTATCATCATTAATATATACCATAAATTCTATATAATTTTTTAATATATTTATATGGATATATGAATGGAATTCTAGTATTTTCAAGTGCAGTTTGGGAAATATCTTATTAATTTGAATATTTGACTGTTAAAAATATTTTCTTACTGCAGCTTCAGTTATCAGTGTTCAATTATTTATAATTTGGAATTAAACTAACCTGGAATGAGACTTCTAATGTTCTGAAATTTACTTTCATATTTCACGGCTAAATCATTCCATAATAGCAACGTTTCACTGAGGAAATAAAAGTCATATCATAAAAGTACCAAAGGGAAAAACAAGTAAGAGAACTGGATTTAATATTAGATTACATTTGATATTCTCGAGATACCGATTGCGGGAGTTTGTCGTTTTATTTCTAACCAGCGGTATAACACGAAATGAAATAATTTTTTCTTTGGCATGAATGAAGTATAGTTTTAATAATTCCGCATATTGTAAGAAATTGAATATAAGAAAATAGTAAACTAAATCATGCTGTCACGAAAATCATACGTTCTAAAACAATTTAGGAACTGAATAAAAATGTTTCTCCGTAAAAATTCGTAAATTTCTATAACAAAGAATGTAACCAGAAATAACCAAATACTTCCACTTCATTAAGGAATTAATTTATGCTAATGCTTTCTATAATTAACATGGACTAAGGAATAATCTATAGCAGCGATTCTCAACCGGTGGTACGCGTACCAGTGGTGGTACGCAAGAGAAGAATAGGTGGTACGCAAAGAAACGAAGTATTTGTAACTATTAAATTCAGACATCTCGTGAAGAGAAAGGACATTTGATAGAAATTTCCTGTGATCGATCGAACAGAAAATTTCAAAAATGACACACTTGTTAACTTTTGGCTGAACGCAAAAAAAGAATCTACAGGATTTTCAAATAAAGCTGCTAAATTTTTGCCTTTTTCCATAACTTATTTGTGTGAACAGGTATTTTCTTCCACGTTTTATTCGAAAAAGAAATGCAGAACAAAATCAAAATTGGATCCTAATATACCGCTAACATTAAGTGAAATAAGACCAGACATAAAGAAACCGGTCTTTTTTAAAACAGGCATAAATTTCATACTAAATTTTAGAATTAAAGTATTATAACTTAAATTTTGATAATTAAAATGGTAACCAATTTTTAGTCTAATACTTTTTTATGTGTGCATATTTAATACAAATAGCCAATAGGTTATGGAAATGGCAAAATATATTTTTTAAAATATTTTTCTTGAGAAATTGAAAAATTATCATTACAAAATATAGTGGTAGTACTAAAGCTTTTCAATTTTGGTTTAGATGGTACGCGTTAGTCAAAAGGTTAAGAAACGCTTGTAGAGACATTAGGTTATTTATTTGGAAGAAAGAGACATGAAAGAGGAGCAATGCCTTCGCAATGCCTTCGCAGTTATATTCGGAGAAAAAAGGTGACACTAAGTATGTACTTTCATCCAAAAGTGTTTCAAAAATTGATGACGTTTTTATAAAGTAAATTCTAGAGATTCGTTTCTAAGGTGAAATATTTTTTAAAAAATATTTAAATTTTTTTTTAATTAAATTTTTAGAAATAGTTTTTGGAAAAAAGGCATTTGTAAAGAAAGCGATCAGAAACCAGATTTTTCCTTGAACCTAAATAGTGTTAAATCTAAATAATTTGAAAATCCTAAGTGAAAATATAATAGAATGTGTTTCTGTGTCACAGTTCTATGTACTCAGGCAGAGAAAATTTGACAACTATTAAAAAACTGCTGTGATTTGGTTTATAAATAAGTGCTGATTTATAACGAGAAATTTCGTTTAGCCCACCATTCGGGCAGAATAAGTCCCATCAGGGGCCGATTGGTAAAGTCGCTGAGCACTGGTACGTTCCGTTCGGGGTTCGAATCCAGGCAAAAGTGTTGGTTGTACGGGTGGTTTCGTATTCACACATGTGAATGTGTATATAAGCTAATTTCGTTTAAAAATTCCTCCGCGAAGCACCTTCCTCTTCTTAGCAGATAGGCCTCGTGTGCTTTGCTATAATTAAATAAACGAGATCAAATCGTGCGAAATGAAAGATGAATTGATAAAAGTGTCGTGATTAAAGCCAACTATGATATAATTTTTTTTCTGGGATTTGTGCCTTAGGAAAATGCCAAAAATATAAAAGTTATTGAAATTAAATAATAAATTTATCAAATGCATATCTTGTTAGTAAAACTGTCATTTTCGAAATAAAAAATAAAATGAAGATTTAAATTTTAAATTTTATTTTTGCATGATCTTTTTTCCAAGCAGTGACTACATTTTGGTACTTTTGCAGCCTTGAATTCATTTTAAATACTATGGTAATTTTATAAACACTTTTATGTTCAAAATGTTACTGCTCTGAGCTTTTTTATGTTCAAAATATTTTAATTTCATGAGTGTTTTAAACTAATCATATCTAATTCCTTTTAAAATTAAGAGTAGGAATTTCAAATATATGACTTATTTATTCTAAAGGTAACATAATTGAAAATTAAATTCACATTTCGCAAGCAATTTTTATCCTTCAGCGTAACTAATTCAAAAGAAATAACAAAGGTATTGTTTTAAGTACTGAAACCGGATATAATAGTTTAATGTATTCTAAGCAATTATTTTGACCCATGAATTGTTTATATCTGTCCTATCCTTGGTGCGAAACCTAAATAAAGAGTGAAATTTTAATTTTAACATTCACATTATAAATGCAGGGAGTAGTTTAAGAGAGATTGCACTAAAAGCTGCTTTCATTAGTGCAAAACTGCCCTGAATGAAAACAGTTGGGATAAAAGAAAATTATTTTCTATTTATTAAGTTGTTTAAAAATATCAAAATGCGAATGACAAAGGTATTCCTTTCAAATAATTTTTAAATTATGAGAGTATTCTATCACTATATGAATTGGATTAGCTAGCATTAACAGCAGTTTTCAAATGAGTTTCTTGAGTGCGAAAATTTTCTAACATAAACATTAAATTATTTTCTAAAAGAACTAAATAAAAAAACTAAATTAGAAATTTGAATAAATCTAAAAGATAGTAAGCTCTTTATTGTTTGAAATAATACAGTATCATCATTATCAGTTCCTTCAAAATTCAAATCTTTTAATATCAATGATGTGCCACAACAATAATTTTACTTACTCATGTTATGCACATTATTCAGAATGCTTTGAAAATGCAAGATTTACCCGTACTTCTATATCTCCTAACAATTACTCCTGTAAGAATGAACAGTCAAATACTATGCCTAAAACCAAATGAGCATACGAAATTTATTATAGCTGTTTGAATAAATATCAGTGCATGTAATCAATCGATTTTTCCTTGTGTGCCTTTTGAAAGGAAAGTTAGCTCATTATCCTGATTCGAAAGCAAATGCTAAATCCATATGTATTTGCTGCGGTTGTAATGGCAAAGGAAAACTGATCTCGTTAATTTTGCTCTTTAACAATAAGTTATGATACCCATTACATAGGACGTATCATTAAATAGTCTTTTAAAAAAATCGCCTGCGGTTTTAACAAAGAAACATGACATTCGTTCATAAAATAGCATAAAACGTAGGAATGTAACCCTAAACATCAAAATACAGACAATATCTTCCAGCATAATCAAGATCTATTTGAAAATGCGTTACACTATCTTAAAATGTCCACCACAGATTATGTCAGTAGACCAGATTATTTTTATGATGCCAAGTCTTTTGCCCAGTGAGGCTTACTTTAGAAAAGACAATACCTGAATTAAACCCATGAAAAGTACGGAGGTGTCAAATTAAGTGAATAGAGATATTTGGAGACTGAAGTGTACGAACATTCCTTCCTACAGCAAATACATATGGATTTAGCATTTGCTTTCGAATCAGGAACATCCTTATAAACCGAAAGAAAATGGTGGCCAGGATCGGCCAAGAGCATGAATTTATGCTCTTTTAAGTAAGTTTTTTGACATTTATAATTGGCTTTAGACATTTTATGTATCATTTAAAGTGAATAATATTTTAATCAAGAATTTCTGTTTTTAATTTTCAGTTAATTTATATTTTTAATTTTAAACACTTTTTTTTATTTTTAGTTGATTTTAATTCAACAGTTTACTTTTTAGAAGTCAAAATTCGAGTTGTTACTTTCTGCTGAAATATTATATTATTTTTGACACCTTCGGTGGCATTAGGAAAATTTCTTAATAACAGTAAGATAATATAAAATTCATTTTGCTAAGCATAGCATATTTAGTATTCAACAAACAGGTTTTCTGCCGAATTGGCAGCTATTTTACTTTCAGAAACTAGCATAATTTTAAAACAATCTTTTAGTACATATTTTTGGCCTATTACATGCTGGTATGTAGAATCTGAAGTAATTAATTATTTTAATCTAGAATTTATGCTTTTAATTTTCTGATCTTAAATGCATTAAACATGTTGTTATGTTTTTTTCGCTTTTGATATTTTTAGAGGTATGAATTTCCTTTGGAGTATATACTCGACTCTTTCGAAATGAGATCAAAAATTCTGTACACAGTTTTTTATGATTTTTTTAATATTATAAATGATTTGTTTGGTTCTGTCAAATAGTCAAGAAGGATGAAATGAATTTTCAGAATTTCTTAATTATTTGAATTTAATTTTTGAGGTAATTACCCCGATGAATCTTTCTGAAGCATTAAAACAGGAATAATTAAAGGCAGTTTATTATAACATGCTTAATAATTAAATTAATATAAATATTAAAGCATTTTGATTATGTTATTCTTAAATTAAAATATTTTAAATTTTCATAATTTTTGTGTACATTTAATTTCTATTTTAATTTTTTTTTATTTGCTAGGTATGTTTATTAATTTCAATAGACCTTTTCACACGAATTTTACACTTTCCTGGATAAAATAATTCTTTAAAAATTAAACATATATATAGATATAGGCACAGATATAGATACCCACCCCGCTTTCCTTTACTCGGACATTTATTTTAGAAATCGTTTGGTCGTAGACGTATGCTTCCAATTACAGAAGTGTTTTAAATGACGAAACTGTTCATGTTTGGGCAATGTCAAATTTAAAAAAAAAATGAATTTGGATAAATGTATATTTTAATGCGGTCCCCCCGGTTCCTATGCTTGTATTTAGGAAAATTTTATACTCGTTATGAAAACGTAAAAATACAAGACATTTGATAGCGATAAATTTGAGCAGGATATTTAACTTTAAAAGCTGCAGTTTTTGATGTCATTTTCAAATTGTCTTGCCGGATCTGTTAATTAAAGTAGAATAGTTCGAAGAATAAATTTAAACAAAATTCAGCGAAAAACGTATATAATTTTCAGACCTGCAAGCAAATCATGTAGTATCCACATCAGACGTTTCTTCTATTTACTTCAATATCTCTCTCAATAGAAGTAAAACGCTGAAGTTAATTTTAATTTTGTTCGTACAGATATATGGCAGAAACACTGTAATACAATGTATCAACAAAGCATTTTGAAACTACAATTCAAACTAATGTTAAGCAGAATAGTTTTGCTTAAAATTTAGCTCCTTGAAAAGCTGAATCTAGTAATATGCAGCGCTTCTCATAAGTGAATTGCTTTTGAACTGTTGTAACATAATTGCTTTATGAGATTCCTTCATATACTTCGGAGATCATTGCTCCATTTAAAATTTGACTAATCGTTATTGCATACAGTGGATTCTATCTGAAGATAGATAGAGTTTGGGGAAACATTGTTTTCATCAGCCCCTGAACCATTATTTTGCCATTATATTAGTAGAGCTGAAATTTTAATTTTTAAGAGAAAATCATTTTGTTAGTTCTATTTTAGAGACCAAATGGTACATTAGTTTGCTTGCTCAATTCTGTCTCTTGTTTTTGAGATCACATATCCTCTTAAACACTTCGCTCGTGGAGTTTTTTATTTCTTAATTTCAACAGAATCACTCCCCGAATAGTTGCTTTTCCAGTGTTCAAAACATCCGGAAATCACATGGCAGTAATCTTTGGTATGCGTAGGATACTTTTGTGTTAACAGATTAATTTTAATAATTAATTTAAGGCACTGTTATCGAGCACTACTTCTTGAAAGTTTTGTTTTTTAAATTCCTCGTGGCTTTTTGCAAGTTGCTTTCAAAACATATAATAATCACTATACATTCTTTGCTTATGATATGAGATGTTGATATATCTAATCGTCGAAGATAACCTACTAGGACGTGATTTTTCGATAACTTGCGTGTTAGTACCTTGAAGTGCCTACGTTTTAACATACTGAAGGATCACTAAATGATTCATTGTCATATCCATGTCAGGAAGAAACATCGAAGATAAAATTCTTTCTAACTTGTGATATCTCTTAGTCTCCTTTTTAATTTAGTATTTTTTTATTTATATCTATAAAAAATATACCCATAATACTGTAGTCTTTTGCTGTGATGATTTACCTCACTCGTCTGACAATAACATCAGAACAAGCCCACGGAATTCACCGTAGAAAGGAAAGCAAGATTGCGCCTGTCGTCGGCAAGAGCCTTGAGCACCTCAGTTCCGCCCAAGTTTTGATGCAGAACACCCCGGGGGGGGGACGGGTCTGAGGGTCTTCCACCCCTCTTCCCCTGCACTTTCGACTCGCCGTGTATTTAGAGTGTCCCCTTGTAACAAAGACGTTACATTTACATTATCCATGCCTTTTCCCGGATTCGAAACCGGACCGTTTGGTATCGCAGCAGGCTCCTCTAACCACTATATCGTCTGGGGGCATATAATAAATTATTCTGCAGTGCGTTACTTCAAAATTAATTTTAATTACATGATTCTTACGTAACGTTTGTTGCTGGCTTACGTACTTGACGGGAAACGGGAAATTCGTTTACTAAACAAAAGTTAGTTTTAACCAGTCAATAGTACGTAGCAATTTTTGGTGTCAGGAGTGGGGTTTTTGAATGCCATTAACTAGAGCAACGGAAGAACAATTAAGGCAATTTATGGCAGCCTTTGCTGCATTTAAAGAAGAAATTAAAGCTGGCCAAGATTCCGTGAAAGAAGACATGAAATCCATTAAAGAGGACATGAAAGTGGGTCAAGAATCTGTTAAAGATGAAATGAATTCTGTTCAAGAAAAAATGGAGAAATCTGTTAAGGAAGAAATGAAGGCTGTTCAGGAATCTGTTAAAGATCAGATGAAAACGGTTCAAGAGTTGAAATTGGGTCAAGAATCCGTTAAGGAAGAGATGAGAGCCGTTAAAGCAAGTCAAGAAGAAATGAAAAAGGAAATTACTTGCATAATAGAAAATAAATTTGAGACTATGGAAGGCAGAATAGATGCGGTTGAAAATAAAGTTTCTTCTGTCAAAGAACAAATAGAAGAGAGAGTTTCTGCCGTAGAACAACAAATCGATTACAGAGTTTCTGCTGTGAAAGAACAAATTCAAGAAAGAGTTTCTGCAGTGGAACAACAAATTGATGACAAAGTTTCCGCAGTTGCCAAAGAAGTTGATACTTTAAAGAAATTCGTAGCGACGGCAGGAAGCAATTCGGATACTTTTAAATTCCTAGCCATGCCTGCGCATCCTTCTCTGAAGCTATCGACATATGATGGGAAGACCTCCTGGCAAGTGTATAAGACACAATTTTCTATAGTTGCGGAAGCAAATGGATGGGATTCCCAAGCTAAGGCCTGTCACCTTGCGGCTTCTCTGAGAGCAGACGCAGCGGACATCCTTCAAACTCTTCCCGAAAACAAAAGGCTAGATTTCGAAGCTCTGTCCGGTGCTTTAGAGCTGCGTTTTGGAGAGAAGTGTTTAAAAGATTACAGCAGGCTGCAGTTAAAATCCCGTCAACAGAAGCCTACGGAAACACTCCAGGAGCTCGCCACGGATGTTGAAAGGCTGTCCCACCTCGCCTTTTCGGAGTGCCCGACAGAAACAAGAGAAATCCTGTCCCTGCAATACTTCATCGACGGCATCCGGGATCCTGAAATACAGAAAGCACTGCGAATGGCTGATGTGAAGGACTTAAAAAGTGCTCTGGTGTATGCCATGAAATTCGAGGCAGCACAGCAAGCCACTCGTAGAGACCGCCACCCAATCAGAGCTGCTCACATACAAGAACCAGTGGATCCAATGACTGCTCGCCTAGACGATTTAACCAGAAAGGTGAATGCTTTGACACGGAATACTGGTGACAAGAAACCGTTCGTAAAGTGCTGGAACTGCGGTGCTGAAGGGCACATTCGAAGAAACTGCAGAACACCCCAGGGCACGGATGTTAAGACCGCGCCTCTCAAGAAGGAGGGAAACTAATTCGTGGCCATCTCGCGGGGCGGAGGTTGCCAGATAATGAAAAGCCCCAGTTTAAAGCGCTTCAGATTTCTGCAGTGAGTGGCGGCAATAACGGAATTTTCATCATGGGACAAATCAATGGAATTCCTTGTAACATGACGATCGACACGGGAGCCAATGTTACCATCATTCGAAAAGATTTGGCTCAACAACTCGAAGGTAAACTTATCTGGACGCCGCCCTGCGTTACCCTCCAGACTGTGTCCGGGGAGAAGATCGATATAGAGGGGAAATTAAACGTTAACATCACGTTTGGAAGTGCCACTTACCATCACACGGCCTATGTAGCAGAAATTACAGACCCTTGCATACTCGGATTGGACTTTTTAAGGAAACACAATTTTTCCTTGGACTTTAAAAATAACGAACTGCATTCTGCCTCTGAAGACATAACTTTATTCGAAATTAATGATGAAGGAGTGAAATCTATCCACAAAATAATAGCTCAAGACGATATCACAATACCGGCAAGAACAGAAATTTTACTTCCTGGATCCATAGCCGAAAATAGAAATTTCCGCTACGGCGTCATGGAATATCCCAAGAATTGTAATAGCCCTAAAGGAGTATTAATAGCCTCAGCACTCGTCGACCTATCAGGGACCGTTATCCCGGTGAGAGTTGCCAATGTAACTGATAAGGCGAGGGTTATTAAGAAAGGTGAAGTGGTTGCAGAATGTACCCCAGTAACCAGCGTTGAAAGAAAAAGTAACATCTCAAAACCCGTGTCTTCCGACAACATTATATCGGAGTTACTGCAGAATGCGCAATTAAACGATGAAGAAAAGAATGCTGCCGAGCGTGTTATTAAAGATCTTCAAGATGTTTTCTCCCGTTCGTCTTCTGACGTTGGTCGAACCAGTTTGACTCAACATAGAATCGATACTGGTGATCATCCACCAATCAAGCAACATCCAAGACGTCTGCCGATTGCGAAACAGGAAGAGGTACGAGCACTTTTAAAGGACATGCAAGAAAGCAATGTCATCGAGCCTTCAGCAAGTCCCTGGGCATCTCCCATCGTCCTGGTGAGGAAGAAAGACGGATCAACCAGATTTTGCGTTGACTATCGCCGGTTGAACGAGGTTACGAAGAAAGACAGTTACCCTCTTCCTAGAATTGACGATATTCTGGATACTCTTTCTGGAAGCAAGTGGTTCTCGACACTTGATTTAAAGAGTGGATATTGGCAGGTAGAAATACATCCTGATGACCGAGAAAAGACGGCATTTACTACAGGACAAGGACTTTGGCAGTTCAAGGTGATGCCGTTTGGGCTATGTAATGCGCCGGCTACATTCGAACGTCTAATGGAGACTGTTTTAAAAGGTCTTTCATACGAAGCCTGTCTGATATACCTGGATGACATCATCATCGTCGGGAATAGTTTCGAAGAACATTTGGAAAATCTTAGAAAGGTGCTTCAGAAACTGAAAGAAGCCAATCTGAAGTTGAGTCCCGCTAAATGCAAATTATTCAGACAGGAAGTCACTTATCTCGGACATGTCATCTCTGCTGAAGGTGTGCGCACGGATTCTGAAAAAGTGTCAGCAGTTAAAGACTGGAGACGTCCCGAAAATGTCCACCAGCTGAGAAGCTTTCTAGGACTTTGCACCTACTATAGGAGATTCGTGAAGGATTTTTCTTCCATCGCAAGACCCCTTCACAAGCTGACAGAGAGCAAGCAAAAGTTCGTGTGGACAAAAGAATGTGAGAATGCATTTAAGAACCTGAAGGAAGCCTTAACATCTGCTCCAATCCTGACGTATCCTCAGCTCGACAGACCATTTATTCTCGACACGGATGCGAGTAATGAAAGTGTCGGCGCTGTTTTGTCCCAAGAAATAGAGGGCCAAGAACGTGTAGTAGCTTACTGGAGCAAGTGCCTATCTAAACCGGAGAGGAATTACTGTGTCACCAGGAAAGAGTTGCTCGCCATAGTCAAAGCCGTAGAACATTTCCATCATTATCTATACGGCAGAAAATTCCTGCTCCGCACAGATCATGCATCATTGGCCTGGCTTTTAAATTTCAAGAATCCTGAGGGTCAGATAGCTAGGTGGATACAGAGACTCCAGGAATATGACATCATTATCCGTCATCGCAAGGGACAGTCGCACGGAAACGCTGACGCCTTGTCTAGAAGACCTTGCCCAGAAAACTGCCGATATTGTTCCAGGGTCGAAGCTAAATACCAACTGGTTAATCCAGTCGCACGGCAAATTACAGCATCAACATCGGCTGATCCAGACCCATGGAGTGACAAGGAAATCAGGAAAGACCAGCTGGAAGACCGTGATATTAAACCCATAATTGAGTTAATGGAGACCTCAAACAGAAAACCTACCTGGCAGGATATTTCGAGCTATAGTCCCACGACAAAACAATATTGGGCTCTCTGGGACTCACTCCATATTCGAAACGGCGTCTTGTACCGAAAATTCGAATCGGATGATGGAAAAACATTCCGATGGCAGCTGGTACTCCCAAGATCCCGAATCCCGGACGTCCTTAAAGAACTACATAGCAGCCCTGCAGGAGGTCACTTCGGAATAATGAAGACCTTGCAGAGAGTTCGGGAGCGTTTCTACTGGAATAATGCAAAGGATGACGTGCAAAAGTGGTGCCGAACTTGCGATGCCTGTGCAAGTCGGAAAGGACCGAAGAAACGCAGCCGGGGGAAGCTGCAACGTTACAATGTAGGAGCACCTTTTGAACGTATCGCCTTTGACATCTTAGGACCTCTGCCACGAACTGCTGATGGCAACAAATACATCCTCGTTGCCATTGATTACTTCACCAAGTGGCCTGAAGCGTATCCTATTCCTGATCAAGAGGCTGTCACAGTAGCAGAGATGATGATACAGCACTGGATTTCCAGATTCGGAGTGCCTCTTCAGTTACATTCCGATCAGGGAAGGAATTTTACCTCGGCTGTAGTCAAGGAACTCTGCAAGCTACTCGGCATTGACAAAACCCAAACGACGCCTTTACATCCCCAGTCGGACGGTATGGTAGAGAGGTTTAATCGAACCATCCTCAATAACCTCTCATTAGTGGTTTCCAGAAACCAACAGGACTGGGACAAGAAGTTGCCACTATTTTTACTGGCTTACCGCAGTGCTGTCCACGAGACTACCGGCTATTCCCCATCTCAGATGCTCTTCGGTCGTGACCTTCGTCTGCCATGTGATCTTTTGTTTGGTCGCCCTCCGGATGCGCCTTCATCGCCTGAGGAATACATTCAAGACCTCCAGGCCCGGTTTGAAGTGATGCACAACTTTGCACGAGAGCGAGTCAACTTGGCGACGGAGAAGATGAAGACCCGCTACGACACGAGAGCTACTGGACATCGTTTCAACGAAGGAGACAAGGTGTGGTTATGGAATCCGACTCGTCGAAAAGGACTTTCTCCGAAACTACAATCACCTTGGGATGGTCCTTACACAGTCCTAAACAGGCTGAACGACGTCGTGGTTCGGATCCGTAAGTCATCGAACTCTAAACCTAAAGTCGTTCATTACGACAGGTTAGTTCATTACTATGGCCATAGTACGTAGTGTATATAATTGTAAATAGTAATGTACATAGTATAAGACCATGGTCCTATTTGTATTTAGTATTTGATTTGTATTTGTTAAGTAGTAGTATTTGATAAGTATTTGTGTTTAATAGCATTTGTATTTGATAGTATTTGTACTTAGTATTTGAATTGTATTTCGCGTTGGATAGAATTTAATTTGCTGAAAGTCACTTATTTTAATTATTGTTTATTTTGTTATTATAAAGTAATGTTTATTATAGCACTGATGCTTTAGTTGTAAGTTTGGCTTCCTGTCCAGGGATTGTACTGCCCGGGACGTGCAGTCCTTGGGAAGGGGGTAATGTTACGAATTTCACATTTATTTGGCTATTTATTTAGAATTGTAATTAGATTTGCTTCATGTTGCCTTAGCAACGCAGACGATTTTTGAAGAGAAAGCTACGCCAAAAAAAAAATAGCAATAAAAATAAAAGAGCGCGTGCATTTAATGCTTAATAAATAAATATCTCGTAATTACTGTTGCCATCCAGAAAAATCTAGAAAAATCGTGATTGTTCTACTGATAATTTAAAAGCTTATAAAAGCCGAGGTGAAACACCTCATCTCAGTCAGTTAGTTAGTTGTTGTTGTTGCTGTTATACTTGTAGCTGTAAAAAGCGAACTGCTGTTTGTTTACTTAATGCTGTATTGATTGTAGCGATTTCGCTGTGAGATAGAACTATTTTATCTGTTTTGAACTGAGTTTTTGCTAAACGTTTGAGATATTGTGACATTGTGCGAAGATTTGTGAAGAAATATTTCAGCATTTTAATTTATTTCTTGTGGAAAGAATAAATTTTTGTTAACTTTTTACGACTTGTGCATTCGATATATTACGAACCCGTACGCACGTAACAATATCTTGAATTCAACTTGCTCGTAGCAAGCGTGAACAATCACTGTCTTCTGTTTGTTTCTGGTATACCATACAGATGGTAAATGATTAAATTAGAAGTTGTGCTTTTAACGAACATTCGTTCCCTTGTCTGTTTCAAAGATTAAGAAAATAATTGGCCTATTACCAATTACGGCATGTTATGTAAGTCAAGGAAATATATAGATAAAGCTATTTTAAGAAGTCAGAAATATCCATCTTTAAGCATAACTCTAATAGAACTGCATACGTGCTATCTGCAGATATTTTCTCTTGCCCTTGCTGATTGTTGCAATTGCGGTAATGAAACTGGACATGTATGTAAACAGAGAAGTTGTCGGAGAATGGTGCAATTACTTTCACTCCATCTAATCATTCTAGGTCATTATGAAATTGGATGATGCAGCAATATGTCCTGTATTGCGAAATTTCTACTGCATTCACAGACATATCCAGTTGAATCATTCGTCATATTTAGTAAAGCATTTTCTTCTTATTGTGGTATATACTTATGTTAAGGTTGTTAAGGCAGACAAATTACGTTTTGCATGATGAGGTAGATGTCATCTTAATTGTGTAAGAATAACTCTTGAGATTCATTCTTGAATTTCCTAAATTAAACGTGTAAATCTTCCTGCAAAACCTCTTAAAACATACACTTAAAGCGGATTTGAGAAATTTTATATGAAGTTGAAGAAAGCAGTGAATCCTTTTTCAACGAAATGTTAATTACATCGTTTTCGTTTCCTTTCATGTATAATTACGAAGTTCACATTCTTCTTAAGTACATAAATTTTTTACTCTTAATGTTTTCGTTATTTACACATTATAAATTTTCTGATTAATGTCTCTCATTACAGAAAGAATGCAAATTTAGCTGGAGTAAAAGAAGCGTAACGTGATTTTTTGTTTTTGATAGTAAATTATGATAGGACTTCGGTACCGTTACCTTGAATTTTCATTTGCAATGTCGTGCAATTTAAGTTGCAATGATCTTATGTCTATGAACAAAATATATTGATAGAAAGGGCAAGGTAGCTCAGGAGTTTCGTAAAATTCTGGTAAAGTTTCTTATGTATAAAGCTAGGTAAGAGCAAGCATTCGTTTTGTTAAGTTATTAAAATTGCTACTGCTATTTGTTTCAAAGTAACATGGAACACTTTTCTGTTATTTATTCTGTGTTTAGATATATATATTATGGTATGATTTCAATCAATGTTATTTTTATCTCAGTGCTCTGGTTGAAAAAATTCCTCTAGACTTGTTAAACTAGTGCCCTAACTGATCTGGCAAAAATGAATACATCAATTTTATAACATTTTCTTTTATACAGTGATTAATTAATACACGATTACTATGGAATAACTATGTTATTTTGGTAGTTTATTAAAAAAACAAAGGGAGAGATACACCGATAAAACTTGTCAATGCATGCGAGTGTAGATATGAAGTTTCCTCTTAGTATTTCATGTGGTGACGTACTTGATCACCGTATATCACATGATTCAGTAAACAAAATGGCCATTCTACAAAGGAGAAACTCTGCTTTGCCTTTTTCCAAGTTCGTTTAGGTGTAACTGTAAATTTAGTAGAATTAATTTTAGCTACTTTCTCAAAGTTGAAGTTGCAGAATCTGAAATTCAGGTATTTTCCCTTTGTTAATTTCCTTGCTTTTTGATGGGAGACATTTTGATCATGTGCAGATGTTTAAGATCTCCTCATTCAAGACCGTTTGTAAGCTCAAGACTTCATATTTATGTAAACAGACTACATTTTTCAATTCATTCCATCAGTGGTAGGTAGATGTTCTGTTTTGAGGTAATTTTATGAGGATTTATGGAAATTTATATTAGGCCACGATAACGGACTTATTGAATTTTAATTCTAATCTAAATTACTTACCGCTCTACAGACATAGTCACTTTATATACGTAATCATGCAAACGCAGGATACGCTGATATCTTTCTACATGGAACACTGAGAAGAACTGTATACTATTTACGCACATAGCCCTTCAAGTTTCACTGATCTCCCAGTCATGCAGCTAATATTTTAACAATAGAAGCTGTGTATTTTTGTAATAATCTTGTATTTTTTTAATTAAAAGTAATTAAACTAGCTTTTAATTTAAAAATTTTAATAATAATTGCGATTCATGTTATTTCTTTTATTCAATATTTGAGAATTTTTTCTTTAAACAAGCAATACAAAAGATTGAAGAATGTAAAAAGATAAACTAGTTTTGTTGCTGCAAGATTATTTTAAGATGAGAAAATGATATAATCATCTAAAAGAACTTTTTAATTTTCGTAATAATGGTGTTTTAATAAACAAATATGAGGTATTTTTAGATCTTTAATTACATTAATATACTGTATTTAGTTTATAAGGTATTTCTCCAGCCTTCTTCGCATGCCTTCATGGTGTAGTGGTCAACACGCTCGGCGCGTATTCGAGAGGTGCGTGGTTCAGCGAGGGCATTGCTCATTTTTCACATCTACTGCTTCCAAATAGCCTAATGACTCTACAAGTTCACTACGGCAAAGTAAGCAAAGAAATCTGTAATTACTTTGGTATATTGTGTTTACACGATTGCAGAAACCCACACGAGCCTAAGAAGAAGGCGCATCTGTGGATGACCTTTTAAGGGAAACTAGCTTGAATCCACACTATACACAGTGAAAAAACAAAGGGAAATACGTATGCAGCCACTTCGCTAGCTTAAATATGAACCCAGGTCGACCTATTTGTAGCCAGCGGCTTTATCTACTAGGCCATTGCAGAACATTTAAAATTTCACTCTAATATTTAAGTTATTTAAATAAGATTTAACGTTAATGTTTTATTCGTTAGTTGAAGTAAAACTCTATCCAGGATATCCTTTTAAATTAGTAATAATATAAAATATTGATACTGCTGTTAAAGAGAGGTCGAGCTCTATTTCGTGGTTTTTTTTAAATTAAACATTCGTATCGTTTCGTACTTTTCTAGACTTATCTAGCCAGCTAATGAAAGCATCCGGCTTCAAAAATTAATGAGGTAACTAGCTTTAGAAAGCGAAAATAATGAAGGATAGGTAAGTGCTTAAAAGTGCGAATATCGGTGTAGAATTGTTAATGAAGTCAATTAAACTTTCATTAATTTAGCATCAGTGTTTCAAACTCATCCTGATAAGCACTCAAAACATCTAGTTACAAATTAAATGACACGCTTTTATCTAACACAGTGTAATGAATGGTAAATTAGAACTTAATATGAATTCAAGATTAGAAGATTTGTCTTTAATTTACGATGCATGTTTACAGTAGCAATATTTACTGTTAGCAAATGTTAGTAAGGTAACTGATTAATAGCGCTTCAACAATTTCCCGAAGTGCTGCCAAATTTATTCAGAATGTGCTAATAAATTATCTATGTGAAAACGAATTTAATTTTAGTCATTAATTTAATTTCTAATATAAATTTTCTTAACAAATATGTATTTAATATTAAATAATATTGAAATTTTCTTTACGTTTACTAATCACATAAAAAAACGGCAATTTAAAATTTTCGACGGGGATTACAAAATCATGTATCTCTCAATATCAAATATTTCGTCACTAGAAGTTAAAATATTTAAAGTTTCAGGTGAATTATTTAGGATAGCTATGCTTTTGATTAATTATTCACGTAACGTACAGTTTAAAATTTATCGCACAAACATGAATATAGAGAATAAATGGAAAACTGCATTCGCCTATAAATAACTGATGAACAGATTAGGCAACGGCTATGAATATAATGTTTAGCTATAGTAAATTTATAAGGTTGAATTCATTTTGGCTTAATTCAACTCTGACTTTCTGATCATCCGGAATAGACTTCGTTCCGGTTATAACTAACAATATCAAAACCGTAACTGGATACAAATTAAAAAGCAACTAAAACTTTACTGTGCGTTAAACTTGATATAAAAACAAGATTTAAGAGAATAAATAATTTAACTTTACCATTGCAATAACAGGCAACGCAGAATTCAATTATTTACAGTTATTTCCTTTAATTATAACATCCTATCATCCGGTTTTGCTGACTTCACGAACTAAAACTTATTATTCAATGCAAAAGGGAAACTCACTAACATTAAAAAAATATCACCTAGGTCAGACTTTTAATGGCTGGCTGATATTGCCACTTCCCATTCTCATAGACTGTTACTTCATATTTTAAGACTACTGTCATTTATACATTTGATGAGAGGAGACGTTTCCGTAGGAGTACAGGGGAGAATTCAACATCAATAAAACATGTTTATTGAAATAAACCTTACAGAGCAACCATGCCTCAAAGGATAAAACCAACTATAGTGTCCCTAAAGCGATTAAGAAAGCAGTGATACTGTCTCAAAACTATTAGAGGTAAAGGGAGAACAGGAACTCAAAGAAATGTACACTACCTTTAATTTAGTAAGAAGAGATGTGGAGATGATAAGCTGTGTACACGGAGATGATAAATACACCTCCATGATCAGCCGTAGATTTAATTCAATCCAATAAGTTTAAATGAAAGGTAAAATGCGTATAATTTAATATTGCGTACAAGGAAGTCATGAAGTGTACGCATCAGATTTTTTTATAATAAGTTTAAAACTTCCCTAAATATTAGTATAAAACCAGTATTTGAGATGTTAAATTCATAAGTTTTTCAAAAATAGCGAAGCATAGATTTTGAGTCATATTCAACTTGCGTTTTCCATGTCTCAAAAGCGCGACTTAGGATATGTATTAGATTTATATATAGCATTGTTCAAATATAGGCATTTTGACACAAAATTGGACTTTTTATGAGATGACATGACAATTACTTCCATATTTCGATTCTACGACTCAAATTATGCCAAAATGCCAAGTTTTGAAAAAACCGCAAGTGTAGGTTTTAAAAAATAAGCTGTAGAAAATTTAGCTCCTCAATGTTAATTGAATTTGATATATATTTGTTAACATCTCTTTTTTTATTAAACTTCTTTGATTCTTCCTTTCACATCTCGAAATTTAGGTTCATTCCTAATAAATTTCGCCCATTTCTTATTATTTTTTAAATTTGTGCTTATAAATAACTTTTATAAATTTTTTGAGAAACAATTTGAATTATAACCTAAGAAATTTTTAACATCATCTTAAAGTAAATGTATTTCTAGGCACACCTGCAAAAAATTAGAGTTTTTTATTCAAAATTTCCGAAGATATACCTGAATTTACATATTGGCGTGTTTTGACATTCAGCATATTTGTTATAAGCGATAATAACGCCAAATGTGGTTTACGCATACACACTTTGTTAAAATTATTTGAAAGCATTAACGATGACTTTTTTGCCTCTCGTCTACAATGAAAAAAAGGAAGGAAAATAGGTTGTTATAAATAAAGAAGTTCGCCGAGTGAATTTTTCTTGGCGCAAACTGAAAAAAAAATTTTTTTTGAATTTCTCCTTAAATTTCGCGCCAAATTTTATATAATTTAATATTTACGTACAATTTTAGTCGTAGAATCGAAATATGGAAAAAATTGGCATGTATTTCAGAAAAAAAGTCCGATTTTGTGTCAGAATACGTTTGTTAGAGCAATTATGTATATAAATCTAATATATATTCTAAATCACACTTTCGAACCATAAAAAACGCAGTTTGAATTTCGTCAATCGGTCCAGTAGTACGGGAGATATAGAACTGTCCCATTTTTTAGTCCAAAGGGAGAATTTGTCCAGAAGTACTAATAATTTCGTTTGGCAGTTTGCCGTGATTGACTAAAATCGTTGTGTCACTTTTCAAATTATTGCCACAAAATATTATCGCCCTATATTATATTTAAAGAAATTAAATAACGAAGAATTTGCATAAATATATCTATGTTTCTCGCATTGTGATAAAACAACGGTAGCTAGGCCATCAAACAACGGCCATCTAATTTCGAATATTGAACTTTTCCACCCGAATATGGGCATCTGGAAGATCAAATTTGAAATTTGGAATTTGTTTTATTACCGATTTCATATTTTGTAAAATTTAGCTAATTTTTGATTAACTAACTCAAGGATTTCAAAGCGAGCAAATGCAACGTTGTAGAGAAAAAGCAATTTTATCTCCAGCGCTGATGTTTAATAAACAAAGGTAACACAGAAAATGTTAAAAACGCCCCTTTGGACATAATTTAAAATCTGAAATCTTTCTACCACCAACGGTAGCTTAAGTAAAGGCTCATGAAGAATCTAGGAGGAAATGTACAGAGGCTGGAGTATGAATTTAAGATCCTACAACTGGAATTATTCCACAGTTTTTGACATTAGAGAAACATTAACATGAAGCAGAAAGATCATTTATTTAATAAGATGCAAAACTTTGGGGACTTTGTTCTTACGGAGCATTCACACAGCAGAAGGGATTGCTCCTGTTCTGACACTATTTAGAAATTGCTTTGCTGTTTACTTGGCTCTATTTTTAAATGTTATCTTTATCTTCGCCAAATGAATAAATATTTAAACTTGTTAAAATTTGTTTTGCAACTACAGACTGTTAATTTTCTAAGATATCTTATAAAAAACAATATTTCATTTGTTTTTCTTGAAACTTAAAATTGATGCTATTTTTCCTATATTGTGACAAAAACTCCTCCGTGATAGAATAGAAAGGTGTATTAATTTATCATATAGATTTCAAATTTACTTTACTCATGACTGTAAAAAACTGAGATATTTAAAAATGATGCTTAAGATGTTGTTTCTATGGCGCTTTGCAATATTTCTAGTAGCGGTTATAGAAATTTTCTTTTTAATAAAAATTATTTTTAATCTGATATAGTTCTTTGCTGTCATTCCGTAAGTAATCACTAAAGATGATAGACCAGTCTATGAAATTTCCTTGCTTATTATCATATTAACACAAGGACATTGTTCATTAAACACAGAACCTAACAATAAATATTTATAATTCTAGAAATTTGGGGATATTTTTTGCCCTTCAAATGCGAAAGGCATCAACTTCTCACAACAACTGACAATTTTCTTCCTGTCATAGAAGTACAATTGAAAATAAAAGATTATATTTTCTTTACCTCGTAAAGACACTAGGATTTATGTGGAAGCAGGAGAGATGATTGCCGGGACTCGAACCACGAACTTCTCGAGTACGCGTTGAGCCTGCTGACCACTACACAACGAAGGCGTGCGGAGAAGACGGGAGAAATACCTTTTTGCAAATGGTGCATTTTTTACTTCCTTGTACGAAGTAAAGAAAACATTGTAATCGCGAAAAATTTCGGGTATCATATTTCACGGGGAATATCGATTTTTGACTGTTCTCGAATTCATCTAGAGGATATATTTGCTTGACATCTGTACTTACGGACAGAGTAATGGACTATGCTTTCTGCAACGGATTATAAAATGGATTCAGAAGGAATTTTTTTTGTCACGTCTGTACTTACATAGGTATGTATGTATCTCACATAACTCAAAGAGGATTAGCCGTATAATGTTGAAATTTGTGTATGAGACATTTATAAAATCTAAGTTTGTATCTGTCTTTTTTCGTGTTCCAATTGGCCACACCAAACGTATATATACATATAGTATACATACCTACCATCTTACCTCACTCGATCAGCTGTTTTTTTATTCTTATGCATTGGTAAATAGTACATGTTTAGTCCAAAGAGGCTTTGTCCCTGAAGGACTATTGTTTTCCTTTTTTTAATTTTGCGTTGATTCACTATAAACAGCTGTATCACTTTTCAAATTGTTGTCATTCAGTGTTATCGCCCTGTATTACATTTAAAGAAAGTAAATAATGAAGAATCTGCATTTAATGCATGTATATTTCTCCAAATGTGATAAAACAACGGTATCTAGAGCCATCAAATTGTGAATAACGTACGTTTCCGCCGAATATGGGCATCTGGTAGCCCAAATTTGGAATTTGTTTTATTATCTATTTTGTATTTTGTAAGACTTTTACAAATTTTTGATTAACAATCTCAACAATTTAAACGCAAGCAGTGGCAACACCCTGCGGGGAAAAAAACACTTTTTATCTCCAGCACTCGGAACTTTGTATCGGAAATTCTAAAGATAGGCTCATTTTAAAATTATTTTGCGATATTGCTGTTGAACTGAATTTTATGATTTAATTGCGAAGAACATGACATTTAATAAATAAAGGTAACACACAAAACGTTAAAAAAAAAAGCCCCTTTGGACGTAATTTAAAATCTCAAACTTTTCAGATTTTTTTTTCTAATCTTTTTTTGTTTGCTTTAAAACTATAGAATTATGTTGTTCTTACGTTCCCATTAAGATTTTTATGCCTTTAGTTAATCTGTATGGAATAGTGGCAGAATTATCAATAATTTAAAAGTTTAAGAGATGTTAGGCCTAACGAGGCCACCATTTGTTTACATTTGAAACTCTTAGTAGAAATGTAATCAGTGAAAAGGCATTGAAGTCAACAACTTCAGTGCCTTTTTGCCCAGTGGGACGGGAAGTCAACTGTACGTATTCATGCACTGAAAATTTTGTCTTTCTGTCCACTGGACAAATTGCCTTTTTTCCCGTAGGACCTCTAATTTTAAATCTAAATTTTTTAATTTTAAATCTAAATTTTTTAATTTTTTTAACCTCTTTTAACTGTATTTGGTGTTTTAGATTTTTCTGCATCTTACAATTTTTAACAAGGATGTTTTGAAATTTTATGAATTTTTCCCTTGCCGCGAAGTGAGAACTGAACTGACTGCATGATAAATATATCTCTTATGAAATTCGACGACATAAGTGTAAATGAAATACAGCAAGAAATGTGTATAATTTTATAGGCCGAACAAGGAAGTTATGGTGTGTTCACATCCGATTTTTCTGTTAAATATCACAGACGAGGCCTTAATTGTTTAATTTACATCGCCACGAGTAGTGGCGAACGTTAGAAGCTCAGATGAAATAAAAAGGTTATTTAAACGTTCTCAAGATTTTTCTCATAATTTTGTAAACGTAGAGATAACTCGCTAGCCTTGTCTAGTAAGATCTGCAGAACTTCAGCTTTCAGACAAAAACCAACTTTACAATATAATTTGATTCGTCTGAATTAAAACTGGAAGTTAATGTTTACTATAAAATTTTGCAACAGCGTTACTTATCGATCACAACTGTCTATCACTATTTAACTCCAAAAGGCGAAATAATATTTCGTAATTAGCATCTAGATGGGATTTCGAAATAGTCATTATAAATGGCGGATACTGTTTCAAACTGTTGCTTTGAAATATTATTTCGCTTTATTATTTTTAAAGAAATTAAATAATGAAAAATCTGCATGTATGTATATTTCTCGCACAGCGGCGAAACGACAGTACAAAAAGTATCAAGATTTGAATATCCCTCACCAAAACATGTGCACCTGCAAGCACGAATTTGAAATTTGGAATTTGTTTCATTATTTTTTTCATATTTTGTAAAACTTTAATATATTTCCGACTAACAAACACAGCGATTTGAAAGCGAGCAGCTGTAATGCTTATTCGAAATAAAACACTTTTATCTCCAGCGCGCGTGAATGTTACCATTCGGAAAAATGTAAGATATTTCCCTCTTAGTTTTAATTAACAAACTCGGCTTTATGAAAGCAATAAGTTGCCGCTGCAGGAAATAAAATGCATTTATCTTCCACGCTTCAGCATGTTGCCATTCGGTAAAAATTCATATATTCAAATTTAATCTGGAAAGATACTGAGTAATAAACTAAGCGATTTGAAAACAATAAACACAGTTAAAATGCAAAATAATTTTTTTATACGATTGACTTGAAGAAGAAAGTATTAAAATCAGGAGATATCTAATAAGAAATATTCAATATTTTTACGAAATACACTAGCTGGACTAATTACAATAACTATATACTTTTATTTATTATAACTCTACTATTTCAGGAGGCCGGCCGTGCGGGCGGCTAGTTGATAAAGAAATAATACAGCAAATGTAAAAATATGTAGCACAACCTCTACACTCTATCCGGAATTCTATAGATACACTTGTTGGAGCTTTAATTTTTAAGAGTTTGTGTATAGGTTTTAAGTTCAATACCAAATGATAAGTCAATATTTGGATAAACAATTCTCAATATCATGAATACTTAAGTTTGTGACACACATGATAAACACAATATCTCTGGTAAAAACTGGTTTTAAATAAACAGTAAATAGTGGTACAAGGGCTCCAACAGAATAATTAATGTTACTGCGTTGTGTTAACATAAGGGCTGGTCCAGTGTTCTAAATTAAAGTGAAAACATTACAAGAAGTTAAAATTAAATATAGAATTTATATGATTTTACTGAATAAATACAAATAGTTGCATAGGTGGCGGTGATGTGTAAACAGAATTAATCAAAATTTTCATACCCGTCCAAACAGGGAATTTAACATTAAAGATAATCATGACAACAATCCTCGGCCAACATCGCCGAGCAAGACTATTTTACGTTCCAACAGTGAAGATTACAGGGTGAAATACATTGAAGATGTCGTTTCTTTCATTTCTAGAAAGGAGAGAAAAAATAAATATTAGTTATGTTTGGTCATTTTCGTCGCCCTCCTTAATATCCATCTCTCGTCTATTTCTTCCGACATCGATGTTTCTCTGATAACGCCGACACTTTCAGCTCCTTCTCCTTCCGTCAAAATGGCTGCATGTCAATCTCCCGTCAGACCTCCTCGTCAGCAGCTCCCAAGCCCTTTTTACTCGAAACGCCAAGACCGCTTGATTGGCGATTTTTGATGGTAGTAAAACCGCCAACAGCCCGGCAACCCCAGGGAAAAACCACGCAGGAAGGTGCAGTTCAAGGTCGAAAGAGCTCCAAGAATTGGCGGCGAATCGCTGCTAGCCTCGCAAGGGGTCCCAATCCAACATATGAATAGCCTACGAGTAAGAAAAACATCCCGCCAACCTGACCCTACGGCAGAGTTAGTAATGTAGAAACTAGCCTCTCCGCAGGGTGCAATTTTTACGAATGTTGACAGAGGTTTCACAGATGACCGTCTAGCGGGCGAAGAAATCGAAAACAAAGCAATAAATCTCTTTGGAAGGGCAACGGACTGAATTTGAAGTTTTGAAGGGATAAGTGAAAATTATTGATTTTACAACAAATTAACTTCAATACTGATAAGTACTTAAATAAAAATATAATAATTTCACAGATAATTTTCTTGGGTTTATTCCGACACCAAACACGACCACCATAGTAAGAAATAAAAATTACTTCAGTTAAAATACAATAATCAAGTATGAAAATTTTTATATATTCTCCACAACACCAAAACGACCACCAAAGTCAGAAAATATGGATCCCAAATTTAGCAGAAAAGGGGGCATAATATTAAATTAAACTTTAAACACCAACTTGTGTAAACAAAACTTTAAAAAGATTGACCTTAAGGATCAACTTATCAAAAGATTAACATTAACAACCAAAGTTAAGAAAAATAATTAACTAAACAGAATTTAAATAATTAACCAACCAAAAGTAAAGAAGAAAAATTAATTACACAAGCAACTTAAAATCAGCGTTAACCAAAACTGTCAAGAGAACAAATTAAATGACTACAATTTTAAACAAACCAAAAAAACTTAAGTTCAACTACAAAAATTAAAACAAATTAAACTTTAAGTCTGAAGCAAAATAAGTAAAACATTACCTTTAAAACAATTTAAATCACAACTGAAATAAGTAATACATAACACACTGTTTCCAAATATTTTGTGAATTTGCTCTTGAACTGAATTGAATTTTATATGGAGTAAGTGAGAAGAACGTGATATTTGATAACTAAGATTATCACATAAAAAGTTGATAATAAAAAGACAAAAAATTCTTTTGTTAGGCATCTTACTAAAAACAATTGGATGTTGATATGATGAACTAAGAGAAGACTGAAAAAAGTATAAAAAATATTTGCCGATGCTTAACACTGTATCGGGAATTCTAAACATATGCTGCTATGCAGTTTTTAAAAAATTTGGGATTTTGTCGTTTAAATATATTTGGCATAAGTACGAACAAAATGATGCACAATAATAAAGCTAAAAAGACAAAAAAAAGTTCGCAAGGAGTGAGTGTAAAAGCAGACTGGTGGACGACAACCTCAGCTGCAGAGTAAAAAACCTTAACAAACCCTTTCAAGTGACTGTTTTAAAATCTGAAACTTCATATTTTATTTTCTTAGTTTTATTAATTTATTGAAAGGGTTATGGTTGCATTAATGAAAATAGTAAATATTATTTAAAAATTGAAGCAAAATGACGATGCGATTTGCTACTGTTTTTCTCTTCTAAAACATATATTTAAAAATATTAGAAACTTTTGCAATTCTAGTTTAGTTTAGATATTAAGAGAACGTAAATGTAAATATTTGCCATTCGGAAAAAATAAAGTTATTTTTTTTCTTCCGAGTGGTATGTTCCGGACATTTAGAAAATGGGAACTCAAGAAATGCTTTTCAGCTGTTAAGCTGAAATCTGAAAAAGGCTGTTCGCTAATTGTATGGCAGAAAATAATATACCAGGCATCCCCTGGTGCCTGCTATGTGAACTCCTAGCGCCCTATCCGCTCGAAAATCGAAATGAAATTTCAGATATTGTTATTTGAAGGTATGTGCTCGTGATTGCGATTATTTAAAACAATACAGCATTAACGGTTGCAGTTACAGTGAACATTTTGAAATTTTGGAATGGATTTGGAACCACTTTTTTTCAGCTCAAGTTGATCAGCGCATTGGAAACCGTAAATGGCGTTAAAACGATACTCTTTAGGGAAAAATTGCTGACGTAAAATACTTGCAAAGAAGTGTATTCTAAAGAACAAATGACTCCTCTCTAGAGAGGGGAAAAAGTTGTTGTGATCCATATTTTAGGAAATATATATTCACCTTTTCGAACACACTGCATAAGATTTTCTACTGCGTTAAGTTAACCGAATTGTATCTCTAAAGTAATCTGTTCTGAGTTGTTTTGGTGGTGCATATAATACTGCTTACTCAAAAATTACCTGCTTACTCAATTTGCTCAAACATTATCAGTCAGATATTTTGCAAGTTAAATTTATTTATTTTTTTATCAGTTAGACACATTATTCAAGAAATAAAATAAAGATTTAAATTCTTATTGCGTTATTAGTTTTTATATAGTTTAGTTCATTAAATAGCAAAAAGACCTGTATATTATACTGTCCCAAGATGTTATATACTGTTATCGGCTATAACTCTCACTCTGACCTATCCTGATAAGAAGTTCCATTACGAGTATCCTGTTCCATTACGAGTATCGCTGTGTCAAAGTAGCGTACTTGCTACTGAGTGCAACTATGTGAGCGAGATGTTAAATGTGCTACCAAGAATCTGCTAAATCCCCTCATGAAGCCACCCGCACATTGATAGTGGGCCCGTTACCCACTCTCAGTCTGAGGAACGTTGCTACCCCTACACTTAGGTGGGCCCTCAGAGTGGTGTTAAATAGCAACAGACGGACGTGCAAGCGAAAGTATAAATATTTTATACTTTGCCGATTGGCTACAACCTGAGAATGAGAATAAGAGCAAAGGCCCTTGAAAGAGAATTTTTTTAATCTCACGTTTTACGCAGTGCATACACTTGCTAAACTGCATGGATGATAAATGCTGCTGCTTATTACCATTCGTCGACCCAGTAGCAGTCGAATGGTAAAGTAACTGAATACCGGTAGTTCGATCTGGGTTCGAATTCTGGCTGACTGTGATTGAGTACATGACTGATCAGCGGCTGAGTGCGGGGGATTTCGGGGTTTCCCACATGTGTAACGTAATACGAGGCAATTTTACTTAAAAAGTACCCCACGAAGGCATCTTTTATCATTGACGGATAACCATTGAATTGTTTTGCCTTAATCAGGTAACCAAACTTACCATTCTTCATTCGTCAATTCCGAGGTATAATCGTATAAATTGGTATTATTACACCAGGACTTGATGTTGCACATTAACTGCAAACAATTCATTTTTATTGAGATTTTGTAAAAAGATACAATGTGATTTGAAGCGAAACATTTACAGATGTTTAGTAGAAAATGATCGCTTCAAAGTTGGAAACTTGGCGAATCGATTGTATACAGGTGTGATAGTTTCTGTTCGTTTTTTTCCATAAGATTTACTTATGAGTAGACAAAAAATTTATTTGTAAATATTTAGTCTTTGCGTAACTTACAGGATTTTAGTGACCAAATAATATTTTAGTTTCCATTTATTTATCCGTGCATTCGTTTAGTGACTAGGGTATCATGTGGTGGCAATAATTCTTTTTAAAACTTAAATGGTTTCCAGTTTGAGCAGAGATTACTATTCAGAGTGATTGGGTAGACCAAAATAAAACTGACAAGCGAAGAAAACTAAGAGTTATTTTCGAGCTCAGGAAGTTGTTGCTATTTAGCATCTGTATGCTGAATTTACTTCACTTTTATCTTAATCCTTCAGGCAGAGCTTTATCATCCTTTGTGTGAATGAAACAACCATTTCTCATAATATGAATAGGGATCTTAACAAGTTTCTGGAGAGTTAATACTCATTCATTCAACAAGACAGATTTTAGCTGGAGAGACATACAGGCAAAGGAAGCATCAATTTTCCTGTCTCTCTGAGTAATCCCGGAACACAGCATATGACTCAAGATGCTGCTGTTTCTGGCAGTTAATTACGTTGTATTTTTCTCGTTCAGTAGCATTGTTAAGAGAGAAGGCCCTAAATCAAAATTCACAAATTTATCTAGTAAAAGTTTGGTAAAGGTAGAAAAAGAATAATATTGAAATAGCTCCGGAGGTTACTTTTATTTCGTATAAGCTTTTTGGTCAAATTTGAATAAGCAGCGCAATTGATTAAAATACAATGTCTAATCTACCACCTGTACTGCCTCAAAGTACAGGTGGTAGATTAGACATTGTATTTTACAAAATATGATTAAATTACTGCCATTTCTGCACAAATATACCATTACTGAATCTGCTTGTGTCAATGCATTCTATCTGCCTCTACGTTTCTGTTAAATATTTTTAAATCACACTGTATGACTATGATCCTTGAAAACCGAGGACGCTTCTAATTCCCTTAAGTGCTAATTCGAAACAATTTTCATCAAGTTGAAACTTTAAATAAGCACAAAGATATACTTCACTGATGAATGCATAAATAACATTGCAGGTAGATACAATAAAAAGCCAAGATTATGTAAAGTTGTAATCGATAAATCAACAGTCAATAGGAGCATTAAAAACATTATAAATAGAATCAGCAGAAGCATTTTAAATAGATGCAATAACAAGCCAAGAATTTGTAAAATTGTGATAGATAAATCAATATTGAATAGAAACACTAAAAAACATTTTAGACAGAATTAGCAGAAGTATTGTAAACAGAATTAACAGAAGCACAGTAAATGGAAGTAATAAAAAGCCAAGTGATACTGATATTAACATCGAGAACAGAATGAAACTACCTAAAAGGTTTTAACGAGTTTCCCGCCACTGCAAATATCGTCTGAGCAAACAGTTCGCGTTGGCGTGTTTAATCATATTTTGCTCAACGTTTTTTGGCATATGAAAAAAGAGACTTGCTTTAGAACACTTTGCTGTGAAATTTGTAAAAATATCTTTATCATTAAGTACAAGGTGTGTGAAGTGAAACTATTAGATTAGAACCATCATTTACTTCCAGTTGTGTTGCAAAACGTCAGGTACAGAATGTCACCAACTCATGTTGTCAGGACTGAGTGTTCGGTGCATATTCTTGGCAAATATCTTCGTGAAAGTACTTGAGTCCTGAGCTTGAACAGGAAGCTGAATGCAGCTATGTTCTGTGGTAGAATATTGTGATTAAGTGGTAGAAGAATTGCACTTTAAAGGGATTTAAAATCCTCTTTTATTAAACCACAATTATTTACAGCCACTTCCCAACTCGGGAGGGATGCAGAAAATAACGACCGCCACTTGGGTCTAAACTGAACAATCAAATTAATTTAAACTAAAACTAATTAGAAATTAAATAGTCTATGCTCACAGAGCTATAAAGCGAGGTTGGCCTCTAAACTAAATGGTGCGTAGCAAGATTGAACTAATACTGACGTACATAGAGTTACTTCAATAAGTATTCACTTAACAGCGCTACGGCTTAGAATTTAAATACTAGCTAGTCAGGCGAACGTTGAATAGAGTAACAGTGGTCTGAGACTAAAAGGTCTCTCACACTGAAAGGTTTCTACCTTTCGTTTAAATACTACTTGGTTCCACTTCAAATTAGCATAAAGCTGAAACGCGCGCTTATTCTAACGGGAAGTTGAAATGAGAAGAGATAGAAAAAGCCAAATTAAAATAAAACTTTGTTAGTTTAACTAAAACCTTACAATGTGTACAACTTTAGGTACTAATGTTTATCATATGACGATGGGAAGTATGGTACTGAGAGTTCAAAACAAGGACTATGACATTCAAGAAGTAGAGCGCTGTGGCCGGCCTTTTGATGTTGATGAAGCTCGCCTACAAGAACTTTTGGAAGAAGATGAGTATGCAGCTAATGAAGAGCCTGCTAAGGAATTAGACTTTAGTGTCATGTCCAATTTGTACATCAAGTTTATGCGATGCATAGTCGCGCTATGCATCGCATAAACTTGACGTATAAGTTCAATCGCTGGGTGCTGCATGAGCTGACTTCAGCAGATAAGGACAGACGTGTTCAAGCCTGCACTAATGTGCTCGAATATTAACGCAGAGCAAAGTCTGGACAGGATCGTCACTTGCGATGAAAAATGGATTTACTTTAACAACACAGCCTGAAAAGGGGGTGGTCTGCTCCTGATGAGCCCATTGGCAGTGTCGCAAAGCGCAATTTTACTAACAAAAAGATCATGCCTTGTATCTTGTGGAATTGCCATCGTAATTATCCGCGAAGGGTATCTGGGAAACTGTAAAACCCTAGATGGTAAGGTTTACTGCGAGATGCTAGTCCGTGTTCACGTAGCTATCAAGAAAAAACGTTAAACTGAGTTCCGGTGCAAAAAAAGGTAATGTTCCATCAAGATAATGCAAGACCACACATGTGTGCATTCACCTGATAGACTCTGTGCGGACTCGAGTGGGATTTTTTGCCAATTCGTTTGCTCACCATATAGCCTTGAAAATCGCTCCTTCGGATTGTACCATTTTTTACACCTGCAGCTACATCTTGCTTGTGCTATCTTCCATTCTACTGAGGACGTCCGAAATGAGGTTGATCTGTTTTTGGAGTCGCGGCCACGAAGTTCTGGGCCGAAGGCTTTGCAAAACTACCAAAACTTTGGTATAAATCATAGATTTGGGTGGTGATTACTGCCCGGACAAAAATTACTGCTTTCATGTTTTTGCCTAACTTTATTAAGAACGTTTTTAGCGGAAAACGTTCATAACAACCACATATAAAGAAGAAAATTCTCTAAACAAGACAACTCACCATTTGCCTAGCTGTAAGATCACAAAATGCTATTCCGACCCAGTCCCAGATCCTGGCGGATGAGCTAGCTGTGTAATTGTTTCATACTTTTAACATGGATAACGCTAAAATTCTCCATAAAACGTCCCGATCATGTGTCCGTCTACGATGGCTTCTTTTTGTTAGATAGTCCTTGTTTGGTTTGCCATAAACTAGATCCACTCTTAAACAAAATCAGATGTGGATCAATACAAAGGAAGTTTTTCTGGGATGGACCAAAATGATATGTTAGCGCAAATTAATTATATGTGTTAGTAAATTCATTCAAAAGAATAAAATTTAAAAGGATAATGGTAAAAAAAAATTCCTTTACAGTCTAACTTATTGAGGAATATGACTGAAATTAAAAAAAAAACCTATTAACCAAATAAAAATTTGTTAAAATATTTAAAGAATTAAAAATTCTAAAACATCATTAAATTAAAAAAAATAGATGATTCTGTACCAGTTACAGATGTATGGCGTTAGAAACATGCGTTTATTGTAACAAAGTGATGCAAATAATAATAAAAATTATCAATTGGATCTTTTCTAATTTAAATATATTTTTAATGATTTACATGCCTTATAAAAAGAGAAATATAAAGATTTATATTATTATAAAGGGCGTTTATTACTTTAAATCACGTAATTCCTTTAGAAGTAATAGCTTGATTAAGCTTGAACGATAAATTAAAGATCTAACATTATATCAAATAAAATATTCTGAGAACCTGTTATGCATAAGTGTGCGAAAGGGATTAAAATCAAGGGGTCACTTGTTTTGCTGAGTGGCAAATCTTTATTTTAAACAGCTCATTTCTTAATTAATATCTAACTGGTTAAATTTCCAAGACAATTAAAAATCTTTTGCTTGTTGAATGACAGCAATGACAAACCTAAGATACGGGGAAAGAGAAATTAAAGTTATAGGGTGAGTGAGTGTGAGTGCTTCGCTATGATGGTTTTCGACCACAGAAGGTGAACCAAACGGAATTATATACTATTACAGAGAGGAAATCTCCAAATTTACGATTTTGAATGTTATGTAATAATAGCAGTTTGTATATTTTACAAAATATTCCTTGTCCAAATTTAGTTCATATCAATAATCGTATTGAGTAACTGAAGCATTCTCTCAGATTTACGCTTCTTGCTGAATGAAAACAAGCTTTACTATTCTAGGATAAACTTACCAGAAATTCGGGGATTATTTAGCTTGAAAACTGCAGACTCCAGGCGTTATCCCGATTATCTGCTTTAAATTCTGATTATTTCAAATATAATATTATTCCCGACGGTTTCTGCTTACACAGTGTCGTCTTGAGATTTTCTCTATTTTACCAAGGATTGCTCAGTTTTTGAGTGTGTTAGACGTCCACATTTCCCCAGGCACAGTCTGCTGGTTTCTTTACGTGCATTAACATAGTGAAAGTAATAATGGTCCGTGTAACCTTCCCCTTCGCATTCGCAGAAGGGAGTATTCCTAAGTCTCAATCTGTTAACGTATACTTGAATGATCCATTAACTGTCAAGAATTCTGTTAAGCTAGCACGGTGGGTCTTTGTTTTCCACGTTAACTTTTGACAACAAGCGAAATGCCTTTCGTCCTACCTCTGCCTCTGACCATCTATCTACTTTGGCAATTTTGTAGCAAGCTTATTAAAGTTGTTCGTTTAATGTCAGACGAAGGAAGTTTAGTTGATCGTTCTAGTAATTTTATACCATTAGCTACCTGTTTGGCCAGAAGGCCAGCGGCTTCATTGCCTTGAATCCCTGTATGAGTGGGAACCCATTTTAGAGTGGCTCTTTGTGAGATAGGCTTTCCCCTCCCAGAAGCTGTTTTTGAATTCGGTATACCAAGGGACTCCTGCTGTTTTGACTTGCGATAGCCGCCAGACATGACCCCGAATTGCCTGAGTATGGAGAATTTCTGCTGCTGATATATGTTAGCGTACCTAATTGCAGCGTTGGTAGCTAGCAGCTCGGCTTGGTATATCGAGTTATTCAATCCTAGTTGCTTCTTCTACTAAAAGGTTACAATACCATTTTCAGTCTTCCCTCATTTCCACATGCCTTCGTGGTGTACCGGAAAGCACATTCGACGCGTATTGGAAAAGTAGAAGCTTGAATCCCGGCGAGAGCACTGCGCTTTTTTTACATTTCTGCATCAATACAACCTAATTATTCTACGAAGTTTACTTTCATTTTATCTCCCACGTGTACTCACTTTGAAATTTATTAAAATTTATGTTTCGTTTAATAACAATGCTCATCTTCTTCTAATTACAATAGAGCTGCAAATGTTTACAAAAGTTATTAGTTGGATATATTGTAAGTTAAATTTATTTGATGAATTATTAAAATTTTAAGATAAATGTTTTACTTCTTGAAAAGGGGAATATTGCTTTTAAATCCCTCACTTTGCTAATCGATTGATTAGCAATAGAATGATTGAATCCGAAAGGTTTTATCAAGGCTTGATGCTTATCCGAATAGCAGTATTTTGAGAGTTGGCTATACTTAAAAGAGTGTGAAAAGTTAATTAAAAAGCTAATATTTCTCGCAATAGCAAAGATTGCTAAAGCTGCTTAGATTTTTTCCCATATTTTCGTATGCCAGGTTGGATGATATCTGCGGGTTTTCTTTCAGGAAAGGATTTCATTCTCTACTTGGAAGAAAAGAGGCACAACTGGAAAACCACTAGTTTAAAAAACCCCTATCCAAGAGCAAAGTGAATATAGAGGGTGCAACCAATAAACGTTAGTGACTGTCTTCCACATAAAAATATACCACATTTCCTTTTTGAGTATGGCATAAGGGAACAGTCACAATGTTTTCAGATATGTCAATTTATTTGTAAAGTAGGAATGTGTTAAAGTAAATAAATAATGCATCTCCTTCGAAATGTAATATGTTAAAAAAACCTTTTTTCAAAGAAACCCACTAACGATGCTTCATACTAGATGACACCTTTTATAGTTGTAAAGAATTAATCGTGTGCTCTTTTAATGCAACGGTTATATGGAGATACCGTATTCCACCCTTAGAACAGAAATACTGTTCGCTTTTAATTTATTTAGGCATCCAGACGTCTCTCATCCCTCACATACGTAAACACTTTTGGGACCGAAATATTAAAAAAAGCATCCTATTGAAACGACGATTAAATAAACATAAGAATCTTTTACGTAAGATTATGTTTCGCTTATTTATTATAACTCACTTAGGAGAAATTCTGAAATACATTGCTGCGAGCAATAAACTGCATTACTTTATTCATCTTTACCACTAGAAATATTCAACATTCTCTCAGATATGAATTTTAATTCATTTAATTTCCAAGTTAGTAGAAAATATCGATAAATCTAAGGAATTCATGTCAGAGCTGCTCAGCTTCAGTTTCAGGAAATTGATTTAATTGGCTGAACTAAATATGACAGGGAATATGCTTGAAGTGAAGTGCACCGATGTTAAAGATGTTTCCGATAAAATTCTTTTTAAAGTATTTATGCAACCGTAACTAATTATCTCACTGTGTACTCTTTTAAACATCTCTTACAATGCACTTTATGGCTCTGATACTCCTTCATTCTAATGCTGCGCTCGAGTGTATATTTAGTAGAAATCATAATTAAAAGTAGAATGAAGTTAAAATTCCTCGTTCCCATTTCTCGAACAAAATTTCGATAACTGTGCCATGAAAGTTTCAAGTATAATTTAAATAAACCAACTATTGAGGAACTTTATCGAAACTGCAGGAAGAATAGCGCCTTGCAATAATAAATTTTAAAAATATCCGATACACCTATGAAGGGCATCTCTCTGTGTCTATTTCTAAACATTTTGTCCATATGGTAAACAACATTTAAATTCCAAATAGATTATTAACTGCAAAAATGATTTCCATAATTTTTGGAGCTACATGTTTCTCTATATATCTCACGAAAAAGTGAAGTCACACAGTAATGACGTCAGGCACTCCAAATTATTCACACAAAAGTCCATATAAGGCCATTAAGTTACAATCATTTTAAATATACTTCTCTCGTGCACTTGTGATTCAGCACTTCGTTAGTAATTAATTTCTTAATATTTTGTGGCTGCAAGATTCGATTTTTAAACGAAATATAAAGTGATAAATGCATAAAGATAATTCATTACTTACTACTGAGCTTCATTACAATATCGGCTGTTGATGTCAGAGTGTTTCATAGGTTTTCTGTGCTGTCCAATTGAAGCTTCAGTTAAGATTTAAAATCGTACACTAAGGAAATTCTTTGTAGAATTATATTTAAACTTATAAGATCATTTTTGGGGTTTTAAAGTATGCCAAAAGAGTTTTAGGACTCATTATGCTGCCCAGGTTAGTTTATGTTCAGATATTTTCATTATTAAGCCTGTGCCTAAGTTTACGGATGTTTTTGGCAGATAAATTTCTATGGGTAATTTAATGGTATTTAAAATTCATACTTAAGAGAATCTGAATTGCAACTAGACTTTCATACAAAGGTTAAAAGGTCTTTTCTCTGTCTTTCCAGCATGCCTTCGTGGTGTAACAGTAGCACCCTCGGCTCGTATTCTTGAGGTCTAGGTTCTAGTCTCGGCCAGGGCGTTGCACGCATTTCACATCCCCTACTTGAGAAAACATAATGAACCTATAGTGACGACCGAATTAAAAATTAGTGGATGATAATTCTTTACCGCCAGAATTTCGCGACTAGCTCCCCTCCTCCCCAATCACACTTCAGAAGAGGGAGTATATAAGGCATTTTCTCCCTCCTTCCTTCAAAGTGTAACTGTAGCACACTCGGCGCGTATTCGAGAGGTACAGGTTCGATTCCCGGCGAGAGCACTGCTCATTTTTCACGCATCCTGCTTCAAAAAAAAACCTAATGACTCTACAGTGACGCCCGAACTAAAAAGTGGTAGGCAATAACTCGTCACCACCAGGATTTGGCGACTAGGTCCCTTAATCCTAGTCGTCCTTTAAAAATGGAGAGTATATAAGGTCTTTTCTTCCTCCTTCCAGTATGCCTTCGTGGTGTAACGATAGCACACTCGGCGCGTATTCAAAAGGTCCAGGTTCGAATCACAGCAAGGGCATGTTCATTTTCTACGCGTCCTGCTTCAAAAATACCGTATGGTTCTACAAGGTTTTCAAATATGCTAAAAGAATTTATGCCTCATTATGTCGCCCAGACTACTTTATGTTCACAAACTCTGATTATTACAACTGTGCCCAAATTTACGAATGATTTCGACAATTATGGGTAATTTAATGGTGTTTAAAATTTATGTTAAAAAATACTCATTTGCAATTCAACTTTCATGTAAAAGTCAACGATCAGTTGCTCTACCTCTCAAAGTATGACTTACTGCTAGATATTAACAAAACATTCTCTTTGTTTTTTAGTTTTTTTTTTTAATGTAAATAGTAATTACAGTACTTCTACACTGGTATACCGAATACTGCTATTTTGCGAATTCATGAAACCAGTATTTGCTAGGACAAAATACTAATATTTTCAGTATTAGTTATAAATAACAGTATTTTTTCATTAAAAGTATTTTTTATAAAAGGTTTTATTAGAAAGTTTAAAATATTTGAAGTTATTTAAATAATTAGAATAAAAAAGAAAATGAAAAGAATGAAAAAATGTTCCAAGGTCAAATTTAATTATGTTCATTGTAAATTTCCACAAGAATATTTATGAAAAACAAATACAAAGCTATCCATAGGAATTGTTTGAAAATGATGACGCTGTTGATATTAACATTGGAAAACGATTGTCCGTCGAGAAGAAATTATAATTAGCTACAAATATAAAACTCCCACAAAAATAATACAAAATTTTACAAAAATAGATTTATCTAAAGCTGTCAGACGTGAGACCAAGTTATTAGAAGATGAATGACTTCGAGGCAAATATTTAGCGGAATTATATAGCTCTATTAACAGTGCCACCAACCAGTGTGGATGCAGAAAAAGCATTTTCAACTGCAGGTAATTTTGGGCACAAATATACGTTCCTGGTTTCATGACAGTTCAGTAGATGCATTGTGTTTCTTAAGATCACATTTTCAAAAATATGCAATTAATAAATTTGCTGTTTTATCTATTAATAGATACGATTATATAATAGACTATACAGGAAGATTAATATGTGATATTTACACTTCTTAATACTATATGTTTTTCCATTTATTGCATTACAATAATATGGCGGTTTTTTATATTATATTTTTGTTTATAATGTTATGAATTAATACTTTACCTCTACTATTAATGATATTTGACTATAATATCTTTTTCTTTGTTTTATGCTTGTATCTAATAAAATCGTTTAAAATACAGCAAAGAAACAAATGTATTTTTGTCCCTTTTTTGGAAAATTCCTAATACCAGTATTTCGGTACAACGTTTAAAAATACCAAATTCCTGTAATGTATTTTTGGTCCGGTTTTGCAGTCACTAAGCATAACTACAGCTGAATTAAGTATATAGCTAATCTTTATTACTTATTTCTGTAATTTAATTAAATCTTATGATGCTGAGGATTTGCCTTTAGATTTTGCTACAAATTAATACTTTGTATATAATTTAATTCAATATTTTCGTTTAATTCAAGTATAATATTTAACACAGTTTACAATAGTTCAATATATCATAGTTCAGATACTAATGTCTAATTAATATTAATGTCAGATATTAATTGTATTGCGTGCAGTATTTATTCAGAATTACTACTTACTATTTCCGTCAGAATATCATTTCCCCGCCATCAAAGAGCGTGGAAGATCATTGAGCAATGGTAGTTCGATTAAGCTTCAAATAGATACAAAGAAACTGCTTGAATGGGAGCTGCATTAAACACAAATTAATTTCTCTTAAAATATTCTCCCCGAAAGTATCGTTTCTCTTAGCTATGTAAACCTATCGTGCGTTTTCCAGCAGTGAAAATAATCCAAACCAATCTTAGGCTTATGTTCAATGATTATGAAAAACTTCTTATGTTCAGTGATTTCAGTAACTTCTTCTTATGTTCAGTGAATTCAGTAATTTGATTGAAACTCGTGATGATTAGGATTTGATTTTAACTTATTTAAAATTTATTTCGATGTATATAATTAAAATACATGATTTAATTCAAATATAGGATATAACTTAATTTACAGTATTTTACACAATGTTTTTCTGTCCCATAATTATAATAGACTTATTTATTTTCGAATTTTGTTGATACGACAATATTTTAATTTATTTTCAAGTAATCGAATGTTGGTTCGGAATATTTAAAAACAAAATCCTTCAACAACTCATTTCGATTTACTGTAGAAATATAAACTATTTCTCTGAATTACAAATCGCACTCTCCTCTTCGCACGTACTTCCCAATCCAACAGAAACATATGATACCAGAGACAGATATTGCAATACAAATAAAATAGAAGGCGAAAACTTATCCTCACAATGATCATCACTTTATGATGAGAATAGAAACGCCACTGTCGATAAAGCACAAAACCCGAGTCACGTATCTCTACATCTTCTAGGACAGGAATTCCAAAATATTTTCGGAGACTGTTCCGCGTCTATTTCCTCTTGTTATCGGATGTCATTCGTCAACTTCATCTGCGGGGGCAAAGATAACAAAAATGGATAATTTCTATCTGTGACGAGTACAGAATTGGCTGGTTATCTAGATTATTAGAAAGCGCTAACTGCAAAAAGAATTTTTCCGATATCCGACCAAAGAATTCTAAGTTGGTATTGTCTAAGCTTGCCGTTAGGAATTTGTCGGTATTGGATTTTGGTTCGGTCATCTGGTTATATGCCGCATTTTAATGTGGAATGCCATTTAACGATTCCTAAAAGCACAAATAATAAAATCGGTGGCTGTCATTGCATATGAATTCGTATTTGAATAATTTTTCGTTCAACGAACTGGCATTAGAGATGATGAATTGGCATTAGAAAAATTTCCAACAACTTTTATGTGTTAATATATTGGCAACGGTGAGTGATAAATTTCTCTTTTGATGGAATTCATGTTAGCTTATGAAAGTCAAATGGAAACAGTAGTTTTCCTATACGAAATATTTCATCCATATTTTAAATATTGAAAAGAGAGATACCTAATCGAGGAAGTGTGCTTTTCCTTTGTATAGCAAAATTAATTATCCGTAGCTAATCTTTGGGATAGGGACGTATTATTACCAAAATGATGCAATATTTTTAAGTGACGCCATTTTGGTGTGGTGGTAAGAATGCCATTTGCCGTTGAGGAAGGGTTAGTATGCCGTAGAATACATTGACGGTTTTAGATTAGAGTGTCTTTTTTGTACGGGGGGAACTAAATGTCGATTCGAAAGTTCTGTCGAGAGGTAGTCGGTAAAAAAGAGGAATGGGAAGCTCTTGGATCATAAGGAATTTTCCTACAAAATTGGGACGGTGCTAGTTGAATTCATAGCGTCATCAATAAGGTGCCAAAATCTTAAGCCAACGGTAGGACCAACCCTTGCTGGATATGATCTGGCTTTAGTCTGAGATCAGGTGGATTGGAAAAGAAAATAACAATAATATTTCTAAGCATTGTATGCAGCTAACATTTCTTTGGGTAAGACTTTTATTTTTATTCTTTACATGTATCTTAATTTTAATTGGCTGTGATTAGCTGATAATTTTGCTGTTCCTATGTTTCCTCCTTTTTGTATTTACTTCATTATATGCAAGATCATGCATCATATAAGAATCTTGAAATATACAGTAAAAGTTTTAATTCTGGTTCTAGACATGTACTTCCAATCAGACAATTTCTTTGGCCGATTTCATGGCAGAAATTGATGTAAAAAGTACATAGATTTCGTTATCGAAGTCTAAATATCTATCAACCGCATAATAAGTTTAAAATTTAGTTTTCTATTGTGTAGAGTCATTAAATTATTTCAAAGCAGGAGATATGAAAAATGAGCAAAGCCCTAGCCGGGACTCGGACCTCGGATCTCTCGAACACGCGCCGAGCGTGCTGACCACACCACGAAGGCATGCTAAGAAAACGGGAGAAGTACCATATATACCCTCCCTTTTAAAGGGTGACTGGGGATTAGATGATCCAATCGACAAATCCTGGTGGTGTAGAATCATCATCCACCACCTTTTCTAGTTCGGCCGCCAATGTAGAGACATTAGGTTTTTGTTTGAAAGCGGGAGACATGTAAACTGAGGAATGCCCTCGCCGGGACTCGAAACACGGACCTCTGGAATACGCGCCTAGTGTGCTTACCACTACACCACGAAGGTATGGTAAGAAGACGAGAGAAACACCTCATGTACCATTGTTCGCTTAATTGCGTTTTATACGTACCATCGTATTGCAATAACAGATTTATGTATACCTTTATTCTAATATAGGTATTTTGACACAAAATATGGCTTATTCTGAAATAACGTACCAAATGTTTCCATATTTCAATTCTACGACTCAAATTATGCGTGGATATTAAATTTTGTAATTTTTGGTGAGAAATTTATGAAGAAATTAAAAAATTTATCTTGGCGGATATTTTTTAGTTTGCGCCAAAAATAATTCAACTGGCGAGCTTCTTAATTTATAGCAACCTATTTTCATTTCCTTTTTTAGACTTTTCACTAGAGGGAAAAATACATCGTTCATACTTTCATATAATTTTAACAAAGTGCGTAAATTACATTTGGCGTTATTATCGCTTATAACAAATATGCCAAATTTCAAAATGCGACGATTTGTAACTATACGTATATCTTAGGGAATTTTCAATAAAAAACTCTAATGTTTTGCAGGTATGCTTAGAAATACATCTACTTTAGAATGATATCAAAAACTTTATAGGTAAAAATTTATAAATAAATCATAAAAAAGGAGCTAATTTTGTTTGGAATGAATTTTGTCATGCGAAAGGCAGAATCAAATACGTTTAATAAAAAAAAGTTATTAATAAATATATACGAAATTCAATTAATACGGAGGAGCTAAAATTTTGAGAGCTAATTTTTTAAAAACTCCTCGTGCGATTTTTACAAAACTTGACATTTTCGCATAATTTGAGTTCTAGAACCGAAACTGGCATATAATATCCGAAAATCTGTGATGTTTCGTCAAAGTACCTATATTAGAAAAATGCCATATGTAGAAACCTAATACATATCCTAAGATGCTCTTTCGAGAATGAAAAACGCAAGTTTTGTTTTCGCAGTGCATATGTCTTACATTCATTTGTCACATTAAAGACGTTCTTTTCATAAAATTCGCTGCTTGATATTCAGAATTTATGTAACTGGAAGTACATGCATAGTATCAATGTTTACGGTGATAAAGTTTGTAGCCATCGTTTCGAATACCTTCCGTTTTCCAAAGCACTATTCAGAGTGAGTCACAATAATAATAATAATGATGATGATGATGATAATAATAATAATAATAATAATAATAATAATAATAATAATAATAATAATAATTTTCTGAGCAGATATCGAGTCGTATGCAGCACTACTTGTCGACGTGCTATGAGGTTGCGGTTAAAATGAAGTAGATTCTCAAAGAAAATATCTGTGTAAGATTCATATGCACTTGCTTTGAGCAGCTGCTGCTTATGTAAAATTCGTATCAGCGAGTTCCACGTAGCTGTATAAAAGAGTTTTCCTGAAAGAAAACACATAATTCATCAGTCACAGCTTCTCCTTGTATATCATCTTCTTGTAAAGATGGGTAAAATATATGTATGTATAGTTCAGTAACTAAAGTGTAAAAGGTTCATTCTTTGTAGATAGCTGCGTCTATATCATGCACTTCTGAACATGGTAAAGAAAACCCATGTGTGCCTTATGCTCAGTCAGATGTCGTATTTGTTATAAAAATTGTAATATTGTCAGGTGCCAGTTAAATTGTGTCAAAGATCTATAAGGAGGGACAGATGATAACTAGATGGCTGTGAACACTTAAAAGGTTTTTGGTAAATAACAATACGAAATGTAAAGAACGGCAAAAATATCAGCTAATTTCACAGACATAATTTATGTACCCCTTTCAACTTTCGAAAGCTTAATTATTCCAGTGTTTTCAACATAATAGAAGACACGGGCGCATTCTTTTCAGATAAAGTTTCCATATTCATACTTTTGTAGAAAATTATTTTTACGGAGCTGTTTCTAGACTTCCGTGCACTCCGATGTTTTAGAAAATTCAAAAGACAGTTGATGCCAGAATAATAAAGTACGGTACAGGTTTAGGGATTCCAGTGAAACGATTTACTTTTGTCCCTAGTGTTCCTTCAAATGATCCACGCATTAAAGAAAAGCATTGGAACTGTTGGAGATTGCATTGCAGAAAATTGCTGAACAATAGCTTAAATGTGAACAGTATAAGCAGATACATCGATTAATTATGTGAAACTACGACAATATCTGGAGGCAACTCTGATACTTTTAGTATGTTCAATGAAGGTGCTTTGTAAATATACACATTACTTATCTCAAATGAAAGTAACTGTCTTCCGCTTTTATCGTGTTCAATAGCTGTAGCAAAGATGAAACCAATTTACCACTTTTTGCATTAAGAAATATTAGTGAAAAAGCCCTAACGAGCTGTAGTTTGCAAGACTTTTCTGAAGATAAGATTTTATAAACATAGAATTCTTTTTACATGTTCGATTGATAATCACGAATTAAATACGTTTTTGGTAAAACTTAAATTTGGGTATTAGGGCTAAAAGTATTTTACAGAATAATTTTGCTGCCGACGGATGACAGAATTTATTAATTTATTGTCAGCGAAATATATTAGTTTCAAAAGATTTTCAGGGGACTTTTGCATGCATAATTTATATCGAAAATTAATTTGCATTCGGAAACTTTGTATAGCTATGAATGTACTTCTTAAATCGGATAACTCTTAGATACGTTTCTTTACCAAATAAGCCAGCAGATTATTTTTGGAGCAGATAGTAGCGAAATTGGAGATTTCGACGATACTTTCTTACACAAATACAATTACACTTTGCTATCTGCGGAAAAACATTTCCTCTTCGATAAAGGGCAATTTCTTTCTGTATTTTGATACCAATGACTCTAACAATTGCCTAGCAAGAAAAATTTTCTTATGGCATGAAGTCCGAAAAGGTTTTCGAGGTCGCGTGTGTCTATAAAACAGTAATACTAATTTTCTTTTTATCAGGAGAAGACCATACACTTTTAGCCCAAGAAAGGAATTTTATAGATGGCCAAGAAAGTTTGACAATTGCAGATAGTGGTTTAAATGCACATAGTTGTTTGAATTTTTAAGATCTTATTTACTGCCCATAGCGCCTGGAACCTTATGAAACGTAATTACTCATAAAACTAAAGTATGAGCGCCTGCAGTTACACATAGTTGATCACTCTGGATTTTTGAGAATATTACAACTCTATTGAATAATGACAGAAACGCATTAAAACAACTTAACATTTAAAAAATATTCAAAAAACATTAAAGAAGCTCCCTAACAACGTTGTGGAAGGGCAAATTAATTTATTACATTTATTACAAAACAGCTATTCCAAAATATAAAAAGAAGGACATAGAAATTAAAAAGAAAATATCAAATGAAACAATATGTCCGTAGTCGTGTTTTCCTCGTATAATATTCAGCAAGAGATTAATATTTTGTGAAATCTGCTTGTTGGGGAATATTCTTTGTCTTTACAACTGTCTGTTACTATGTAAAGATTAAATTAAAAGCAGGCTAAGCACAAAGGCTGGGCAATGACTGTGTGGAGAAGATCGTTAAACAGTGGTAGTTCAAACTGGATTTAAATTCGAGTGTTTTCTGTATGGAATTTTGTCGTTTCTCCGTGTATAACATAAATATAATCCTGGTCTCTTTAGAAAGTCCTTCATGAAGTTATTCTTCTCTTTAGGCAGATTACTCTTGAGTGTTTGCCTTTGTTATTTAATAATAACAATAGAAAGAAGTAATAGCTATATCTGCAGAACATCAGTTTTGAAGTTAAAGAACTCGAATTATCTAGAATCCAGTTATCCAGAGGTCGGGTTGGCCAAATCACTTTATTTTCCTTCTAGATCATTTAAATTTATTTTTACTGTTAATTTATTTATGTGTTTTAATATATTTATCCCTAAAATTGCGTAAAAATGTACGACTGAAATATTTTTAACAATGAATTTGAGTGATTTAAATGATCATATATGATACGTAAATTGATTTATAGTTTTATTAATTTCAAAAGCAGAAAATATTATCTTAATACAATTTTAATTGAATAAAAATCGCACATGCAATTTCGCTTTAAGTGCATAAAATATTTCCTTGTATTATATTTTCGTAGCAAAAATAAAAATAAAATTATGTGTTAAACTTTAGGGTCAATGTGAATAAAATTTAAATCATTGATTTATTTGATCGAAAACAGATTCTGCTATAAACGTAATAAAAATAATAACAAAGGAACAAGTCTCGTGCGCTGTCAGTTTTTTTGTGATTCAGCGGCAACAGTGAAACGATTCTTACGATTTTAATTCAAGAAGCCAGTGTTGGGGATTTGGATATTGGATTTTGAAAGAATGTTGTATGATGATGCTTAAATAAATGTTCCTGTTTTGTATATGTTTTACAATTCCTTAATTTTGTTAAAACTTTAAATTCTTTGCTTCGGTTTGCTAAAATTGACACAAAATCATTTTATAAATGTATAATCTTTCCTGAAATAAAATGCAATTAAGATAAAAAAAATTTCTTCAATCAGAGTACTTCTGAGGACTTATTTATTTATTTTGACTAATAGTTAATTTTTAGTTAAAGCAACTTTTCTTTTTACTCTTCTTTTCACCAACGCTTTTCTGCCAGAATATTAATCAGTTAGCAAGCGTTTATTCAAATTAGGAGAGAAAGAAATAATATTTAAGCGAAGGTTTTGGAAGGGGATTTTTAGGTCGGTTATGCCCGCTTGAAGGCCACATTGTTACCTTGATGTATAGCGATTTGATTCTGTGGCGTTGAGCCAATAGCGTTGCTCCGCAGTCTTCTAGGAGTCAGAGCCTTCCTGTTCGATTAAATTATCCTGCGAGTCGTTAGGCTAGCTTAATAACATATTAATTTAAGTTCAACTTTGCTTGCTTAAGTTAAGCCAGAAGTGTTGGCTTATGTAAGTCCAAGTGCAGCCGTCTGTGAAACTCTTTGTCATTGAACAAAGGGCCATTTACACCTTTCTTCTGACTTTGTCTGCTGTCAAGACCTGACCTCTACAATCTTTCTAGAGCTCGTTAGTTTATGTTGCCACAGAATACGAAACTCTATATACTACAAATACAATTTTGTCATATATGAAAGAAAATCTAATCAAAATATCCGGATAGGCTGCGATATTGGAATTTTGCTGGGTATGTAATTACTGTCATAGAAGCTGCATCTTCTGTTTTATATTTATTTAGGTTTTCAGACTCTCTTGAGAGAATGACGCGGTTTCTGAATACTGGATAACTAAACACAAAGTAATATCTAACATGTAAAAAGTAAGAGTTCATTGACATAACATTCAAGAAAAGAAAATAAAAAATACTCAAAATATTTTTCAAGTAAACTCCGCTTAAAAAGCTATTATTGTTTGAGAATTTAAATTGCAATTTTTCAAAACTTCTTGGGGAAAAATTATGTTAAGAGATTTAATAAACAGGAAGATAATGCTAGAAATTCTCTATTTTATTTGTTTCTAGCTCTCTTTCCATGTAAAGCGATAAGGAATTAGTTTTATTCCAAAAGAATAATTTTTCTCTGCTAAAAATATTTCAGAATTATTGTAGCGTAAGTTCACGTCGAAGTAGTTTTGAAGGAGATGAAAAGCTGCGGCAAAAATCCAAAGGCTAGAAGAAGAAAACTGAGAGGATAATCGAATCCATCTCCAAATACTAAGGATTAACTGCCAAACTTGTTGAAGAAATAATATTTCAAGCAAAATCCCGATTGCAATATCTAGGGCTTCTAATATTATCAACAGTTTCTTATAATCTGAGTGTAGTTAACTAGAGAGAAACAACACGTAATGTTGGATGATTGATAAAAAATGCCCTAATTTTAACAAAGAAAACAAAACGAGAATTTGTTTTTTCTTGTTTTGTGATTATGGTACAAAAGTACGTAATGTTTTAAAGAAATGTTCAAGGTTTCATCGAAATTACTTATTTAATTCTTACAGAGCTGTTTAGTTATAAGTTTGGGTTTAAATTTACTTTTCTCTCATACAGCAAAGTAAATTATTTATTAAAGTACATATTTTAATTCATATGTATCACATTCTACAGTGCTATGTAGGGATGAAATTCAACTTTATTTGCTATAATATTTTAATTTTGTTGGTTTACCCCTAATGATGTTAACAAGATCAAATACACTTAAAACGTAAACAGTAAAATATGGTGTCAGCAAATATTTAAGTATAATAATAACCACCAGTCTTAATATATTGTTTCCAATATGTATAAATTCTTGAGTCTAGTAGAGGTTTCAAAATACGAAACGTGGAAAGTTTGTTTTCGTAAAGGTGGGCCTTCTGCCGATTTCGCCACTACGAAGGGCAGAAGTGGTGGTGGTCACTTTGTTATGGAGGCACATAATTGGTGAGCCATCTTTGCCTCCTATGAAGGGACGGACGATTACAGCCGTGCCTTTTCCGGGACGCGAACCCCGACCTTTTTGTATAGCAATCGGTTCCCCTAACCACTATACTGTCTGGGCCGCGCGTGGAAAGTTAAAAGCACGGAGTTTCCACTAGCGCGATGTGTTTGCCTATTACAGAGTGACAAAACTCGCGGAGAATGCATTTCCGAATAGAATATTATAAACATTATGTTTGAAAAAATTCAATATATCTTGAAATAGTGAAGTTTGCATCCAGTTAATCAACAGAAGATTTGAAAAACATTTCGACGACTATCACTATACTTGAAACTATCCAAATGCTCTGCTAAAATCTGGAGAGTAAGGAGGATGAAGTTATTTCTACGATCTCTAATGATATACCTGTTGTATGCTTTACACTGAGGAACATATGGTATTTGTCACTGTCTTGTGGTAATAATACCCGGATCTAAATTAGCGTCAGATACTCCGTTCGATTCCGTGCAAAGAAAGAGTAGCGTGTCTCACAGAATGAAAAATGTCTTAACGTTCGCATTATTTTCCCTGAATGTTGAGGTATATTTTTAGTATTTCCTGTAGCTTTCTTCACCTCGAACTACACAGCTGCAGTTGTCAAAAATATTCTACTCTTCATAACAGATGTAATGCTTTAAAGTCAGGATTTCAGCTTACTTTTATTTAATACAGCGAAACCCATTTCGAATTCTTTTGTTTTACAGTCGATGAACTCATACAGCACGAAATATATCAAAAAGTTTTAGCTTATTTTACCAACTATTCCTAAGCTGCTGGAAATACAATGCGAGGATCAGATTTGACTGGATATAACGGATATCAGTGCTTCTAAAATGTAGTCTATTAGACTAGGATTTCATTAATTATGCAGTTATACCATCATTTACACCATTTGAAGATGTATATTTAATAAGAAAGCCTCATTGGGAAAAATTGACAGTAGAATGAGAAATTATGCTAATTACGTTCTTCAGCAAATTCTTCTAGAATAGTGACTTATTCTAAATCGATTTTAAATGAAAGCAAATGTGACTTCAACCTTTGAAGTTCCTTAGCAAGATCTAGTTTCTGATTTTCAAAGCATTTATTTCATTATTGTTATAATTTGTTATAATTCTTAATCGTTATTGTTAGAATTCTTATCTATAACTGAAAGTTTTGTTTAAATTTGGATAATCTTTGGATATTTTTGTAGCCTTCTAATGTATTAGTAACGACATCCCAACTGACAAATGACAGCTCCTAAATTTCGTCAATTTTTACCATCCTGCATGCTCAACGTTAAGTATACAAAATTTCATTTTTTTAAGCTTTTCAGGAATCTGTTTTCAATAAAGTCACGTCATGATATTAACTAAGCCCGTAAGGATCTTTCCTGACAAAGATTCATCTGTGACTGTGAGATAGAACTTCGACATTTCTTAACTCTTTTTAGTTTTTTTAATTGGCCTCAAGATATTCGATGTCTCCATATAGATTTTCAATTTATTACACATAATGTAATAAATTACACACTCTTTTACACACATTCCTTAGTTCTTTCCTTAAGAAATCTCCAAAATTAGAAACCATCCACTGATTTTTTTTATGTGTTGTTTTAGAAACACAGGGTCGGCGCCTTCATTATCCTTGACGTCGATTTTATGAGATTCAGAATTATTTGTTGCTCTGTTGCAATTTCTTTCTTCTTCTTTTTCAAAACCTTTGGCCTCAAATATTTTGTTCAGAATGAGCTATTTTTAACTTTCTCTTCCAGTTGAGTTTATACAGTTTCCTTTACCACTACATTTTTCATAAGCATTACATTATTTTCTGATCTTTTCACAGTTGTTGTTTCATTTTGCAAAGCCAAGTTCCTTACAGTTTTGGTAAACAGTCCGTTTCGTTTCCCGTCGTAATTATTGCCATGATGTGAAATATAAAAACACTCTAGATTCCAATATTCTCCAACGTCCCTTCCTCAAAATCCACAACTCATGGTTAACGATTGTTACAGCAATTTCCATCCAACATTCATCATGTTCTATCTGACTGAGTCCATTATTTTAGCAAAATCAACAGAAGAAAAGGATTGACCACGGATTTCATTCTGCAAACTTTTATTCCTGATGTAAAATCTGAGCGGCAGCGCCGAATTGTTTGCTCAATGCAGTTTCTCCCTCAGTTTTTTATCTTCAGTACTAACAGAAGTCCCCATATCAAACGTATAAAGAAAAATTAAATACATGATCTGCTTCATGTTTGCCTTTGCTTGAACGGTTTACGCTAGCACATATTCTCTGAAACCAAGTGGAGCATTTTGCAATTTTTATACATGTGAGTGTTTCGTTCTGCCAGAGATTTTCAGAAAGTGCAGTTTTCGCTTTCTTAGCTAACAGAATTTTCTTTACCTTTCGTCGACAATTTTATTCCAGTAGCCTAATATTTACAACCCTTTGCTCATTTCAGTATTTATTTGAATATTTTGCACTGTCACTTGTAAACACGGATTTTGATGAGCTTAGATTGTTACATGATGTTAAGTACAAAGCCCTTTGAACTGCTTTAAGTAACTGGTTTATTTTAAATAACTGATCAGATATTTTCTCCCTCCTTTCCGCATGCCGTCATGGTGTAACGGTGGTACACTCCACGTGCATTCGAGAGGTCCAGGTTCCAGTCCCGGCGAGGGCACTGCTCAGTTTTCACGTCTCCCGCATCAAAATAACCTAATGACTCTGCAATGGCACCCGAACTAAACGGTGGTGAATGATGATTCTTCACCACCAGGATTTGGCAATTGGATCCCCTAATTCCCAGTAGCACTTTAAAAGGGGGAATATATAAGATATTTTCTCCCTCCTTTCGGCATGCCTTCATGGTAGCACACTCAGTGCGTATTCGAGAGATCCAGGTTCGAGCGCCGGCGAGGGCATTGCACATTTTTCACGTCTGTTGCTTAAAATAACGTAATATCTCTACAGTGACGGCCGAACTAAAAGGTGGTGAATACAAGGATTTGATGACTGGGTCCTTTAATCCTCAGTCACTCTTTAAAAGGGGGGTATATAAGGTCTTTTCTTCCTCCTTTCTGCATGCCTTCGTGGTGTAACGGTAGTACACTCGGCGCGCATTGGAGAGGTCCGGCGAAAGCATTGCTTAATTTTTATGTGTTTTGCTTCAAAACATTCCTAATGACTCTACAAAATAAGATATTTGTATCAATGTAAATATTACGCTAATATGATTAAATAAAAATGGCAATAAAATTTTAAGAAGCGGATAACTTTGTAAGGTTTCCTTTCTTATAGTTTTGGTATTTGGGTGGCGATTAATATTTATGTGTTTATTTATTCGCTATAAACATAAAGGATTGAGCATAAAACTAACATAGATATTACATGTAATGCAAATTTTATTCTGACTAAAATTTTGTTGGAACTTTGCTGAAGTCCGTCTATGCAATGTTGATAGTGTTTTCGGGTGGATGTTAGGTTAAATCGCAGGTGCGTGACAACACTTTGGCAAAGATAAAATAAATAAATAAAAAATGGAGGGCGAAACAGGCCTTCCACTCAGGATTAGAGAGTACTATGAGTATGATATTAAACCAGAAAGAAAGGAGAAAATTCTGAGTTATTTTCCAGTATTAGATTCGAAAACACAACTTTCAGTTCTAAAATCCAGCAATTATTATTTACGCAGTGCGTCTCTTCAATGTGGAAATTTTAGCATTTTCGCAAGTATACTTCATAAGTATGATCTTGGGAATGCTTGGTCATATATAATTACCATTATCAATGTTTAGTAGTAACAGGGCGTGAAGAAACCTGTTCTCTACCTCAGAGCTCATGTTCTGTACAGGAGTTTTAATTTCCATGAGACGTACTATATCTTAACTGTAAAACGGTGGATAAAGTCGGAGTGTTTAGCGAAACATTAACAAACATTAAATTTCACATTCTTCATTATTTGAAGCAAATTGCTTACAATTTCTTTCTTCATTCGCGTAACATAAAATGACGTTAAAAGCCATTGCGAAACGCATTAACCTAAAGTTATTGAAATTATAATCAGCTTAAAAGTGGTATTAAGAGCAGCATAAATGTAAGATCTGGTGGATAATAATAGGCTTTCTTCTGGAAGGGTCAATCAGACATAAACACATCAAAATTCCAAATTAATGTATAAGTGATGCATTAGGGACTTAGTAAAAGATACATAATTTTTTCTTATTGAATGGAAAAGCTAAAACAGGGAATTAATTTTTTGCTTTTTTGTGCTTGCTTCCCTTCCGTATTAGAAGTATTTATTAGATTTGAAACGCTTTAAAATTTGTTAATGAATATTTTCTGCTTTTATATATCAAATATAGCAATATAAAGCACAAAATAATACGCAAAAATACGAGGTGAATAAATAAGAATAATGTATAGTAGTATGTGAAATTATAAGAATGCCATAATTAGGGAAAAACGTAATCTCAATATGGAATAATAAATTTATAATGTTTTCATTAAAGGAACGAATGTATAATTTGTCTTTCCAGAGACATACAACTTTCGCACTTTCTAGTATTATTACCGATTATGTCTTGCATTATAATCTTACATTATGCTTATCGGTTTAATTGCTCTATTTTTAATTGCTCTCTTTATGAGATTCATTTATTTTAGCAGTTTATGTGAAAATAATGCATTTCGTAAAAATAGATCCTGCAGTTTAGGTCCCATGAAAAGCTGCGCTGTTTTGAATGGTGCGTTTTGGGATGATGAGATGCAGATCTTAATTCAATTATAGTTATACGTATGCCCTGTTTACATGACAAACACTCGTAAATCTTCAGCGCAACACTTAAATTATTCCTATAATCAAAGGAAATATTCGAAGCAATTAAGTAGCATAAAATCCTATCTTTGGGCGATATGTGTTTTACAAATTATATTCTTCCTCACAATGTTAGTCAATGGAAGTCATCGTTAATTATAACTGAGTAAATTCGTTAAGTTTCATGGTTAAAAAAAGTACAGAACCGTACTTTGAATAAATGCTAAAATTGTTAATAGAAATTCAGAAGGCTTTAATCTTTAAATTGAGGCAAATAATTAAAAAAAAAACTGAACGCTTTCAGATTTTGTATTACGCTTAAAGGAGCGTTTTTTAACGTTTTGTGGGTTACCTTTATTAAATAAATATCATGTTCTTCGCACTTAACCATGAAATTCAGTTCAACAGCAATATCGCAAAACAACTGTAAAATGAGCATATCTTTAGAATTTCCGATACACAATCTCGCGCTGGAGATAAAAATGTTTCTTTTAGTACAGTGGTAGTATTGCTCGCTTTGAAATCGTTGAGCTTGTTACTCAAAAATTCGTTAAAGTTTTACAAAATATGAAACATATAATAAAACAAATTCCAAATTTGGGCATCCAGATGCCCATATTAGGGTGGAAATGTACGTTATTCAAAATTTGATAGCTTTAGATACCGTCGTTTTGTCACAATGCGAGAAACATACATATATTATGCAGATTCTTCATAATTTAGTGTCTTTAAATATGATACAGAGCTGTAATATTTGGTAGCAACAGTCTGAAAAATGATCCGACGTTTATAATGAGCCAGCACAAAATGCCAAAACGAAATTAATAGCCCTTGGGTTAATAACTTCATGCTATGCTTTTTTCTTTTTCTTTATCTCTCTTTCTCTTTGTTTTGTTTCATTTTTTATAGTTTTCTAATCATGACTAATTGATAAAACACGACAGTTATATCTGTTGGTTTCTCATTTTCATTGCAAGAGGAAAATGGTATATCGATAGGATTCTCTGTTCTTCCGAAACTAATCTTGTTTTGGTCGGAATGCTTCAGCAATGATACGGGAATGGTATCGGTTGATCGAGGAAGAAAGAACTCACCAAGCTGAGAAATGAGAAGAATTCCAATCGCACTCCTACATCTCTGAGACAGACCAAACACCTTGTACTATGACTGTACGAAAATAACTCGAGATTCAGGGTACCTAGGACAGTAATCAGTCTCCGCATGTGAAATTAGACAATGTTTACACTAAAAAGGAATTTTTGTGTAGTATCCATTGCTTCAGTACGTTTGATTGTACTCCATAGGCATCTACTCTATTACTGTACCTAGTGATTCAGGCTATAAGGACGAACGGCATATTTTCAAATGAATTATGTCTGTTTTTACAGTGCCATGATTGTTGTGTCCTCGTGATACAGTAGCACGAAGACAGACTAAGTTGGATCGGTAATTTATATTGCCATTTATATGTTTAATATCTGGCGTTTTGATGTAGAAATCATTGGGTACTAGCCTTATTTTTATTTAGCATTTATTTCTCCGAAGTTAATTAACTGTTGTTACATCTCTAAGGTTTTGAAAACTGCTGTGGTTTCTTATCTTCATGGCCAGCTATCTATAGGCCAATGCATGGTTGTAAAGGAACAAAGTTTGTAATAACGTTTGAGTGAAATTATGACCTACTTCATCCTTGTTATGAGCCTTCACTGGTTCTGTTCGCCATTAAGCACATCAAATCTATGATGACACACTGATAATCACCCTCGAGTACAGTAGTTAAACTTTGGCAACATGATACGTTATATACTCAGATACATGTCAAAACCTCTGTCCTCTGGCAGCAGTTATTGCCTTTTACGGTAACTGTATTACTTACTGGTTTTTTTATGATTCGTAAAATGAATCGAACTGGATTTGTAAGCATTTTGCTCTCGTATCATATGTTACCTATATAATAAAATATTTGATCTGTATAATGAAGATCATATATAATAAACGTTATAGGTAACATTTGGGCACTAGGTATGGGTAATGATGTAAGATATGGGATACATAGCATTCGGGTACCTGTACGTAAAAACCAGTATATATATGTATACCTGTATAATAAATCGGTTGTTGTTCGCAAAATTGCTCTTTTGGAAGCAATGTGATAATGTGCTTGAGTAACAGAGAACATATTAGTTGCTAAATAAATATCAAATAACTATTCGAGTTATTTTGTATATATTTTTGTATTATTTAAATTTGGTCTATTTGCTATGAATGCTATACCGTCCAGACACAGATAAAATCTTACCACTGAGTAACTGTGCTAAGGCGCTGAAATATATATAATTTAACTTTCCAGTTAAATAAAACGAAATTATTTTTCTAGATTTTATTTAGCGGTTTAAAACAATGGTAAAACTTTTAATATCCCTTAAGTAAAAATATATTAGATTATTGTTCAAAAAAGAAAAGAGTTTCTAGTAATATTTTAAACGAATTCTTTAACACTGCGAATAAAATTTGTGTTGGCTATGGGAATTCCTTGCGGCCGTTCCTGTTCTTTTAAAGCTGAAATTTTTATAAAGTTAATAAACAGGAAGAGATCAATTCTACGGAGGTTTGAAAAAATTTTAGTTCAACTAATGAGACTTCTGCTTCTTGGTTTTATTCCACAAGAATTTTACTTTTCTTTTCAGAGATAAAGTTTTATCTGTAAAGTTCTAACGAAACAGGAAGTGAACTGGATTTTCCAAAATTTGCTTTTGTAAATAAAAATAAAGCCGCATTAGGAACGCAAAGAAGAATGTAGGTCAAGCTGGACGTTCAATACCGTTTCAAAGTCTAGTGAACACAAATAACAAGTTGTTGGAGAAGGAAGCAGATATATTGATATGTATTCTAATCTTCGTAAACTCCAATTAGAATTTATGATGTTTAGGAAGGCATGTGGGGGCAGGATCGAGTCATCATGATCTTTTCCTTCTTGATTAAGGATTGTTGAAATCTTTCTTTCAAGAACAGGGATTGCTTTTCGTTTTCAATAGTTTTTTATTTTGGAGATTTGTAAGATATTCTTTTTTCTATTTTACTTCATCATATGCTGCAGGAAAGTTCGAAGCGGTGCATACTTCTGCTAAAACGAATGTAAAGCAACCTGCGGAAGCAAAAAAGATTGCTGTTTTTTTCCTAAGAAAATCCTCTCTTGTTGGTATCCCAGCTTCACGAAATCCCCTGAAAGACTCTCCAACTATTGATCTTTCGGGTACCTTAACAAAAATGTCTTTATGCTGCTGGTCATATCTAGCTGAAGAAAGGACGGCTATTATTTGAGTTTGTCTTCCGTTACAAAAAGACAAAGTATTTGATTTCAGTTTTGTCTTAATGGGGATGTATGTAATGAATGGTAGAATAGGAAGAGAAAAATTCCTCTGTACATTTATCTTGCTGTATGACTTTTGGAAAAACGATATCACATAGCAGGTATTTGTTTAATTCTTACGATTTTCTTTGGTATTTGTCTAAATATTGTCGCTTGAAGGGAATGGAGATAGTTCGCATATAGACCTATTATTTTCAGAAACTAGTACTTCACTCTTAAATTTTGAAAAAGTATATGAAAACACTTATGTAGAATAATAAAAAATAAAGTTATATATTATTATGAGATTGAATGTAATAACTATTTGTTTTATATTAAGATCGTAATTCAGATTTCAATGAAAAAGTAATCCAGCATCCGGATTACATTTTTAATACAAAAATCTCAATCTCAGATACAGAAAAGGTCGTAATTAGGAAAGAATTTTAAGATTTCAAGTTTAGGCAAACCTGTTGCAATTTTACTTTATCTGTCGGGTAATTCTTTCATTTCTGGCGCACGCGTAATCTTCAAGGAATATAAATTAACGCAATTTAAAGCGAAAGGAAAAAGCATTAGAATAAGAGGGAAAATTATAATTTGATAGAGAGATTTTTCATGTCTATTTGGAAATTACGATGTTTTTCATCAGCTGCACAGCAGTGATCTTATTTTATTTACACTTGTGAGTTTACAACTAAAGTAAGCTGAATTAATCTTTTAAACGCTTGTTAAAGGATATTAGTTGAGTGGAAATTTCTGCAGTGCGGTTATGGTGACTATTATAAGGAGCTGTAGACACTACAAATATTTATTACTTATTTACCAGCTTGTAACTTGCAGGATTATTATATGTAATTGCTTCAGGTCGTATGATCATATTATCATACAGCGAATAATATTCAGAATTGTTTGTCTTGTTACAGCGAAATGTGGTAGAGTATGAATACAGCAGCTCACAATAAACCTTGATGAGTATCTGGATCCTAATTGTTAAATAATTTTTAAGCCGGACGTTATACTAATATAATAGCTACAATACTCACGCTGGCCGATCCACTAAAAATTCTTGATTCAATTAATAATGAATGGAAATCCTTCCTGGTACATAGCTGATTTGTGTTATATTAAAGAGATATTTATTTGGGATCTCCCATCTCTGTTGTGAGACGTATTCATTGACCCGAATACGTCACATAATTTCGACCCAAATGAATTGTTAGGCATTCACTTCAAAAGCTGCAGCATAAAAATCTCAGTGATGCGAGTAATATTAATCATCTTATTAGAATAAAATATTCGTATCTAGTTACGGCTGTAAAGATCAAAGTAAAAACACCATTTACGCTTTGCATTGGATGTTGGCGTACCGTGGGCTTTAAACGTTGTCCACGAAATCAAATGTCGAATATGTGACGAGATGTCCTTTCTATGAAATGAATGATTTTATGATCAAGTAGTAGTGAAAGCATTTAATACTATTTCAGTCTTCATCTAAATATTTCTGAGAAATTTTGTAAATTGTGCTTCAAAAATAATTTCTTTGTCTAGCGTTTGGGTTCCAGGTATTTTTCTGTATAAAAAATAATTTGTAATCGATCTTATTTATCATGAATAATTTCGGAGTTGAAACAAAATTCTATATGGAAAGCGTATTCGTTTGAAGATTATATTTTGTCAGTAAATATTTTGATTTATAGAGCAACGAAGGAGTTTAGCATTAATGTGTAAGTTACTGATAACAATGACAATTTTGATTTTGAAATGGGTGTCGAAAATAAGAATATTTCTAACGTAGACAATAAATACAGTAGCTGCTGTTGGTAGTGACGCTAATAACAGTGATTAATTGTCTCTCACCAATGAAATAGAATAAGATTAATTTCCTAAAGCCATTAGAAATTGTAACTAACATAAAATGTTAAAATGCTGTAAGGATAGCTATATTCACATCTCCGAAATATGTAAATATTAATCAAATTAAACTATTACTATAGAAACATGTTATGATTGTAGGTAAATTGATGAACTGAATGAATTAACTGCGAATTCATATTGACATTTGGGCTACTTATCTTTGTGTTTTGCGCATACATATGCTTCTGAGAGAATTTGAAACCACTTCTTTTGTGCAAAATTAATAAGCATTTCCTAAATAAAACTTTGCCGATATATGCCAAGTGGGATTAGACTAAGCAAGCCTTGAAGTTTTGCATCATACAATACGAGAGGAGGAAAGTCTTTCAAGGGAGGAAGTAAAAAAATTTCACAAGCCAAACACTAAGCTCAATTTTTATTGCATCACTTTTACCTGTAAAGCAACACCTTTCTTACCTTTCCAGCCAAACTTTAAAAACAATAATACTTTCAATGAGCTAATTATGTTTTCTGGAGATTTTGTATTCAGCATTTTTTTTATTTAATTGTTCCAAACCCAAATTCTGCTTACCACTTGCGTTCAAATGGATAGATTTATAGTATTATTACAACAAGCAGTCTAAAGGCATTTACACAAGGAAAGGATGTAGTCGTGGGACATCCTTTCTAAGGGAAAATGTCTCATTTTCATGTTACACATTGTTAACATGAAAACAAAAATATTTAAAATTATTTATCGTTAATGTTTCAGTCAATAAATGGCGATGGGAATTCTTTTTTTATCATCATCCTAAAGCTTCCAGAAGGATCTTCTGAGTTCGCACCTTAATACATGTTTCTACTCGTTTCATTTTTTGCATTTGCGGCTGAGGAAGATTAACATGCGCTTGAAAAGTCCTGCACATTTTATTTGCAAGCCTGAAGCTAACTTGTGTTCTCTTTCGGAACCAGTCATTTTGATTTGGGTTATCTCATTTTAAATTAAGTAAATTGATAACTAAGTAGAAATATCAATCTACATGTAACATGTGCTACTAATTATATTTGTAAATAATTTTAATTAAAACAGGTACAAATAATTGCCTGTTCTCTGCGGCAACAAGATAATATTTATGTTTGATTTGCGTTATCAAATGATATTAAATTTAAATTATTAGCCCAAAGGGCGTTAGCCCAGAAGTGCTATTAATTTCGTTTGGACATTTTCCTTTGGTTCGCTATAAATGTCGGTTCACTTTTCAAACTGCTTCCATCAAATATTACAGCCCTGTATTTATATTTAAGGAAATTATATAATGAAGAATCGTCATAAATATATACATGTTCTTCGCATTGTGGTAAAAGGACGGTACCTAGAGCCATCCAATTTTGAATAACGTATGTTTCCACCCGAATATGGGCATCTGGAAGCCCAAATTTGAAATTTATTTTATTATCTATTGTAAAACTTTAACGAATTTTTGAATAGCAAAGTCAACGATTTGAAAGCGAGCAATGGCAACACTGCGCGAAAAAAAAACATTTTTTATCTCCAGCTCGCGAGATTGTGTATCGGAAACTTTAAAGATATGCTCAATTTAAAAAATATTTTGCGGTATTGTTGTTGAACTGAATTTTATGGTTTAAGTGCGGCGAAGAACATGATATTTAATAAATATAGGTAACCCACAAAACGTTAAAAACGGCCGCTTGGGCGTAATATAAAATCTGAAAGCTTTCAGTTTTTTATTTGTTTTGTTTTGTTTCAGTAACTTAAGTATTAATTCAAATTTTGCTTAGACGTTTAAGGGAAAATTTCCTAAAAGATGAATTACGAACTGATAGTAAAAACTAAAAGTTTGTAATCTTCAATAAAAGTCTTCAAATAATCTTAATTTTTAAATTTTAAATAGCACCAGAAGCAATCTCATGGCAAGTAAATTTTTAAGCAGCATCAGTAGTCCAGTTATCACAATTGCTTGCCCTTTGTTCTAAGATAATAAAACATGAATTTTTGTAAAATTATTTGTGATTTATTTACATTGCATTGGTTTAAATAATATAAAAATAATATTTTATAATACACTGGTTTTAGGCCGTTATAATAACATTTGTTATTAAATACTTATTACGGGAGAAACTGATTTTTGTCTTGATAATGACATTCGTCGCGGTTAATGTTTCGTTTACATGAATATAAAGAATTGTTTTTTGTGTAACAACAAATTATCAAACCCTTTTGGATTAATCTTTGGTTCCCCTCGAATGACCGAGTGTTTAGGATTGCTCGATGTCGGTTTCGACCTGGGTCGAACTTTAACAAGCTGCTGGAGTCGTGCTGGTTGCATGGATAGTTTCATAAATTTCCTCATGAGTAACGTGAATATGAGGCTATAACTATAGAAAGAATTTCACGAAGGTAGGCTATCCTTTATGCCCATAATTCTTGCATACTTTTGTATCGATCCCGAAAACCAATCAAACACTTGCACGACGAAGCATTTCAGATGTCAGAAACGTTTCACAGGAACTCTTTAGCTATAGATATGACATTTAACTGCCACGTAATAGATCTAAGATCAAATCCTAAGGTTATTTAACTTCATCAAAGGTTAACTGGGATTTCGTATGGCGCCCATCTCATCAGTGTTATGGATGGTGACTTGAGCAAGAAATAACAGGCCGAGAAACACCAACGGGTCTCATTTTCGGGGCCGCAACATTTTATTACATTCAGATAGCCTAACATTACGTTAGATTCCTTCAGAAAGAAGGATAGAAAAAATGGGTTGGAAGTTAGCTTCTGCAAGTTGAATAATCACTTGGTACGTAAAAAATGATTGCGTAAGCCTACTTATAGCAAAAATATGTTTTGTTTCTCTTTTTACAGAAATAAGGATATGTTAATTATGGGTAATATATGCAGAAAGAAATATAGTAAATGAAAATGTAATGTTATCTCGCTTGCAATTATAGTGACTACGATTCTTTTGGACTTCATTAAAAGAAAACATTATATTTATTATATATTTTGAATAACCGATATTACATTTCGATTGAATTTTACATTTGAATGCAATCTTCACACACAATGTGTGTGTGAAATTACTAACTATATATAAATCGTAAATAGAGAATGTTCTTTATTTGGAAAATTGCCAAAAAGGATTTGATCTGAAAGCAATAAAAGCTCTCTCTGAAAGCAATAAAAGCTATTTTTATACTAAAATGTCAAAATATCTTTTACAGTAAACCTTTGCCGAAGGTGGACATGCAAAACGCTGTCTTGCGCCTACGCGTTAGCTGAATTGTCTCCATTTAATTTGTCCAACGAGAGTATTTCAATTATACGCGGTATGCTGCAGGATGCCTACCGTGTTGCGATAATTTTCTTTAATGACTGTTTTGAAAATTCATTCATTAAAGAAATTAAACATTACTTAGAAAATCAAAACTTTAGCATTAAAGTTCCCCTAATTCTCAATAATATTGCTGGACACAGTACTGAAAACCTCACTACCTTACATGGACGTGTAGAAGTTTCATTGCTTTCACCGAAAGCTTCCTTAGTCTAACTAATACATCAAGAAATCATAAAAACACTCAAAGCATATTATGACAGGCAGGCTTAAATGTCTGCTAATAAAGCAATAGACGAAGGAAAGAATTATAAGGTAATGATATTTTGGAAACAATTTAAAATAAGGTACCGCATAGAAGTGATTAAACTCGTATGGAAACAAGTGAATTCTTCAACACCGAATGCTTGCTGGCATCAGCTCTGTACAGAAGTTCTCAACAATTTTATATGATTTCCATCTTAAAAATAAAGCCAAGCAAATCGTAAAAACTGCAAAACCAATAAGCGGTGAAGCATTTGCAGGTATGGAAGAAAGACAAATTAAAGAATTAGTCGAAAAGTATGATTCTGAAATGAAAAATGAAGGTTTGGATAGTCTTATAACACCAGCCGGTATTATAATACGGTGAAAACAGCGGTAATGAAGAGAATATATAGCCTTTAACGTATTAGAAGTTACGAAGTGTTAAAATAGGCACTAAAACTGTCCGATTTTGTAACCCAAATGAAGAAAGAAGACACTTTGTGAGAGGTCTTGTAAAACATTTCACTCCTTGCCGCGAAACATTTAAAGAGTTGCATCAGACATTGTCCCACTTAGGTAGCAATATCCACTAAATAAAATATACTTTTTGTAAAATTTTACTTATATTTTTTCATTAGTGAAAACGAAGTAAAGTAATTACCTTGTAGACCTGCCCTATCCGTGGTGGGATTAAAATAAAATCCACGATATTAAGTGTCACGTCCTTCCTGCAACGTATACAAAACATCGTTAGCAGTTCTGAAATAGAAACGGCTTGATGTCCTTGGTACGTGGTTCCAGTGACATGTATAACGCAGTGACATGCATAGTTTACAGCTTTGCAACAAACTATCTTTGACATGCCAGGCGCATTTTTCACTAATGTGCCCAATACGTCATTGATAGCTTTGAAGTAATAGTAATACGATTTACCTGGAACATGTTTCCCGTCGCGTCTACAAATGCATCATTGGCGACTTTGTAACATAATCATCACGTCTTTCCAATATAAGTGTTTAAAACACTACTATTATCAGCCCCATGTCAAGAATTTTCGGCCCACGACATATGGTGTTCCGCATATATTAAGGTATAAATAAAGCAAAATATGATTTTATTTCGTTGTCACATGTGTAAACAACATAGTGGAATCTCTCGAATATTCCGCATCTTGGCCACTGCTTATGTCACCTAAGCTTACAGCCGGCTCAGACGATGAGCTTCCGAGGTAAATAAGTTACGTGTAGTACATTATATGGCACCAGATTAGTAGCGTATAACCTGAGTTATTCTTTTATTATCAGTTAATAAAATTTCTTAATGATATTGAAATGCTACTCCTCAATTAAATTAATTCTAAAGAGGATAAAGATTAATAAGGATAATTGGCAGTAAGTATTTAGAAAATCTGAATGTACTTTTGCCTTTCTGTGTTAATAGTAAAATGAGCTTGTGTCTTTATTTATATTTTGCTTCTAGACAGGTTTTTCCATCTTAACATTTCTATTTACCTAAGTATTCCTGTAATTCATGTCACTAAGCAAATCTCTTAATGACATATGCGCATGAATCATAAGGCATTCAGACGTTTTTGGAAACTTCCCTCTGCTAAACCCACACCCACTATTCAATTTGTAAATGGCTTTCTAAATGTCACTCTAGAGGTGGCAAAAATAGTTCTAGACGTTCATAATTATATGGAGCGAAGTAACCAATGGTACTTTAGGGAAACATGTTTTGATTGTTCTAGTAAGGATTCACTTAAATATTAGTTTTAGGTTGTTTCCCCGTTCCAGAAAAATGTGTCCATGATTTTAATACGTTCATTATGAAAGATTTGATTGAATTTCTCACTCTTTGATTTTGTTGGAATTTCGCACGAAAGTCATCTACTGTGTAAAACAGCCGAATGGTAGTTCGTTCTCATTTCAACTTGAATGCCACACAGTAATGTTAAAGGACGAAGCAGAGGAAAGAAATGTGTGTATTAGTAGAAAATAGAACTTCCAAATCATTCAACAAACTGGTAAATTTATTTTTACGATCGTGACAATTTCTCACACAGAGAAACGATGTCGAAATAAATTAGAAATATCGCGCTAACAGAAGGAAAAGAAAGAAATTATTCATACTTAAAATATATTATAAATAAATTTAATTGTAGCTAACATGACTTCCTTTGTTTTAACATAAGCTTTGGAAAAATCAGTTGCCATATCTACTACATAAGAGAAGCTAAGCAATTTAAATGTTCTGTTCTTAACACTTTCTTGCTAAGAAAATTTCAAAGATGTTTCTAAATTATCATTTGAAGGAGTCTTAAAACAAGTAAGACTTGAAGCATGGTTTCCTCGTATAGAACTGAATGTTTGTGAATGAATGCAGTGCCCAGATTCTATTTAGGATTTTCAAAACTATAAAAACATATTTCTGTATACATGGTGTTCTAAAAGGGTAGTTATAGGCTTTATTTCCCAAATACTGATCCAGGCCTATAGAGTCAACAATCGATTAATCGGACGTAGATTTATCGTTTTGAGAATTTATCGAGTCCATTTAAAACCTTAAGTTTACTTATTACGCAACGATGAAAAATTTGCAAAATTATGCTGCCAGCGTAAAGCGAAACTGAATAAAAAAACTATCAAAAAGTACAAAAATAACGGGACACCAGCAGATGATATTATGTTGTAATAATATTTGGAAGCTATTTGTTCCACAAGAGTATATATACCTAAAGAGGACTGAATATTTCTTGAATGGAATAGCATTTTAAATAGCAAATAAAAAGTGATTCATGCAAGATATTAATGGTGTGAGGTCAGGAATTGTTTTAGTACGCTTCCTTGTATTAACAGCAAATGCCATGAACAGATTTCCATACAAAATCGAAATGAAGTAACTGCATCATATGGTAACAAGGTAGAAAAGACTCCTTACAGTGAAAGAAATGCTGCGCTTGAATAACGAGGGCAATATTGATTTAATTGCGTGCAGTTTCCCAATGAGGCATAGCATTCTACGATTACCATATTAGAACACGTTTACTCTATGGTTAACATTATACAACAATTGTACTATTGAATCTATTTTCCTATCCTAATTTATGCTAACAACCGTGTCACTGCATTTTACTTCTCCTATGAAAACGACGAGTTTATAGCTTGACTACAGTACTTTCCACGTCTTAGTCTGTGTAATTTCTTCTTTTGGGGAAACTCGATGAAGAGTATTGAGAAACTTCCATTACGGTTGCGAGACAGGAATCGCCAGCCATACAACGTCATACATTTCCTGTTACAGCGTTAGGAAATAATGCTGTTTAAAGGTAATGTCACTCAGGTAGATACTTTGCAGAACGTCCGTGCTGATTATGTAGTTTGCTTAATACAAGTGCCTGCATGGAATGGCGGACATTTCAAGAAAATTTCCAAAAATATTCCCAAGTTTGACAGTTGTAAAAAACGAAGGGAATCCTGTTACTGACATTTAGCACTACAAAAGAAGAATACTAAGCTTGGCCTAATATATTGATCTCCTGTCAGAATAATTTTATTAACTCTAATCATTTCTCGCTATTCTATTTGAGAAACCAGCAGTCATTTTAAAGAACATTGTGCAATGAAACCTTGTACGTAAAAATTGTATAAACATTGTGCAATGACAACAGAAGGGTTGTGGAATTTATCTATTTATTTTTAACTGATAGTTCATTTTAAGTTAGCACGTTCCCATTACTCTATTTTCACCTATGCTTTTCATGACAGAATGTAACTGAGATAGCGAGAGTTTATTCAGATTAAGGTAGAATGAAGTGCTATTTAAGCAAGAGTTTCGGAAGTTAGTTTTAGAGCGTGGTTTGCCTATTCCAGTCCACGTTGTGCTATGATCATTAGCGACTTGGGTTAGCGGCGTTGAGTGTTCTAGCCATTAGGCTTTGTCTCACCGGTTTACTACAAACCAGACCTCTTCCTGCGTTAAAATATTCTGTGAACCTTTGGCCTAATCTACTGCACATTGAAATTATTAGTTGTTACGTTTTTCTCTTAAGCTAGAAGTGCATGGTTTCTTGTAACCCAAGTTGAGTCATTTGTTGATTTTATGTTTGAATAAAAGGGTCTTACTCACCATTCTTCTGATTTCTGTTTTGTTTCATAAGGTTAGAAGAAAATTCTTCAATAGTCTTTTTAAGGTCAACATTGTATGTTTCCAAAGGGTCATATACTTTACAGGGTTTAGTCTATTTTTTAGCGAAAAAGCGAAATACTCATGTATTTTAAAGCGAAAAGTACTATTCATGTTCATTTATAAGCATTTTTCTTCAAACCCTTTCTTTAATCAAGTTTTCTCTTCTGCAATGTTAAATTGCAAAATGTATTATTTTGTTTTTAATAATTTAATTTTAATCGAATAAATTTTTTATGAGATTAAAATGCTTGAAAATATAGGTAAACTGCAAATAGTATATTGTTAATTATATGATAGATTATTCCTTTTCCTGTGAATTTTAACTGCTCTTGGATTACTGAGATTTTAATTTAACTGTGGATATCGTTCGCCGTATTACTCTGGTTAAAGAAGAACTGAATGTATTACCAATTACAAAATTTCGTCAAATACCACGCAGGTTGCTGAGTTTGACGGCACAGAGATTGTTGAGTTTGGAAGGGTTCTATAAATGCAAAATCTCACTTTATATTCTTCCCGTAGAACGAAATGTGTAATTCTTAATTTATGAATTTTTTAGTTGTCCTTTGATAAATTAAATATAAAACATTACGTACTTTTACGATCAAATTACACATGAATCAACTTCCTATTAGTCATTTTAAGTTCCTGTTGCAGCGTTAAGAAAGAATTTGGTAAACAAAAGTTGGTAAACAAATTTGGAATTTTCCGGTCTTATAAAAATTAATATGCAAGAATAATTTTTGATTACGCGCTTTAACGTTTCCACCAGAAGTATGAAATCTCTTCATTTAACTTATTGAAATGTGTCGGAAAACAAACACGTTAATTGAAAATTTTAAATTAATAAAATGTGTTAAAATTTCATAAAATGGAATTTGTACCCTAATATAAAGAACATTTAACTATTTTATATTCGAATATATGAAAAAGTTATATTTTTTAGTTTCAAAACGCTATCATGTATTTTCATAAATCTTGTTAAATTAGTTTGAAGAACTGCAAAGAAGGAATAACAGAATTAACACATAAATTTAAGAAAATCAAACACGCATTTTTTAACACTTTTGACACTTTTGAAAAGCTTAGCAATAAGAATTTTGTCTGGGAATTTTCTTACGTCTGACACATTTTCAAATATTTACTACAACATTAATTGAACACAACTGCGTGGCTTATAACGTCAAAAAATAAGTTTCCAAATTTCAAATTTGTTCCAGGTCACGTTATTTACTTTGACGCCTACCTGCGAATTTCGGAAACGGTTTTCTGGCCTTTTTTGCTTTCATTCACGGTGCAATATATAGCTGGAACACTTTCCTATGTATGAGATTCTAAGCTTATTGCGTCGATCAGCGGATAGGCCATTAAAGTGCCATTTATTATCATGAGAATAAAATAACCCTACAGTAGAACCAGAAGACCAGGTTATTGTTTTGTGAATGGTTTCCTGCAATTCATGCAGCCGCCGTTAGTAGTAATTAGTAGCTCAAAATTGATAAAGATATTCTTGGGCATTACATGCTGCTAGTAGGACATGCCATTATGGCTCAAGAAGGAAATTATTATCACTTTATCTACTGTAAAGTGCCATTTATTATCATGAGGATAAAATAACGATGCTGCTAGTAGGACATGCCATTATGGCTCAAGAAGGAAATTATTATCACTTTATCCACTGTAAAGTGCCATTTATTATCATGAGGATAAAATAACCCTACAGTAGAACCAGAAGACCAGGTTATTGTTTTGTGAATGGTTTCCTGCAATTCATGCAGCCGCCGTTAGTAGTAATTAGTAGCTCAAAATTGATAAAGATGTTCTTGGGCATTACATGCTGCTAGTAGGACATGCCATTATGGCTCAAGAAGGAAATTATTATCACTTTATCCACTGTCGAAGAATTTTTTCATTTTAAAATAGCAAAAAATAATCATTTGCAAATTGCGCTGGAGTGCTTTCCTTCCAGATCTTTTGGATCTGGAAGGAAAGCAATGAGCAATATTTCGCCACTGATGATGTTATTAGAGTTTATTTTAACTTATGATTTTGTAGCTTATGATACCGAAAGACTTGCATTACATATTTTTACTTAGCGAAAAATGTTTGCAGATCATACAGTGTTATTTGAAACGAATTTCAATCTGTCCATTCTTCATTTACTTCTTATAGAAAAAACTTCAGTGGGTTTGTTTCACTATTTTTTTAAACATACGTACCTATACATACGATTACATTGTAAGCGAAAAACGGAAAGCCGATAATGTGATCTAGAAACGGAAAGGCCTTTCTTTTATATCAAGTCTGGATCTAAAATTATTACAAAATAAAAATTTTGTTACGAATTTTGTGTATCTATAATTTTAGTGAAATTCTATGTAAAATTGCAGTATCTCATGTATAAAGTAACATGAAATGTCTCAAGAGACGAAGCTCTGACGGAAAAATAAATTACAGGGGCAGATCCATTTACTATTAAGGCAAGTGAGATTTCTATCTAAATTGGCGAGATAGCGCCAAGCTGACGATGGCTTTAGCGACTAATTTTTGGTGGCACAATTTCAAGAACATTTGTCAAAAATCTCCAAACATGGCGATCATTTAGCGACATTTGGATTCGGTTCCCGTATAACTGCAACTGGTACTGTAATGAGGTATATTTCAATGATCTCAGAGATGACGTGACTCATGCATAGCTAATACAAACAAATAAAGTCATTCTTCACCTTCTTCTCTTGCTGAATGCATCTCATTGAATAATTGTAATTGATCCTTGTATGCAACTCTAACAGTATTCGGCTCTTATACTATGAGATTTTAAACGTATATGACTTCTAGATGTTTCGAGAAATGAAAGGTACTTGAGATTTCTTGGCGGCGGGGGCAAAACTATAGAAACCCGGACAGAGCATCAGTTTTCAGTTGTTAAGTTCAGAATTATGTTTCGGAATATCCGAAGATCTCAGCGCAAGCTTCGCTGTTTAGATGCGTTTTGTATTGTGTTTTGTTTAACGTTGTTAGTAGTTTGAAGTGTAACTTATGACTGTGCTCTGTGATACTGAGAAGAGCTGTACGAGTACTTTTGTGGAAAGTTTCCAAACTGTAAAGTGTTTCTTTACTGAAAATAAATTTTATCAAGATGTCATCGGTTCTGTGTGCATTCAAACCATTACGAGCCCCTTACACAAGTAACAATATGAACCATGTTTTCCAAATAATATTCATTAGACCAACAATAATGAATATGTTTCTGATATTTCATTCAATAATAATATGAATATTTCATTAGGTCAACAATAATCTCAAATTTACTTTATTCTGTTATTTTATTTTTAAATGATGAAAAATTCGCTTTGTTTAGCTTTTCAAGAGCAGTGCATAATGATGAACTATTGTTATATACTTTTACGTAATAGTGCGGCAACAAAAATCAAAATTTAAACATTCTATCACATAAACATTAATATTACCTCCCACGAAATTATTATTCACATTATTCTGTATTTAAACCCTCTCTTCTGAAACAATCTGCGAAATTTTTCATTCTTCTAGCAAGTTTTAATTTAATGCGTTTTTATTCATTATATTAAAATATTTTCCAATTTTTCTTGTTTGGGATATTTATAACTGGGAATAATAAGCAAACAATTTCGTTTGCACAAATAGGAAAATTGATTGTTATTAATAACTTTACATATTGAAGCATTTATCTCGTTAGTTTATTTTGGGAACTTTTCATAATGAATTTCGTAACAAAATATGCTGACACAAGTTCGGTTGTTACAGTGGTAATCTCTATTGTCTATAACGACAGAAAATCTTTCGCTAGATTTTAATCATTCGATAGCTTGTTATGTAAAGTAAAAAATATAAGAAACAAAACATGTTTCATTTTATTACTAAATTCAGTATCAAGAATATAATTTTTTGTTTTCTGTAATTAATATGGTTATCTATACAATGTATTTATAACGTTTCACGGAAAAGAATTGAAAGTTCTGAAGTTATTTTAATGCATTAATTCCTTCGCACGAAAGTTAATTGAAAAATACTCTTGCATGAAACGTTGCAATTTTTCATCCTAAGAATTATTACAGTATATGTTTAATTAAAAAATTCTGGATAGTTACATTTTTTTCACAAATATTTTTTCTCCTCTCTCAGTGGAATGTAATCTCGTTTATTAAAGTAGCAAGTTAAGACTGCATGCTTTGCAAAATTAATTTTTGTTTCCTTCCTTCACTAAGTCATTTAACTTGAACGCTTTCATAAATATTACAAAAAGTAGTAACAAATATATTTTAAGCTAAGGGTATAAATTACCTACAGAGCTTTTTTCAATGTGTTGTAAGGAAATTCAAAAAATTACTCACTTTTATCAGCTATATTTGACAGAAGTTCGAGCTTATATTAAAGGTTCCAATTTATTTGTTTATTTTACTATTTAAGGAACTTATTCGTTTATGATTTCTTGAGGGTATTTATCTTTTAATGACTTCGGTGTTAGGAAAAAAAAGTACGCTTACTCTTGAAAAGTTCTTTTCCTTAGTGTACTTCATCTGGGCAATTAAAAACTTTATAATCTATCTTTGTTGTTCAAAATATTATTTCCCTGTTTTGACTTTGCTATTGAGAAAAAAATTATAAGTTTTTTTGACTTTTATTTTTGCACGCAGTTTTAATGAACGTACCTTTTTTCATACTACATACAAAATAGTAATGTGTTTGCCTCGATTTCATTAAATAATGACATCATAAACATCTATATCCTTCCATTTTTCGATGTTACACTACGATACGCTACCACGGCATTTGTCGTTCATCCAGTCTGACAAATGCTGTCTCTGCAAGAGGCGTAAAATCTTTCATTTATCACTGACGCGGACTGTTAAACTGATTTTTCTTAGAAGTAGTATCACTGGATACTATCGTACAATTTTTAATTAAAACTAAAACAGTACATTACTTAACTAAGTGATTTAAAAGCAGTATGCATATATTTTAATAATTCTCAATTTTAGTTTACTAACAGTTGTAGTTTATAAGTGGAATTATAATGTTAGTGCACCGGGTATTCAAACTGTTATTTGTACTAACTTTGGGGTATTGTCTGTATTTCGAAATATCACTGTTTTTTACTCATTTAAATTAAAGCAAAACCACGAATTTCTGATTTTTCCTATTATTTTATAATTTTTATTAAAATATTTTAATTATTTTGATATTTAAAAATTTTGTTCATTAAAATATGCTTGAATTCTTCCTTCATTGCGCCATATGAGAAAAGCGTTCTTCAGAATATATTTACGCATATTGTATTACATTCAGTGCTATTAAACTCCTATTCTAAATCCGCCCACCAGCGGCCGAGCGGTAAAGACGCTGAACACTGGTAGTTCGGTCCGAGGTTCGAATCCCGCGAACGGGCTGGCTGCATGGGCGTTTTCGTGGTTTTCCCCATGTGTAACGTGTATACGAGCCAGTTTCCCTTAGAAAGTCCTCCACGAAGGCATCCCTCCCTTTAGGCAGATAGCCCTCGTGTGCTTTGCCATAATTGAATAACCTAACCTAACCTATTCTAAATCCAATTTTGAATAGTGAACGCTCCGTCGAATTGCATTTCGCGTGCAGCCAACTGAAAAATGCTTATGTGATATTTCGTGATTACTGTTACTCGTTACAAATGAATGCTGTACTACGCTTCACCTATTGAACAGGTAAGAGATGTAGTGGATAAGACAATGTAAAATGCAACAATGAAGACACCAAAGATGCAACAATGAAAACAACCGAAGACGCAAAGAAATGCCAGAGATGCAACAATGAAAGAAAATTACAGTAGTCCCTTTTTCTTATAGTTGTCTAGTGATACGTCTGATAGCCACTCAGAAAGAAACACAAACATATCAAATCAAGATGTTCGTAAAATAATTGCCATTATAAATGTCACACGGCTAGGTTTTTCTTTCCAAAATACTACGCATTTTCACCTTTTTAAATGGAATAGTAATTTTCTCATACAATAAATGAAAATAGACAAGAAACAGGTTTTTTTGAAGATTTGGCTCATTACTTATAGAGCGGAAAGAATTGCTAATAATTGGTAATGACACCCAGCTACAAATCTCGACAACCCGGTTAACTGCAAGGCGTTTCTGTAATTTACCCCAACATAGATTAAACATAGATTTAACATAGGTTTAACACAGATTTAACATAGCTTCAGTCCAGCTTCATTTAGACATTCCTACATAAAGACGTATCACCTGTTAGCCTAAGAGACCTGTTACGCTTTATCATAATCACGATTTATTTTAACAAAAACAAAAAATATTCTTGGCCATCGCTAACCTAAAAACTATCCGAAGAATTTGAAGACTACAATGAAATTAAAACTTTTATATACACTTCGCATAAATGAGGAAAAACTAACTATTTGCAATTTTAACAGTCCCAGTTGTCCAAAACATATAAGCTACAGTTGACTCCCTTGCATATTTACAAGTTCCTAGGGAAAACGGAAGGCCGCTAAAACATATGGTAATTAAGCTTTAACATTTTAAAAATCTACAGGCACAGATTAGGTAGCTTGAATAAACAAGTTACAATTACAGCAATTTCAAACAAATCAACGTACACTAAATTAAGTTAAAACCGAGGATTCAAAATTACAAAACTAGCAACTTCAGTTTAAGAAACAACGAGACGAATTTAATAAACTGTTAGTTTTACAAAACAAAGACTTAGTACTCTTTGCAGTAAACTAAATTCTGCCTTATTTTATTGCCAGTGTGATTAACAAAAGTGTAAAACAGTGGATAATTTTTTTCGCTTTCTAGATTATGTACATATCTATGACATGTGGTAAATACAAATTAAATTTGCTTTCATTTTAAAAAAGAGTTGTAGACTTATACCGTTTCTTTCATTTAATGTTTTTATTACCAAAGATTAATACGATTTCTCGGCATTAAATATTTTTAACATGAAAGGCGCTTAGGCAGTTTTGGTTTTGGAAAATTCATTAGAGTAGCTTGCCCAAAGTTTATATACATTTCTCACCTAGTGCCTCGAAAGGTGTTGCCATTGCAAAGAATTTTGCAGTGTTTTATGAAGTGAATGTCAAACCATAGGTGGCTAATAAAGTTATTCTAATAATTTATTTAAATATACCGATCATTCTCACACGGGTCGCCGTTAATGACTGTCAGATTTATACTCATCTGTGACCAGTGTTATTGGTAATCATTGGTGCATTTTAGTTTAATTTATTTTACCTCACACCAGTGGCTGCGAGCTCACTGATCAATTATCTTAAAGTTCATCTGTACCTTATTTGATGTTATTTAAATAAATCTAAATTTACTACATCACTTCACATTGGTAACCATCCTTTCTTAAGATCTCCGCGACCAATAGCGTTGATAGTTACTATATTTTAAAAGTTTATTTTATTTAAATAAACGATGTAATGTACTGCATCAACCCATACCTGCGACTCTTAGTACATATAGGACATCGATAACCTTCGATTTAATTTATTCTAATAATCTATAATTTACTGAGTTATCTCCATCTGAGGCATTCAAAACGCGGATATCCATGTCCTTGAATTTAATTTTATTCAGGCAAAGAGTCTAATTTTTATGCTCTATCCTACACTTATGTCCGGGAACTCACAGAACATCAGTGATCTTAAATTTTAACTTTGTTCCAACAGCGTCTAAATGTCCGACGTCGCCTCACATTGGTGACTATGAATCCACAGTCTATGTCTTTCGTTTTAATTTTATTTTTATAATGTGGCTAATTGATCTAATTTTGGGAACATCAACGTAGTAAGTGCAAAGGATCATTTACATGAACGTTTGCAGCCTCATTTTAATTAATAAAATAAGCTTCTGACAGATGTGTTACTTATCCGACATAGAATCGAATGGTCTTTATTTGTCCCAAATGCCACATATATATGAGAACTACTTAAGTATAACGTTTATTTGAATTCAGTTCATGAACTGTTGTTTTGTTGTATCGTGATGACTTAAAGTCGATGAAATTTGATCATTCTGTAAGATTGCTTTGAAGTTCGCAGCATTCCAAATCCAAGTTTACTGCAGACATGGACTGTAAATTATTTGCTCCCTCGTATTATGGCTATGAACAGTTCAAACTTAATTTGAAAATCCATATGAAAAACAATTACACTTTCTTGCATTCATTCTTTAAATCATTTATAAATTTCAATTCAGGGACACAATTCTTCGTTTTTAAATATTTAGGTTACCTATTAATGGTTTCTTCTCAAAGCAGAAAGGTATCATTAAAACTATGCTTTCTCTATCTTAAACTATAGTTGTTGAACGACCTTTGATTCACAAGTTTTGGTGAAACATAAAATTAAAATTTGTTCGCTTACTAGTTGAACTGAGACTATTCACTCAGATATGCTCATTAAATTCCCATAAATGACAATTACGTATAAGCATAAAACAAAATCTGAAAGCTTTCAGATTTCAGATTTTACATTACGCTCAAAGGGGCATTTTAACATATTGTGTGTTACCTTTATTTATTAAATACTAGCAGAAACACCCCTTAGATTGAATGTATCTAACAGCAGGGAGAACGGTATCGCTGTAACACTTCTCTAATAACGATGCAAAAAATAAGATTCATAGTCATATATTTTTCAGTCTGATGCGATATGGAAACCACATAAAACGTTTCCATGGAAAAATAAACTAATTCTCTCTCATTATATCAGCAACAATAGCACGCAGTGTTTAATGATTTTCGTCTTTCTAATCAAGTGGTTGAAGAAGCTCAAATTCCGTCCAATATTCACCTATATTCAATTTTAGTCAATTAAATGTGACAAAACATTGATCATAATTGATCAGAAATTAATAACGCAAAAAAACAAACAAACACGCATTCTTCTTTGTATATATATATATATATAGATATGGATATAGATAGATAGATAGATAGATTTGGTAAAACGTTTTCGTAAAACTAAAAAAAAGACAAACAAATTTTTGATTAACAGACTCTACTATCTGAAAGCGAGCGGTAGAAATACTTTTCAAAATAAAGCAGTTTATCTCCAACGCTCGAGACTGTTGCCACTCGGATGAATGAGAGCAAAAATTAGCGTTTTCCGAAATTTTAATAAATACCTCAGCTGATGAAAGTCATGCGAAGATGGGAAAAGTCGAAACGGTTCCCACGATTTTTTGGAATCGGAAATAATGTATTTAATGTTTGGCAATGCTGTTTTTATTTTATTGTAAAAGTTAGAAATTTTTTATTAACAAACTGTACGATTTAAAAGCGAGCAGTGTGAACACTTTTCAAAATAAATCCGAATTTTATCTCCAACGTGCGAGACTGTTGCCACTCCGAAAAATAAGGGCAAAAATTAGCGTTTTCAGATTTTTTTACTTAATATCTCTGATTTTAGCTATTTTTGTTTTCTTTTAAAAAGGGGACGTCGACCTTTTCCAAAACCCAGAAAAGAATTGTAGAAAGTTTAGTGAAGATAGCTATAGTAGTGACTGAGTTAATTGCCAACGAACACACAAACCGGCATTCTTCTTTATATATATAGATTATGTTCGTCGCACTTAAAACCTAAAATTCAATTCAACAGCAATATAGCAAAATAATTTTTAAATGATCGTATCTTTAGAACTTTCGATACACAGTCTCGCGCGCTGGAGATAATTTTTTTCCCGCCCAATATTGCCATTGTTAGCTTTGAAATCGTTGAGTTTGTTAATCAAAAATTCGTTAAACTGTTACAAAATATGGAATCAATAACAAAACAAATTCGAAATTTCAAATCATGGATTCCAGATGCCCATATTCCGTGGAGGATTACGTTATTCAAAATTTGACGGCTCTAGGTACCGTTGTTTTATCACATTGCAAGAAACATACATACATGTATGCAGATTCTTCATTATTTAATTTCTTAAAATATAACAGAGGGCTATAATATTTGGTGGCAACAATTTGAAAAATGAAATGGACATATAAAGTTTTCAACGCAAAAAATGGCAAAACGAAATTAAGAGCCCTCTTGGGCTAACACCCTTTGGACTAAAAAATACATTATTCGGTGTGGAATGAATTCCTAATTTAATTTTCACAAGCAATTTATTTTATATATATAAATTAAACTCACTTTTTGAAATCATGTCAGTTTCTTTCTCAAAGGAAAATCTGATGTTTCACTGTATAAAATGCAATTAGTTAATTTATGTTAGTTTTACATGTACGAAATTATCATTTTATAGTGCATAATTGTTACAATTTTATGAATAAAGTCTTACCTTTCCCTTTTAATGTATAATATATTACTTGTAACTGATGATACATGTTGAGCAATCTGTTCATGACAAATCGATACTTGTTTTACATTGTAGGTTTGAAATCGGATGTAAGCAGTTCCCATAAATTCGGATATTTGGAATTGTATTAAATTAAAAAGCTATTATCATTTGCAAGACTTCTTTTCTTTTTGGTAATTGAGAAATTAAAAGAAAATTGCATGCTTCCACGGTGAACATCGAAAAGCAATATGCTTGTCAAAATAATTTGAACTTCCAAAGAAAGCAAACATTCTGGTCCTTTTGATTCGGTATATACTTAAGATAATACTTTGAATTTTCTACAGTAAGCAAACGCATTCCTTCCTTAGCTTCTCCATCTAGGGATTCTTAATTTATGTAAAAATTCCTGGCTAAGAATCAAACTGAAATGAACCCAAAAGGAAAGTGTGAGCTTCATCTAACGCTTAATATCATATGTCAATAATTAGCATGCAGCCTAGAAGCAATGTAGATAATATTCTCCATCAGCTTCCTGCGAAAACAGGAGAATGCACGAAATTTTACTAACGAAAATCAGGGTTGGGTAATAAAAGTTAGCCTCAGTTGAATAAGCACATGCCAAGTGTAATATGCAGAGTTCTAAATGCGGAATTAGAATTACTTCCTTACTGTTTTCATTAAGCTGAGATGATTAGAGCAAGATATATGTCGATATCTATGCGAGTTTTGCAAATTAAGCATCAGATTTCTGAAATGTTTCTGAGTTGTTTATCATTACGTGGGGAATTTTAAGTTTAAAGCATATATTAGCATAGGTGCGTATTGTTAGGGAAAAGAATTATTAATATTTTTCTGCCTCATTAAAATCTCTGAAAAGTTGGCTTAGTGGTAGAAAGATAAATAATCTGGAGTTAAATTGGCAGTTGGTTTTTAAGCTTAAGCTTTGTTTACGTATACTAAGATTTCGGTTACAAATTAAAGTATGATAGCAAGAAGCAAAGAATACAGATACTTTTAAGATAAATTAATGTATGTAAATTGCTTTCCAAATTATGAAAATTGCGTTTGCAAATCATGCAAAGAAACTAACTTTAATTTTCACTTCCTTGTACGAAGTAGAAACGAAGTATTGTAACCGCGAAAAATTTTTGCGTGACATCTATACGTAAGGACAGAATAAAAGGACTCTTTTTCCCCCAAATTATAATATAACTGATTTAAAATTAATTCTGAAGAGAATGGTTCGTAGCATCTGTGCGAGTACGTACGCATGTATAAATATATCTCGCATGACTCAAAAACAAGTAGCCTCAGAACGTTGAAATTTTGTAAATAGAATAGATGTAGGATATAGTTGTGTAAGTACCTTTGTTGGTGGCTACACCAAAAATATATAAATATATGTAGATATATATCCAATCTGCTACTAGGCTCAATGAGCTGAGTTTCTTTATTTTTTTATGTTGGTAAATTGTGCGCTTTTTGCTTTAAAAATGATTGAATTATGTAGTTCTTATCTTCCGGTTAAGGTTTTTATGCTTTTAGTCAATCTGCATGCAATATTTGTAGAATTATCAAAAATTTAAAATTTGTTAAGTGCGGCTAAGACTAAATATTTTTACCATAGCTGCCATATTTGTTTACATTTGAAATTTAGCGGAACAGTGGATTTGTTGCCAATCTAGAGGAACTAAGCTTCGTGAAAACAAAGATAACGCCTTCTTTTATTATTGCGAATTAAATCATGCTTAATCCATTGTGGAATTTATTTGAGGAAATAAGTGCTTAAGATTTACTTCTTTTTTTAATATAGATATTTTAAGTATTTTGCCCTTGTCGCGAAGTGAGATCTGAACTAATTGAATGAGGAATACCGAATCGTCTGTGAAAAACTGTTTCTTGTTTTGTTTGTTTGTTTAATTTCTTTATACATCCTCTTAGATTTATTATAGTATTTGAATAGAACATGTGGCAACGATTAGATAATCTTCGAATGATATAATTTTTTACCATTCTGAGTTATAAAATGAATGAGATGTAACGTTGTTAATAAACCTAGCGCCAGAGTGTGGCTATGGTAAACAAATATAGTGAATTTTAAAGAGTGCATTTATTCTATTGTGGTTTAAGCGCTAACGACAATGCAGATTTAATTGAATCTAATAAGTTTTAATGAAATGGAAGAAAAAAGCGTATAATTTAATATTCCGCACAAGGAAGTCACATGATGTACACATCAGATTTTTTTCTTTTAAGCCACTAAGTGTTTTAAATGAACCAGGTTTTAATATTCAACAGATTGTTGTGACTTTGCATTTTTTGATGGAGAATAGGATCTGACTGCTGTCGACGAATTCACTTCCGTTTAAAAACTTTTTTTTCTCAATGGCGAGCGCTCAGCCGACTTCGGATTGGCCACTACTAAGGCCAGATGTGGTGATCACTTTATTGTGGAAGCGCGCAATAAGTGGGTTACCTTTGTCTCCTGTGAAGAGACGGACAGTTACAACCATGTCTTCTCCGAGATTCGAACCCGAGCCCTTTGGCATCGCAGTCGGCTCCCCTAACCCCCGTCTGGGTGGCTGTTTAAAAGTTAATCATTGGTCAATGTATTACATTGTTTTAAATACTTCATTGGATAAGTGCAGTTTAGCCGTGATTTCTGATCAATTACTCCAAAATAGGCACTTAAGCGTATTTCTCTTCCTTCTCCAAAACTTTGACTCATAACCGTAGTTACGACTGCTGAGGAGAAAAAAAGCCGAAACATCAAATTTTCTAAAATCTTCCAGTTCCCTCTGTGCGGTGAAAACGACACACGTTACAATGGTACATGAGGGAACGTGAGTGCGATTTTGAGGTGCCTATTTTAAAGTAACATACTTCTATAATAATCTACAGTTTAACAATATCCTGTATTTTACGCTAACTAAGCACATCCAGGAGACGTTCTGCGAGGTATTTAAGATCTTCACTTCGCAGTTTTGGCATCTTAGAAAAACAGAAAGTATTGCCACCTGAAGGAAATATTTGTGACAAGGCTGTTGCTCATGTGAGGAAGGAATAAATGTGAAACTCAGCTTGCTTATTTATGTGTTTTTGTTATTAAACAAGTGCACCTGTCACCATCTCTTTAATTCAAACTGACGTAGTAATAATACTGCAAATGTGTTTCCTGTCTGTTGTCTTTGCCATTTTGAACAGCTGATTAGAAACATAACGCTGAATTTCGAATCAGCTTCTTTAATTTCTGGAGAAGTTATTCTGAAGCTGATGGATCTAATGTAATAAGAAATTTTAATCGCTTGGCTTAAAATTGCTTCAAATGTTGAAATAAAATGCACATATCAAAATCAGATTATAATTTCTTTTTTCTCCAATTCCCTTTTTACTTCCTTGTTCAAAGTAAAGGAGGCATTGTAATCGCGAAAAATTTCGGGTATCGTATTTCAAAGAAAATACCCATTTCAACCTCTCTGGAAACTATTTGAACGATGTTGTTGCGTGACATGTGTTCATACGGGTAAAATAAAGGACTGTTTCTGCCAAAATGGATTCTAAATTGGATTCAGAACGTCTATACGTACATACGAGTGTATGTGTCTCACATAACTGAAGAGCGAGTAGCCTTAGAACGTTGAAAATTTGCATATAGGACTGTTATATCATGTAGTTGTGCATCTTCCTTATTTCCACTCTCTTTATCTGGCTCCGTGAGCTTAGGAATTTTATTCTCATGTGTTGTGCATTTTGTCCTTTAAATATGATTTAGTTACATGGCTTTTATATTCCGGTTAAGGTTTTTAAGCCTTTAATTAATGTGAATGCAGTAGTTGCAGAAGAATCAACAATTTAAAAGTGGGAAGTTAAGCCTAAAGAACCACAATTTGTTTACATTTGAAACACAGCAGACTAGTGAATTAAAGAAATTTCTGCACAATGTATTTTTTCTGAGTGTGATCAAAAGTACACTTTCAGTTCACCGAAAAGTCAACCTTCTTGCCCGCTGGCCGAATTGCTTATTTTTACATAGAAACTGTAATTTAAAAAAAAACTTAACTGTATTTGGTGTTTTAGATTTTTCTGCATCTTTCAAGTTTTAATGAAGGTATTTTCATGTATTTTTGCTTTACCGCGATTTAATGGATTAATGGAATAAGAAATGTGTCTGTGATGAAATTCGAGGAAATAAGTTTAAATGAAGTGCAGCAAAAATGTGTTTAATTCAATAGGCCTTACAAGGAAGTCATGGGGCGTAGACGTCACAGTTTTTATAACTTATGTGGTTTGTAATTTTGTAAGCATATACTTAACCTTTTCATATCTTTATAGTGAACTCTTATAAGTTTTATCTGGCATTTTTAGATCGCAAATCTTTAATTGGTTGGATCCGAAGTGCATGAACTGCTACTAGATTAACACCGATTTATTTATGGATTTCATCCATCTAATAATTAGTTAATAGTATTTTAAAAAATCTGATATCTTCCAAGGCTATTAAACGGGATATTTTCTTTCTATTTCTCTGTTTTCAGCTATATTAATATCTTGCAATGCTATACTTTTGGTTTTTTCCTCCAATTGCTCTGTTTTCAAACTTCCTAAAGGAAATGTTTCTATCCTTTACTTTTAAATGAACCTTTAAGAAAACTGCTAGAACACAGGCGCAAAGTGCACGGTTGACAACAGACTTGGATTACGAGAATAGCAATTGATACTGCAATAGAACGTTAAAGTGCAATTCAGAAGGTTAAACTGCGACCTTAACTACTGTGCATTCTTATTCGCTAAAGAAATACAAAATTCATAATCTTGAATAAGATATTTCGAGAAAATATTATCATTTTGGAAATGAATTTGTATGGTGTTTAAACTGAGAAATTATTATTTTCGATGAGAACTGACGAACGTTGAAAAACTAGAATTCTCTAAAATTTATATTTCTGTTTCGGTAACTTTTCTGAAATCCACCAGTAAGAAACAATAATGCAAAAATATACCAAAAATCTGGCCATACTATGATTCCTCATGCTTTGTTTCTAAAATTCAAAAGTCAATTATTTTATTCAAGTTAATATCAGTAAAAGCGATTTTGTGACGCATTAAAAATTTTTTTTCACTTACCTGAATTGTATAAGAAATCAAAGATGAATACCCTTCAGATTAGATGGACGATCCTACTCTTATAATACATTTCTCATTAATTTTCTCCCACCAATGAAAGAGGAGGAACCAACATGGCAGATTTATTCGCCAACTGTCATGTAATTTTTACAAAATGAATTATAACCTTACCATAAATACGATGAAGAGGTAACATTATACATATTATTGCCCATAATTACTTTTGGAATTACCTTTACGCTTTTGGGAACACTTTTGGTGAATTGTAAAGGAACAGCATAATTTAAAGAACATTCCAGAGTGAATTATGTTTGGAGAATTAGTATATTTAATAATAATCATTTAATATATAAGTTTACGATTAGCATCCTGATAAATTTAAAATGTATCTTTCTGTTTGGAAATAGATATTACAAAAGAATAAAATAGTAACGAGATACCGCCACAGAGGAAAAAAATGTTATTGAAGTGTTTGTCGAGTGACTATGACAGGTCAGCTGAAAGGAGATTACAGCTGCAGAAGTGCCAGACAAGTTGAAGGAGGATTACCGCTGTAAAATGTTGTTGTCAGCACGGAATATTCTTTAGGCTGATAAAGTGAATTAATCTGTTAGAATCGGAAGTTAAAAAATAGAATTTTCAAGAAAGAATAAAAAGGGGGAAGTGAGGAAGTGAGAGAAAAATTACATGTATACTTACTGACTCTACTTTGAGCGTGAAAAAATAGTAAGCTTAAAACGGGAACTCTGACAACCGTCACACCGAAGGAATATGTTACAGTTTTCATATTTTAAAATTGAAATATTTTATAATTTCATAAAAGAATAACTCATGATCATTCTCATTTTACTTTCCACTGGTGATATTAAACGCTGAAGGCGACATTAAGTCAAAAGTAGTGCGGTTTAACATTATTTTATTGTTGTTTTTCGGAGCGAAGAAAGTATTGGATCTAAAGGTAGGCGGATTATTATACTAAATGTTTATAAAACGCCTTAGATCTACGAATGAAATACGAAGAATGTTCACTGTTTTTTCTAAAGTCAAAATGACATCAAAATTAGTACTGAAAATAATAAAGTTGTATAGATTATTATGCACTTTGTTTTGGAGAAGGAGACTTGAAAAATTTTCAAGCCTTATCTGGAACTCGAATTCCAGGTATTCTAATTGCTAGTTCGAAGTGCGTTCGAATTACACTAAGAAGGCACTAATAAACCCTACTTTCAAACTCAGTCAAAAGGCGACTGGGAAAAACCGCCTAACCCTGGGGGCGACGAACTACTTCCCAAATTTTTCTGTTTGCTTGCCTCTGTTAAGACCATTAAAGATTTTATTTTGGAGCAGAAGACGTGCAAAATGTGCAGTGCCCTCCCTGGAATTCGAACAACGAACTTCGCGATTGTTATTCCGATGTACTTTCCTATAATACTATGAAGGTATGCAGTAAGGAGAGAGAAAAACCTTATTCAGTTAAGTTAAATAAATATAATTCCAGTCCTTTTTTACTTAAAATTAACTTAGTCATTAAGACGTAATTTCGTTTCGTATTAGGAATTAAAATTTATAACATTCTTGAAACTCTGTATATGCTGAAGTGAGATCTTGCATTTCTTTTGAGTATAACTAAATCTAATTCGAAAACTGATATTTTTTTAATATTGAAATAAAGTATATTCATCACTTTGAAGATTTTTCCCCTTTGCCATGTGAATATAAAGGAAGAAATAATATCAGAAGTAATCATAAAGAAACACACATATATCCATGTCTTACTAATGTGACCACTCGTTAATACCCAGAAACATTATCAGATGCCATGCGGACAAGATTGAATGGACTGCGAGAGACTCAGTTATGTGCTGGAATGTGTTCACAGGAGTATACAGCCATGCCAGCGCTGCTGGAGGATGTGTGGCAGCGGAGCCATAGAGCAAGTAATACGGTCAGTGTAGTCACATAGATTTCGGATTAGTTTCTTAAATTTAAAGAATTAGAAAGGAAAAGCTTTTTCGTGCTTTTCCAACCACTTACTTATATTCCTAGCTGTGTGGCAGATCATATTGTAGCGCTGAAAGATGTCATAATCTGAAAAAATCGATAATATCATTCATAATGATGAGTGGACCCACATTATGGGACAGAAGCATTCCACAGGTCATAACGTTGGCTATGATAGCTTGTATTCATACACAGATCATTGAAGACTTTATTCTACTATGATTCTTGCCTATGTTCATGCATTTATGTACTTTTATGTGAAAACGTCCATCCGACAGATAAAGCAAAATTGTCAGTTCATCGAAGAAGACACGGCCTTCTGTCAGTCAGTGGATTTACAGTATTGATACTGCATAGAAACTCCAGCATCTTTCGCAGATGACTGTAGTAAGTGCTGTCAGACGTCGT